>JASFAX010000026.1:20757500-21325922 GCA_030737875.1 Allium sativum | reverse complement strand
AGTGACCTACCAGCCCTGACATTTATATACTTTTCACCTATGTGGTTGTTGCTGTTGCGAGGCGCCTCGGTTTGATCGGACGATCCGGGTTCGATGGAGTCATTCGTTGGCTCGTTTACGCCCCAAATGGCGGAGAAACGTATTGTTCAGGCACTATAATCCACTCCGTGTGGACCGGCCCTGTCGCTCCAAGGGGCAGTTGCGGCTGTTCCGGAGACATGGGCTAGATTGTCTCGAATTCGGTAAGGACTATCTTTTGCCTTGGTTCATGAAGGAAATCCAATTTCCAATCACGTGACTGTGCGGTTTTGATTGTATACCTATATATGGCGACATAGTGGTAAGGGGCATTAATGCCGTCTATGATTGATAGTTATGATTTGAAATTGCTTTCAAAACATATAAACACTAGCAATAATACCAAATGCCTTTGTTTTTATTCGTATCAAGCATATTTGGCCGTTATAAGGTAAAAACTCTATCCTCCGGTTTGCGTTGCATTGTGTGATGGGAACTGAGTCTTATAACGGCTTCATCTTTATAAAAATCATAGCGATGTTTAAAAGAAAGATTTGTTTTAAAGCACTGGCAATCCGATGGAGAAAACCCATTCCACGAAAGTGGCATGGTCCTGTGATTAGCCAATTATATATGTGTTGAGTGGATTTCTCATACCAGTCCCATGACTGACTCGTAGTTTGTTTCACTTTCAAACTCGGGTGCCCCTTTTTCTACACGGGCAGCCTTGTATTCAGGTTTAGCTGGTTCTTTTCTGGATAGCTGGAGCTGAAGATGGATTCTATCATTTATTTCTTTTTATGCTGTTCAGCTCCTATTGTACATATTTTGTTTATTTCCGCTGTAGACATTTATGTATAGCTGAACTGTATTTGTACTAAGTAAGATCCTGTATACTGTGTAACTCTGATGATTACTTTTATCCAGTATATTCTATTGTTCATTCTGGTGTATTTATTTAATTATGTTCTTCTATTATCTGTTTCTGTGTTATATTCCAAAGATAACCCTGTTTCCGTGAGAACGGGATTTTGGGTCGTCTCAACGTGGTATCAGAGCAAATTCCCCTGAACTACGAGTACCCAATAAAAATTTTACTAAAATATTTTGATTTTTGTCAACCCTAAATACAAACGATAAAAGCAATTTCCAAGTACAATCCTCAGTTTCTCAAACAGTCAGGATTTTCATACAAACGATATGGACTATATAAATTATAACGATAAAATGCCAGATTAATAAAAACCCCACACGGGTCTGGAGTTGACAAAAATCACGTCGCTCTAGTTATTAGATACGGCAAATGGACTATTTATTTCTGCACGGAAACGGGGTGACGGGAATTTATTCTCTGGAGTGATTATCAGTACATGCTCCCCCGTAAACACCATAATATATCACTAAAAATATGTGAATGCTTTTTAGGATTTATTGGGTACCTAATGCGGCCCAATAAATTTCCAAACCCCTCCCCGTACAAAGGAGGTTATGGCGAAATTTTTTCGAAATATTAAGACGTTAGTGAAATATTTGAAGTGAAAACGAAGTTGAAATTTATAAAATGAACTATAGTTGAAATAGTGGAATGAACTATATTTATATATATAAATATAAATATAATTAAAGGAATAGAGGCCGTGCAGTTCGTGTTTCGGAATCGTAATTTGAAACGAATAGTACGAGAAATCCGACCATCGGATTTTCCCGAAACCGCAACCGCCGGGTTCGCCTTGGAAATATCTTTCCATCGGCACCAACCTTGTGAAAATCCAACGGTTGGATTACCCGGAATGTTTAATTCAAATCTGAAGAAAAACAGCGCCAGAATCGTTTATATTTAATATAAATATAAATATAATTAAATTAAATCGAATAACGACGCTGCAGTTCGAATTTTGAAACCGTAACTTCAAACGACTAGTATGGAAGATCCGACCATCGGATTCTCACGAAACTGGAACCATTGGGTTCGCTTTGGGAATATCTTCCCACTGATATAGACTTTGTGGAAATCCAACGGTTAGATTTTCCAATATGTGTAAAACAAATTAAGGGAAAAATAGCGCAGTGACACGAAACGACCTGAAACGTCGTTTAATTAAATATGGCCATTTTTAAATAAATAAAAATGGCGAAAAATCGTTATAAAATATTATAAGCAACATAGGTTGCAAATAAACCAATTGGGCTTGAATTGTTTGATATTTGATGGTTGTATGTGTATGACTTGAAAATAACACTAAATAACTGAAAGATGGATGTCGAATAACATAACATGAAAATGAATCGATTTAAATTCTAATGACGTGAATTATTTGAAAAGGCCGAGCTAACCCTCATTTCAAATAATCTATCGAGCGACTCGAATTGGAAAATGCAAAGACGATTCAAGACCGACGATCTTCGTATCGGTTGGATGGGCGCTACCGAGGTTCCTAACCGGAGTAGCTACCGGAAAGGTACGGAAGTAGTAGCCGTCTGAACGTGTGTGTGGATTGGACGGATATACGAGGAATTTGATGCCTCCGGTTTCGTTCAGACCAGGACGGACTTGTAAATGGACTGTGTGTCTGACATTGGATTTTGTTCTATACTGATTGATCTCTGTTAAATATATATCTGTTTGGCGGCGGAGAATTTATTCTTTTGCTTAACGCCCTTCTCTGAGACGTACGAGCTTAGCGGTTATATATCGATGGAAATCAATCGTATGGAGTGGACTGCCTATGTGGCATGCCAAGATGCAGTGATCAAGGCTTCTATTGCAAAGCAAAGTCTTGTGGATGATGATCAAAGCAAGGTATACGTGGCCTAGCTTTGTGTATTTCGTAGATTCGCGAGCCTCACACCTCGGTATGAGTTAAAAAACGGGATTACGGGCCGCTGGGAGAGCACGACGTTTCTTTCTAGCTATGGTGGTGTCAGTGACTTACCAGCCCTGACATATATATCTATCTTTCACCTATGTGGTTGTTGGAATGCGAGGCGCCTCGATTATAGGTCTGTAAGGACCGGGAAACGTGTGTTCAGGAATTGCCAATCCTCAAACGTAAGAGAGGACCGGCCCAGCCGATCCAGGGGTTACCCAGAGTGTGTAGTCCCGAGGCATTTGTTAGAGTGACTCGAAGTGGAGAGGAGCTTGTCCCTTGCCTCGACTCATGACGGAAATCCAATTTCCAATACGAAATAACGGACTTGATTGTAGAACCCGTATGGCGACATAGTGGTATGGGGCACTAATGCCGTCTATGATTGATATTTATGATGCTATTCGTTTTTGAAACATATATGCACTAGTAATAATATCAAATGGTTTCGCCTTATACGTATCAAGCATATTTGGCTATTATAAGGTAAAACTCTATCCTCCGGCTTGCGTTGCATTGTGTGTTGGGACTTGAGTCTTATAATGGCTTCATTCTTTCTAAAAGCATTGCGTTGTTTAAAAGAATTTACCTAGTTTTAAATGCACTAGCAATCACTGGAGTAAACCCGTTCCACGAAAGTGGCGTGGTCCTATGATGTGCTATTACTGTTGTTTAACTGTTAAATAGATTCCTCATACCAGTCCCCATGACTGACTCGTGTTTGTTTCACTTTGCAAACGCGGGTGCCCTTATTTTCACACGAGCAGCCTAGTACACAGGTGACAGGTGGTTTTTTTGGTTCTGCACTGCTGCATAGCGTGCACTTTTGGCTCATGGCGAGGCTAACTTCGTAGAGATGACTTAGATATTTTCTGCCATTACTGTATTTATATTATGATTCCGCCACTGGCGATGCAGACTGATTTACTTTCCGTATTTCTCACTATATGTATATGTATTCCGCCTTCGGCGATGTAGACTGATACTCTTATTATGTCACTGCATGTATGTATTCCGCCTCTGGCGATGATGACTGATCACTTCCCTTTCTTTTCACTAAGTATATCCCACGTTATGCTATTCTGATATTCCTACATGTTGTGATTCCGCTGTCATATCCATGTAAAAGTATTTTATTTATTGTTTCTGCTATTATCTGTACTCCGCTATGATGATTAATGTGTTATTTCCTAATGATTATCCTTAATACCGCCCCTCAGATTTTGGGATCGTCACAGATACCAAATGTGACGGCCTGGAATTTCGCTTTTAACTCATACCGAGTGTGAGGCTCGCGAATTCACGTTATGCACAAAGCTTCCACGTAGGTCGTGCTTTGATCATCTACCATAAGACTTTGCTTTTCAACAGAAGCCTTGAGCAATGCATCTCAGTATGCCACACAGGCAATTCATGCCATGCGATTGATATCTATCGATATATAACCTCTAAGCTCGTACGTCTCAGAGAAGGGCGTTAAGCAAAAGAATAAATTCTCCGCCGCCAAACAGATATATATTTAACAGAAATCAATCAACACAGAATAAAATCCAATGTCAGACACACAATCCATTTACAAGTTCGTTCTGGGTCTGAACGAAACCGGAGGCACTTTCCTCGCATATCCATCCATCTCCAAGTACGTCTGGACGACCACCAACTATTTCCATCCTCTTGGGTGTACTGCCCAATCAGGATCGTCAGTAATTATCCAAACGATGTGAAGACTTCTGGTCTTCAACCACCGTCATCATCTTCGACATATCGTCGAATTGGTTATTCAGAATGGGTGTAAACCCGGACTTTCCGAACAACCCGCGTATATTAAAAACAAATGTTACACAAACATAACATACGCCTCATTCCAATTCATTAGTCACTAACCGCAAATTAGCAAGAGAACAATTTCCCAAACATTTACCCCGAAGGCCGAAACCAACATCAGATCAATACCCAGGAAACCATTCTTCTTAACCAACCTACAGCTAGTTTCTAAATTCCACATTCTTAGGGAAATGTTCCCATTAATTTTATCCAAGATAAATTCTTTAAAATTTATCCTGTAATCTTCCTTTGGATGTCGTTTCAAACCAAATTATGGTTTTTCTAAACTAGTCGAGATTAGCGAACCACACCGAAGTAATTATTTATTTTATTTCCCAATCCCAACCTATTCATCCCATGAAGCAAAACTGGTAATACTCCATATCTAACACCACGGTGTTATCGGTAAAATTAATTACCATTTCACGTTCAAATCTAATTAAGATTTAACTATCGCTTTGGAGCAAAACTAGTAATACTCCATTCTCGTTCATTTTCTAAATTTGGAAATTTAGATTACAAATTCACATTTCAATCTAATTGCAGATTCGTTAAAATTCCTTTTACTGGGTTAAAGAACTAGGTGTTATTTAAAACACAGTTCACGACAAACCTAAATCACATTCTATTTATTATCGGGTTAAATAACTAGTGTTGTTTAAAACACAGTTCACGATAAACCCACAAATCAATTCTAGTTCAACTCAAATCTAATATATTAGGAATTCTGATTATTTAAAACCCCTTTTAAATCTAATTTATTTATTTAAAAACAAAAAAATCGGGTTTTAAATTGAGTTCAAACTAGTTCATTTCGATAAAAATCTATTTTTACCTTTTCAAATATGGAGTTTTTCATCCCATATTTTCTCAAATCATTTCTTATGATTTTACACAAATTATTGATATTTTTAATAATTTTATCAAGGCCCGTACAGTCGATTTCCAACAACGGCCATCGAACTGCACTTACAACGACCTTTTTCAAATTTGATTTGGACGTATCTCCAAATCCAACCGTTAGATTTTTAATTTCTAATATTCGTTAGAAATCTCTTTTTGATACGAACCCAACGGTTCCGGTTTTAGGAGAATCCGACGGTCGGATCTCCCGTAATGTCCGTTGAAATAAATGGTCGAAATTCACGAACTGCCGCGGCGCGGCGCGTTCTATTCAGGCCATTATATTATATATATAATATATATAATATATATTTCGTCGATTTCTATTTAAAACGAATTATATAAATAGTTTTAAATTCGTTTCAAAAGCAATTTCAACTTCCATTTCAATTCAAATCAAAATTGAATTCTTCTTTATAAATTCGTTTTAAAATTCATTTCTATTCAATTCAAATTCAATTCAATTTGAATTCATTTCAATTCGCTTTCAATTCAATTTGAATTCGTTTTCAATTCAATTCATTTCGAATGAATAAAATCGATACAAATATCGTTCACGTCAAAATGGCGTCAATCTAATCAACACGGCTTAATGTATTTCTATTTTCAAATATTCTATTTCAAATATTTCCTATTCAAATATTTCGATTTCAAATATTTCTATTTCAAATATTTCGATTTCAAATATTTCTATTTTCAAATGTTCTATCTATATAAGTTTTGGTTCTCACACCAGTCTAATGGAAATATATAGAAAATCACACCTTCGAAACACGAACATAAATTTTGGTGATGAGCTCCATCATCAAAATCATCCCCGAGCGACTAGAGTGCAATCCTATATCTATCCAGTATATTAAAACTTCGAATATATGTTCATGACGCGTATATACAAAACCTTTATATATTGGATTGTCCATATTTAAAATAAATAAATATTCAAATACGTATAAAATGGTTTAAATTTTCAAAACAAAATTATTTTCATTTGAAAAATATACTCTTCACACTCGTTCTAGGATACTACTGATCCTATCTCTAATGAGTCATTCTAATTGGATATTGCTAATCCAATATCTGCTGAATTCTTTCGTATGGTTCTAATGTGTCTTGTTCTCGAGCTCTGTAAACCAAAGCTCTGATACCAAACATGCTTGATACGTTTAAAACAAATCATTTGATACTATAATAAGTCTATAGTGTCAAAACAATTTCTAATTCTCTACATAAACAAAAATCATATTTTTATAGTCGCTATATAGTAAAGACTATATTTTTTACTTTAAAAATATAGAAATCATATTTTTATTACTTTAAAAATATAAAGATCCTATTTTTCTCTAACAAAATCAAATCTTTTTTTCTAATTTAAAAATCAAATCCTTACATTTACTTTTAAAAATCCTAATATGCTGATTTTATTTAAGGATCATTGCATAAAACGATTTAAATAAACTAAATAAACTAAAAAAAATCAAAATAAAATAATAATAAAAAAGGTCAAGAACTTACAGCGGGGGGGGGGGGGGCTCTCGATTGAAGAGGAGAGGGGAGCGAGAAGGCTGGAGGGGCGACGGGTGGCCCGCCTGAGGTGCGTCGACGCTCATCGGGGGGGGGGGGGGTGGGGGGCGGCGACGAGTCTCCCCCCGTCCGCCTCTTTCTCGTCGATATTATTTAAAATAATCTATTTTAAATATAGAAAATTCACTATAATTGCCAAAATAAAAAATTTTAAACTGGCCCAGAATTTCCGGGTTATTACATAACATATCATTTTTATATTAAAATGTGATGGCACATTTTAATTTTTCGATATATAAATATAAATATAATTTCAATATATAAATATTGTCACACAAAATCCCGTTGAGACGACCCAATAAATTTCCAAAATCCGTCTCACGGAATTTTATTATTAAAATCCAGTATATTAAAACAAGTCCCAGTATTTGTACTAAGTAATTTCAATATATAATTTACTAAAATATTGCCCATAAACCACAGGTCCCAGGATCCACGTTGAGACGACCCAAAAATCCCGTTCTCACGGAAACAGGGTTATCTTTGGAATATAACACAGAAACAGATAATAGCAGAACAGAATTAAATAAATACACCAGAATGAACAATAGAATATACTGGATAAAAGTAATCATCAGAGTTACACAGTATACAGGATCTTACTTAGTACAAATACAGTTCAGCTATACATAAATGTCTACAGCGGAAATAAACAAAATATGTACAATAGGAGCTGAACAGCATAAAAAGAAATAAATGATAGAATCCATCTTCAGCTCCAGCTATCCAGAAAAGAACCAGCTAAACCTGAATACAAGGCTGCCCGTATAGAAAAAGGGGCACCCGAGTTTGAAAGTGAAACAAACTACAAGTCAGTCATGGGACTGGTATGAGAAATCCACTCAACACATATATAATTGGCTAATCACAGGACCACGCCACTTTCGTGGAACGGGTTTTCTCCATCGGATTGCCAGTGCTTTAAAACAAATCTTTCTTTTAAACATCGCTATGCTTTTTATAAAGATGAAGCCGTTATAAGACTCAGTTCCCATCACACAATGCAACGCAAACCGGAGGATAGAGTTTTTACCTTATAACGGCCAAATATGCTTGATACGAATAAAAACAAAGGCATTTGGTATTATTGCTAGTGTTTATATGTTTTGAAAGCAATTTCAAATCATAACTATCAATCATAGACGGCATTAATGCCCCATACCACTATGTCGCCATATATAGGTATACAATCAAAACCGCACGATGTCGTATTTGGAAATTGGATTTCCGTCATGAACCAAGGCAAAAGATAGTCCTTATCGAATTCGTGACTCTCTAGCCAGAGCCACAGGATCAGAACGCATCAACCCTTTAGATCGTCAGGGCCGGTCCACCGATGTGGAATATTATGCCTGAACCCTACGTCTCCCCGCCCTTTGGGGCGTAAACGAGCCAACGAATGACTCCATCAGACCCGGATCGTCCGATCAAACCGAGGCGCCTCGCAACAGCAACAACCACATAGGTGAAAAGTATATAAATGTCAGGGCTGGTAGGTCACTGACACCACCCTAGCTAGAAAGAAACGCAGGCCCTCCCTGATGTCCTCTCCCGTTTTAGGTTCATACCGGGGTGTGAGGCTCGCGAATTCACGTTATACACAAAGCTACGCCACACAGGCGGTGCTTTGATCATCACCACAAGACTTTGCTTTTCAACAGAAGCCCTGATCACTGCATCTTAGCATGCCACACAGGCAATTCATGCCATGCGACTGATGTCCATCGATATACAACCTCTGAGCTCATGCGTCTCAGAGAAGGGCGTTAAGCAAAAGAATAAATTCTCCACCGCCAAACAGATGTATATTTAACAGAAATCAATCAACACAGAATAAACTCCAATGTCAGGCACACAGCCCATTCACAAGTCCGTTATGGGTCTGAACGAAACCGGAGGCACTAAATACCTCGCAAACCCATCGATCACCACGTACGTCTGGACGATCACCACTCATTATCCATATTTCGGGATGCCTCCCAATCAGGACCTCGGTTACCATCCAAACGAGGTGAAGATCTACGGTCTTCGACCATCGTCTTCATCTTCTAATTTCAATCGTCGGTCAATTATTCGAAATGAGATTTAACTCGGCCTTTTCAAATAATTCACGTATTTAGAATTTCAAATCAATTTATTTCAATGGTTAAATTATTCGACAACACCAATTTTGTTCTTTAATGTAATTTTCACACCAAACACATTCAACCATCAAATACAACATAAATCGAGCAAATTCAGTTTATTTCCATTCCATATCGCTTATGATATTTTATAACTATTTATCGCTATTTTTATTTAATTTAAAATAGCTAATTTATTCAAAACGACGCTTCGGGCCATAAAGCGGCCGTGGCGCTGTTTTTCTTCAGATTTGATTTACACATATCTGAAAATCTAACCATTGGATCTTCACAAAATTTACATCATTAGGAAGGTCTTTTCAAAACGAATCCAGCGGTTCCAGTTTCGGGAAAATCCGACGGTTGGATCTCCCGGTACAATCGTTTGAATTTTCGATTTCAAAATACGAACTGCAGCGTCGTTATTCGATTAAATAAAATTATATTTATATTTATATATAAATATAATCTTTTCTGGCGCTGTTTTTCTTCAGATTTGAATTAAACATTCCAGACAATCCAACCATTGGATTTTTGCAAGGTTGGTGCCGTTGGGGAAGATATTTCCAAGGCGAACCCGACGGTTGAGATTTCGGGAAAATCCAATGGTCGGATTTCCCGCATTAGTTGTTTGAAATCACGGTTTCTTAATACGAACTGCACGGCCTCATTTCGTTTTAATTTTATTTATATTTATATATTTATATAAATATAGTTCATTCAATAATTTCCATATCGTTTTCACTTCAAATATTTTTCTAACACCTTAAAATTTTGGAAAATTTCGCCATAACCTCCCCTGTACCGGGAGCATCGGGAAATCGCAAATAGCTTTCCCGGTCCTTCTAATCTCAAAAAGAAAAAGCCAAGCGGCTAGCCAACAGGCTCATAAAATCATCACCCAAACAAAGCAGTAAATGTGTACCTATTTGTCGGGCACAAAATTTTATTCCTCTTCTCTAGCCCCTTTGTTATAACCTGTTCAATGAATATGCATGTACATATATATACAGTTCTTATCATTTATCATTTTCTATTCAACTTCATATTTGATTTCTATTTGGTTTAAAAACACCACATTCTAATGTTACATAAATAGGTGCAAATCATTTCATTAGCTAATTAATGAATATTTCAACTCATATATGTTTATTTTGAGCAAGTGACTATTTTTAACACTTCACATTTCAACGATTTATGCATACAATAAAAATGTGATTTCTATTGTAGAACAATTCATTTAGTCGATAAAAGGTGATTTTTATTATCAAACAATTTATTTCAAAATATGAATACCATTTAACACATGAATTTATAATCAACGAATGAATATCAATTCAACACATGAATGTTTTCTATAGTTTCTATATATAGATAAAAATGTGATTTTTATTATCAAACAATTTATTTCAAAATAGGAATACCATTCAACACATGAATTTCTAATCAACGAATGAATATCAATTCAACACATGAATGTTTTCTATAGTTTTTATATATAGATAAAAATGTGATTTTTATTATCAAACAATTTATTTCAAAATAGGAATACCATTCAACACATGAATTTCTAATCAACGAATGAATATCAATTCAACACATGAATGTTTTCTATAGTTTTTATATATAGATAAAAATGTGATTTTTATTATCAAACAATTTATTTCAAAATAGGAATACCATTCAACACATGAATTTCTAATCAACGAATGAATATCAATTCAACACATGAAGGTTTTCTATTCAATGAATAAATATAGTTTAAGCATATGAAAATAATTCAAACACACGAATATTATTCATAATTTCGGCAGCATAACGGCAGGGTAGTTAAAACCGGCACCGTCCCTAGTACGGCTCCTCGCTCTACCTTAAAACCTCGCGGTTTTTTGACAATGGGGATCATGCATCTAGTTCGCACGCAGGCGACATGTATATATTTATTTCATTTCCACAAACTAATCCTATGTGGTTTCAACCAAATATTTTCCAACCACAAATGGGTATTTTTCAATCACAATCAACCAATATCAATCACAAACAATCCCAAACAATCATTCGCTATCAATCAATTTTCACAGCAATTTCAACCAATAAATATCGTCCATGATTTGTGGACGAGGGGGCGTATATATATATATATTTATATATAGCAATTCACTTTTATTTCAACACATATATATATATAAAAAGAATCTGAAGAGTGAGAAATTCTCACACATTTATAATTTTTAAATCGGAAATCTCACCCAAGCTTGAGTTTGAATAATAGATTCATTGCCCGAGAACTGTGCTCCACCCAGATTTCGATATTTCTTAAATAGAGCCTCTAGGTCAGTTTTTGTATTCCTTCTGTTTCTGGCACTCATTTTTCTAGTACTTCTGCAATTAGCAGATCAAGTGTCAGGTCACAGAAAGGATATTTAAAATATAGAAACATAAACTTCAAGTGTAAATGCGTCTATCGAGGTGTAATTTCATTCTGCTTTACTCATACTAGGATATTCCTGACCCTATCTGTATAGAGTTACCCGTCCTAGAACACTACTGGTTCTATTTCTGATGAGTTCGTTCAAATGCTATATTCCAGAACTAAGCTTAACCAAAGCTCTGATACCACGTTGAGATGACCCAAAATCCCGTTCTCACGGAAACAGGGTTATCTTTGGAATATAACACAGAAACAGATAATAGCAGAACAGAATTAAATAAATACACCAGAATGAACAATGGAATATACTGGATAAAAGTAATCATCAGAGTTACACAGTATACAGGATCTTACTTAGTACAAATACAGTTCAGCTATACATAAATGTCTACAGCGGAAATAAACAAAATATGTACAATAGGAGCTGAACAACATAAAAAGAAATAAATGATAGAATCCATCTTCAGCTCCAGCTATCCAGAAAAGAACCAGCTAAACCTGAATACAAGGCCGCCCGTGTAGAAAAAGGGGCACCCGAGTTTGAAAGTGAAACAAACTACGAGTCAGTCATGGGACTGGTATGAGAAATCCACTCAACACATATATAATTGGCTAATCACAGGACCACGCCACTTTCGTGGAACGGGTTTTCTCCATCGGATTGCCAGTGCTTTAAAACAAATCTTTCTTTTAAATATCGCTATGCTTTTTATAAAGATGAAGCCGTTATAAGACTCAGTTCCCATCACACAATGCAACGCAAACCGGAGGATAGAGTTTTTACCTTATAACGGCCAAATATGCTTGATACGAATAAAAACAAAGGCATTTGGTATTATTGCTAGTGTTTATATGTTTTGAAAGCAATTTCAAATCATAACTATCAACCATAGACGGCATTAATGCCCCATACCACTATGTCGCCATATATAGGTATACATTCAAAACCGCACGATGTCGTATTTGGAAATTGGATTCCCGTCATGAAACAAGGCAAAAGATAGTCCTTACCGAATTCGTGACTCTCTAGCCCGAGCCACAGGATCAGAACGCATCAACCCTTTAGATCGTCAGGGCCGGTCCACCGATGTGGATTATTATGCCTGAACCCTACGTCTCCCCGCCCTTTGGGGCGTAAACGAGCCAACGAATACCAAATGTGACTGGTGTGAGAACTAAAAACAGTTATTTAAAACTTTACTTTAAAAGAGAGTAATTCAAGGGACTACGCCGTATAACACGGAACGGGTTTCCTCCCAAGAATACCAGTGCATATAATAAACAACGCAATGCTTTTTCGAAAAATGAAGCTGTTATAAGACCCAGGTCCCATCAAACAATGCAACGCAAGCCGGAGGATAGGGTTTTACCTTATAACAGCCAAACATGCTTGATACGTTTAAAACAAATCATTTGATACTATAATAAGTGTATAGTGTCAAAACAATTTCAATCATAAATATAAATCATAGACGGCATGAGTGAACTTCAAATTTCATCCCAACACCCGTGTGGGGTTTCAAACAATCAAACACCGATTTTATTTGTGCAGTTGGGCGATGTGTAAAATTTATCGTCCCAATCAATGTCATTCAAATAGGTGTACATAAACAAACCGTCCGGTTTGTAAATGAATATTTAATTTATTCACATTCACTATATTTATATTCACGTTAAAAATTATATTTTTAACGATAAAACATTTTATTTTAACACATGAATTTTTATTCAGTTCATTCTTTAAATAAAATGATAATCTTATTTTTCTAACATATTTTAGAAAATTTCGGCAGCATAACGGCACGATACTAGAAATGGGACGAGGCCTAGCCTTATCCCCAGTCCAGTGAAGGCCCACGCCATTCACACATCAATCAAATCCATTCATTTCACCAAACAATTCAATTTGAATTCGTTTTCAATTCAATTCATTTTGAAATCGTTTTCAATTCAATTCATTTCGAAATCGTTCTCACACAATATTACAAATGATCCGTGTGGTATCGTGCCGTTCTTCGAATTTTCACACAAACATCAACCGGGGGAAGCTATTTGAAATTCCCCGATGCTCCCGGTGCAGGGGAGGTTATGGCGAAATTTTTCGAAAATTTAGGGTGTTAGCCAAATTTTTGAAAATTTGAAAATTCTCAGAAACTGAAAAGTTGGAGAATGGAAGCCAGATCGAACGTAGAGTTGATTGATCAAACCACTTTGACTTTGTTCCTTTTCGGGGACGAAAAGTTTTAAGTGGGTGAGATTGTAATAACCCGGAAATTCTGGGCCAGTTTAAAAATTTTTATTTTGGCAATTTTAGCGAATTTTGAATATTTAAAATAGATTATTTTAAATAATATCGGCGAGAAATTTATTTTGAATATAATTAGAACGTATATATTATATACGGCGTCGTTAGAATATAATTATTTGTTTATAATTATAAAAGGAATTGAAAATGGCGCGGTAGTTCGATAATTTGATTTCAAACTTCAAATGAACGTACCGGGTGCAAAACAATCCGGATTTTAGTGAAACAAAAAATCATAGGATCTATTGGATTATATCTTTCCAACAAATCCGAAAAATCAAAATTTCATAGCGGGAATCAAAAGATATGTCCAGTTGAAAATTCTGAATAGTCGCTATGGAATTCAGGCCCTTAAAAATAGACATTTTGCAATCGACCTCGGATTTCGACGAAACCACATTTGTTGGGTCCGTGATGTCAAATTATTGCTAGGTTTTAAATTTCATAATTTTTCGAATCAATATGTGAGCGTGGCAAAGGAAAACGCGTTTGACCAGTTTCAGTTGATTTTAATCGACTGGAAAATGGCCATTTTCCCAACGGTCTCAGAATTCGACGAAACTAGTTTTGTTAGGACCGTATCGTCAATACGAAGCTAGAAAATATTTTTCTGGAATTTTTCGAGTTAGTATATGACCCCGGTAAATTGAAATGCGCGTTCAAATTTAATATATAGATTTAAATGTAAATTCAACGGAAACTGATCGAGACGTCCGAATCAACCTACGATGCATATCCCATTGTGTTCAGAATGGGGGTGAAACGCTATGGACGACAGGCTGTGGGCCTCGTTTCGAGGTCGTATGAAAAAGTCAACTTTAGGTTGAATTAAATAAATTAATAATAATAAAATAAAAAAACACTTTCCCTTATCTTCTGCCCCCCGTTCATAATTGAATTCACAGAATTAAAAAAAAGGAGAAAGAGGCGGACGGGGGGAGACTCGTCGCCGCCCCCCCCCCCCCGATGAGCGTCGACGCGCCTCAGGCGGGCCACCCGTCGCCCCTCCAGCCTTCTCTCTCCCCTCTCCTCTTCAATCGACAGCCCCCCCCCTCGATGAGCCGCGCCGCAGCAGCGAGAGCCCCCCCTTTCCTCCACCGCCACCACCCCCACCCCGCATCCCCTTCGCCTGCTCGAAGAGCCCCCCCCTCCCCCCCCCCCCCCCCGCTGTAAGTTCATGACCTTTTTTTATATTATTTTATTTTGATTTTTTTTAGTTTATTTAAATCGTTTTATGCAATGATCCTTACATAAAATCAGCCTATTAGGATTTTTAAAAGTAAATGTAAGGATTTGATTTTTAAATTAGAAAAAAAGATTTGATTTTGTTAGAGAAAAATACGATCTTTATATTTTTAAAGTAATAAAAATATGATTTCTATATTTTTAAAGTATTAAAAATATAATCTTTACTATATAGAAGGCATAAAAATATGATTTTTGTTTATGTAGAGAATTAAAAGTATAATTTTTACATGATAGGAATACTAAAAATATCATCTTTATATGTGTAGAAAAATAAAAATGAGATTTTTATAAAGATGAAATCTTTAAATTTGAAAAGGCGAAGTCTATGTTTTTATAAAGGCGAAATCTTTATTTTAGAAAAGGCGAAATCTTTATATGGAAAATAGCATGATAAAAATATAATTTTTATCTATATAACATACTAGTAAAAATTCGATTTTTATATATTGAATAACGGAATAAAAATTCGATTTTTAGATGTAGGAAACGATTATAAAAATATGATTTTTATTTTAAAGACATCAACAAATATAAAAATGTGTGATTTTTATATATGTAGTGGCTACGGGCAACGAAGATGACGAAGATGCGATAGCAATGAAGATTTCTATCAATGAAGTGCCGTGGAGCTAGGATAGCTATTTGTGAGAATTTCTCACCTTTCAATTTCATTTCTATTTATATATATATATATATACTAGGATGCAGACGATGCTTAGTAGCACCCGACACAATCGTCCACAGACCATGGACTTGTTTGTTTGGTTGCATAAATTAGTTAGATGATTTGATTTGAATTTGGTTGTTTGGTGAATTTGATTGATGTGTGAATGGCGTGGGCCTTCACTAGACCGGGGATAAGGCTAGGCCTCGTCCTGTTTCTAGTATCGTGCCGTTATGCCGCCGAAATTTTCTAAAATAAGTTAGAAGATAAAAATATCATTTTATTTAAAGAATGAACTGAATAGAAATTCATATGTTAAAATAAAATGTTTTATCGTTAAAAATATAATTTTTAATGTGAATATGAATATAGTGAATGTAAATAAACAAATATTCATTTACAAATCGGACGGTTTGTTTATGTACACCTATTTGAAGGACATTGATTGGGACGATAAATTTTACATATCGCCCAACTGCACAAATAAAATCTGTGTTTGATTGTTTGAAACCCCACACGGGTGTTGGGATGAAATTTGAAGTTCACTCATCCTGATTGATTGAATATGTTGATCGATTGATTGACAGGCTGTTATAAGCGTTAGATATCTATATTTGATGCTTATACAGTGTAGTGCACTTTGGTTGATGGTTGATTATTTTTCAATGCTATTATATACATGTGTTGTATGAAAATCCATATAATTAACTTTATATGGTAATTGATTGGACCTCATTCCAATTTAGAAAATAAAGAATATTATAAAATAAAGGTTCATGTGTTGACTGTACTCATCCGTTGAGATTAGTCATGTGTTGAACGAAATATTTTTTATAATAAAATTTACATCTTTATCAATATAATAATAAAGGTTCATGTGTTGACTGTACTCATCCGTTGAGATTAGTCATGTGTTGAACGAAATATTTTAATAATAAAATTTACATCTTTATCAATATTAAAATATAAATGTTCATGTGTTGACTGTACTCATCCGTTGAGATTAGTCATGTGTTGAACGAATATTTTAATAATAAAATTTACATCTTTATCAATATAATAATAAATGTTCATGTGTTGACTGTACTCATCTGTTGAGATTAGTCATGTGTTGAACGAATATTTTTTTATAATAAAATTTACATCTTTATCAATATAATAATAAAGGTTCATGTGTTGACTGTACTCATCCGTTGAGATTAGTCATGTGTTGAATGAAATATTTTGATAATAACAAATATTTTGATAATAGGAAATATTTGTAATAGAATATTTGAAAATAGAAATATATGAAGCCGTGTTGATTAGATTGACGCCATTTTGACTGGTGAACAATATTTATATCGATTTTATTCATTTTAAAATGATATTGAAAAGTGATTTCGAAATCGAATATTTTGAAATGAAATTTGAATCAAATTGAATAGAAAATGAATTCGAATTAAATATATAAGGAATTGAATTCGACTTGAATATAAAACGAATTTGATTTCAATTGAATACATAATGAATTTGATTCAAATAGAAAACGGAAATGAATCGAATAGAAAACCAATTTGAAATGAATCGAATAGAAAACCAATTTGAAATTAATCGAATAGAAAACCAATTTGAATTGAATCGAATAAAAAACCAATTTGAATTGAATCGAATAGAAAACCAATTTGAATTGAATCGAATAGAAAACCAATTTGAATTGAATCGAATAGAAAACGACTTTGAAACCGAATTGAATTGAAAACGAATTCAAATTGAATTGAAAGCGAATTGAAATGAATACAAATTGAATTGAAATTTGGATTGAATAGAAAAGAATTTTAAAACGAATTTATAAGGAAAGATTCAATTTTGATTTGAATTGATATGGAAGTTGAAATTATTTTCGAAACGTATTCAAAACTATTTTTTTTAAACTTTGTTTTAAATAGAAATCGACGAAAAATATATTATATATATATATTATATATATAATATAATGGCCTGAATAGAACGCGCCGCGCCGCGGCAGTTCGCGAATTTCGACCATTTATTTCAAACGGACATTACGGGAGATCCGACCGTCGGATTCTCCTAAAACCGAAACCGTTGGGTTCGTATCGAAAAGAGCTTTCTAACGAATATTTGAAATTTGAAATCTAACGGTTGGATTTGGAGATATGTCCAAATCAAGTTCGAAAAAGGTCGCTGTAAGTGCAGTTCGATGGCCGTTGATGGAAATCGACTGTACGGGCCTTGATAAAATTATTAAAAATAGTAATAATTTGTGTAAAATCATAAGAAATGGTTTGGGAAAATTTGGGATGAAAAACTCCATATTTGAAAAGATAAAAATGGATTTTTATCGAAATGAACTAGATTGAACTAAATTTTAAAACCCGGGTTTTTATTTTTAAAATAAATAAATTAGATTTAAAAAGGGGTTTTAAATAATCGGAATTCTTAATATATTTGATTGGATTTGAAATGGGTTTATCGTGAACTGTTTTTTAAATAACACTAGTTCTTTAACCCGATAATAAATAGAATGTGATTTGGGTTGTCGTGAACTTTGTTTTAAATAACACCTAGTTCTTTAACCCAGTAAAAGGAGTTTCAACGAATCTGCAATTAGATTGAAATGTAAATCTATAATCTAAATTATCAAATTTAGAAAATGAGCGTGAATGGAGTATTGCCAGTTTTGCTCCAAAGCGATAGTTAAATCTTTAATCAGATTTGAACGTGAAATGGTAATTAATTTTACCGATAACACTATGGTGTTAGATATGGAGTATCACCAGTTTTGCTTCATGGGATGAATAGGTTGAGATTGGGAAATAAAATAAATAATTACTTCGGTGTGGTTCGCTAATCTCGACTAGTTTAGAAAACCATAATTTGGTTTGAAACGACATCCAAAGGAAGATTACAGGATAAATTTTAAAGAATTTATCTTGGATAAAATTAATGGGAATCTTTCCCTAAGAATGCGGAATTTAGAAACTAGCTGTAGGTTGGCTAAGAAGAATGGTTTCCTAGATATTAATCTGATGTTGGTTTCGGCCTTTGGGGTTAATGTTTGGGAAATTGTTCTCTTGCTAATTTGCGGTTAGTGACTAATGAATTGGAATGAGGCGTATGTTGTGTTTGTGTAACATTTGTTTTTAATATACGCGGGTTGTTCGGAAAGTCCGGGTTTACACCCATTCTGAATAACCGATTCGACGATAAGTCAAAGATGAAGACGGTGGTTGAAGACCGGAAGTCTTCACATCGTTTGGATTATTACTGACGATCCTGATAGGGCTGTACACCCAAGAGGATGGAAATAGTTGGTGGTCGTCCAGACGTACTTGGAGATGGATGGATATGCGAGGAAAGTGCCTCCGGTTTCGTTCAGACCTAGAACGAACTTGTAAATGGATTGTGTGTCTGACATTGGATTTTATTCTGTGTTGATTGATTTCTATTAAATATACATCTATTTGGCGGCGGAGAATTTATTCTTTTGCTTAACGCCCTTCTCTGAGACGTACAAGCTCAGAGGTTGTATATCGATGGACATCAGTCGCATGGCATGAATTGCCTGTGTGGCATACTGAGATGCATTGATCAAGGCTTCTGTTGAAAAGAAAAGTCTTGTGGTTGATGATCAAAGCACGCCTACGTGGCAGCTTTGTGTGTAACGTGAATTCGCGAGCCTCACACCTCGGTATGAGTTAAAAACGGGATACGGGCCGTTGGGAAAGCACGACGTTTCTTTCTAGCTTTGGTGGTGTCAGTGACTTACCAGCCCTGACATTTATATACTTTTCACCTTTGTGGTTGTTGGAATGAGGCGCCTCGATTATAGGTCTGTAAGGACCGAGAAACGTGTGTTCAGGCATAACTAATCCTCTAACGTAAGTGAGGACCGGCCCAACCGATCCAAGGATTGCCCAGAGTGCGTAGTCCTGAGGCATTTGCTAGAGTGTCTCGAACGCGGAGAGGAGCTTGCCCCTTGCCTCGACTCATGACGGAAATCCAATTTCCAATACGTGTATTTCGGCTTTATTTGTAGAGCCTAGTATGGCGACATAGTGGGATGGGGCACTTATGCCGTCTATGATTTATATTTATGATTGAAATTGTTTTGACACTATACACTTATTATAGTATCAAATGATTTGTTTTTAAACGTACCAAGCATGTTTGGCTGTTATAAGGTAAAACCCTATCCTCCGGCTTGCATTGCATTGTGTGATGGGACCTGGGTCTTATAATAGCTTCATTTTTCGAAAAAGCATTGCGTTGTTTATTCTATGCACTAGTATTCTTGGGAGGAAACCCGTTCCGTGTTATACGGCGTGGTCCCTTGAATTACTCTCTTTTAAAATAAAGTTTTAAATAACTGTTTTAGTTCTCACACCAGTCACATGACTGACCTGGAGTTTATAGTTTTAACCTAAACTCTGGGTGCCCCTATTTTCTGCACGGGCAGCTAGTAGTTTTGGTTTTGCAGATTTATGTTCACAGGATCCTAGTTTACAGCTGGAATGATATCCGGAAAGCTCTGTATCCGTATATCACCTTCAGTTGTGCTTTGTATTATTTTCCGCTGCTATGTAAATTAATATAATCTCTGATATTTATCGAATGTAATTTATTCAATTATACTCTGTATATTCTTGTATTTTGATGGAATTGTTGTAATAGCAATGAAATGTTCTTCTGTTTGCGTTCTGATTTGTCCTGTTCTCAACGATCAGGGGTTTCGAATGGTCTAGATCGGTTTAACGACTGATTCAGATCGAGCGAAAATCCTTGTCGTCACATTTGGATGGCCCCCCTCTCCTTTTAATCGAAACAGAAATTAAAAAGAAATAAAAAAAATCAAAAATCGAAGCCCAAATCGATCGACGTGCGCCTGGCCAACCGCCACGCCAACCCGTGACCCTCCCTCCTCCCCACGCAACCCCTCTCCCCTCCTCCTCAGTTCGAACCGCACCACAAGACTGATGGACTCCACCTCGTTTCGCCCTAACCCCCCAAAACGATTTGAAAACTGCCATCGCCTCGTTGGAGCTTGCGCCTCCACCTAGACTTCGAGCTCGACGTCGAGCACCTTGCGGAGAGCTGGTGCGAAGACACAGACCATGGATACATCAGACTCGACGTCAGGGCAGTGGTGGCAGCGAGAAAATGATGTCCTAGGGCTGGAGCTGCTCTGGGAGACGTCGACTGTGAGAAAACAGTAAGTATTCGATTTTCTTAGGTAATTAGTTAATTATATAATTAAGTTTAAAATGAAAAGCTTATAAATGACATTGTTTTCAAAATAAACATATATAGCAATTTTGAAAATTTATCTATATTTAGCATTAATTTAAATCAGAATTGGTAATAAAAGTAACATACTTGTCTTTGAAAAATATAAACATACGTGTCTTTGAAACATATAAACATACTTGATTTGGAGTTATAAATCTCTTTGATTTGAAAATATAAATATACTTTGTTTTCAGTTTTAAAGAATAAAATATATACGCTTTGAAAATAAAAATATGATTTTTATATTTTTAAAGTATTAAAAATATAATCTTTACTATATAGAAGTAATAAAACTATGATTTTTATATTTTTAAAGTACTAAAATTATAATCTTTACTATATAGAAGTAATAAAAATATGATTTTTATATTTTTAAAGTATTAAAAATATAATCTTTACTATATAGAACTGGTAAAAATATGATTTTTTTTTGTTTATATAGAGAACTAAAAATATCACCTTTATATATGTAGCAAAATAAAAATGTGATTTTTTATATATTGAACATAGTAGTAAAAATACGATTTTTATATATTGAACATTGAAGTAAAAATATGATTTTTATATATTGAACATCGTAGTAAAAATACGATTTTTATATATTGAACATCGAAGTAAAAATATGATTTTTATATATTGAACATCGAAGTAAAAATATGATTTTTATATATTGAATAGCAAAGTAAAAATTCGATTTTTACATATGTAGTGGCTACAGCAGCGAAGATGACGAAGATGCGATAGCGATGAAGATTTCTATCAATGAAGTGCCGTGGAGCTAGGATAGCTATCTGTGAGAACTTCTCACTCTTCAATTTCTTTTCTAGTTATATATATATATATACTAGGATGCAGACGGTGTTTAGTAGCACCCGACACAATCGTCCACAGACCATGGACTTGTTTGTTTGATTGCAAAAATTAGTTAGATTATTTGGTTTGAATTGAACTGTTGGGTGAATTGAAATTGATTTGATTGATGTGTGAATGGCGTGGGCCTTCACTAGACCGGGGATAAGGCTAAGCCTCGTCCCGTTTCTAGTATCGTGCCGTTATGCCGCCGAAATTTTCTAAAATAAGTTAGAAAAATAACAATATCATTTTATAGAAGAAATGAATTGAATAGAAATTCATATGTCGAAATAAATGTTTTGTCGTTAAAAATATAATTTTTAACGTGAATGAAAATAAATAAATATTCATTTACAGACCGGACGGTTTGTTTATGTACACCTATTTGAAGGACGTTGATTGGGTCGATAAATTTTACACATCGCCCAACTGCATAAATAAAATCTGTGTTTGATTGTTTGAAACCCCACACGGGTGTTGGGATGAAATTTGAAGTTCACTCATCCTGGTTGATTAAATATGTCGATCGATTGATTGACAGGCTGTTATAAGCGTTAGATATCTATATTTGATGCTTATACAGTGTAGTGCACTTTGGTTGATGGTTGATTATTTTGCAATGCTATTATATGTGTGTAATGTATGAAAATCCATATAATTAACATTATATGGTGATTGATTGGGCCTCATTCCAATTTAGAAAATAAAGAATAATATAAAACAAAAGTTCATGTGTTGACAGTACTCATCCATTGAGATTGGTCATGTGTTGAACAAAATATTTTAGTAATAAAATTTACATCTTTATCAATATAAAATAAAGGTTCATGTGTTGACAGTACTCATCCATTGAGATTGGTCATGTGTTGAACGAAATATTTTGATAATAACAACTATTTTGAAAAAGAAATATTTGAAATAGAATATTTGAAAATAGAAATTTATGAAGCCGTGTTGATTAGATTGACGCCATTTTGACGTAAACGATATTTATATCGATTTTATTCATTTTGAAATGAATTGAATTGAAAACGATTCGAAATGAATTGAATTGAAAACGATTTCGAAATGAATTGAATTGAAAACGATTTCGAAATGAATTGAATTGAAAACGATTTCGAAATGAATTGAATTGAAAACGATTTCGAAATGAATAGAATTGAAAACGATTTCGAAATGAATAGAATTGAAAACGATTTCGAAATGAATAGAATTGAAAACGATTTCGAAATGAATTGAATTGAAAATGATTTCGAAATGAATTGAATTGAAAACGATTTCGAAATGAATTGAATTGAAAACGATTTCGAAATGAATTGAATTGAAAACGATTTCGAAATGAATTGAATTGAAAACGATTTCGAAATAAATTGAATTGAAAACGAATTCAAATTGAATTGAAAGTGAATTGAAATGAATTCAAATTGAATTGAAATTTGAATTGAATAAAAATGAATTTTTAAAACGAATTTATAAAGAAGAATTCAATTTTGATTTGAATTGAAATGGAAGTTGAAATTGCTTTTGAAACGAATTTTAAAACTATTTATATAATTCGTTTTAAATAGAAATCGACGAAATATATATTATATATATTATATATATAATATAATGGCTTGAATAGAACGCGTCGCGCCGCGGCAGTTCGTGAATTTCGACCATTTATTTCAAACGGACATTACGGGAGATCCGACCGTCGGATTCTCCTAAAACCGGAACCGTTGGGTTCGTATCAAAAAGAGCTTTCTAACGAATATTAGAAATTTGAAATCTAACGGTTGGATTTGGAGTTACGTCCAAATCAAATTTGAAAAAGGTCGCTGTAAGTGCAGTTCGATGGCCATTGATGGAAATCGACTGTACGGGCCTTGATAAAATTATTAAAAATAGTAATAATTTGTGTAAAATCATAAGAAATGATTTGGGAAAAATTGGGATGAAAAACTCCATATTTGAAAAGATAAAAATAGATTTTTATCGAAATGAACTGGTTTTGAACTAGAATTATAATTCTGTTTATTTTTAAATAAATAAATTGAATTTAAAAAGGGTTTTGAAAATAACCAGAATATCCAATGATTCCATTGGAGTGGATTGGAATAGAAATTGTCTTCGGAATATTTCGATGTTGGAATTCGTGATTATACAGGTGTTGTTATGGAAATTTGAAAGATATATATTTATATCGTTATTTCCAATACGACATTTGTTAGTCGTAGAATTTGATATTGAATATAAGTCGATATATTTTCTATTCAGAGCTTTGTATTGAATATCGAAAGTGATTTGGGTTTGTCGTGAATGGTGTCTTCACTAACACTGTTCTTGAACCCAGTTGAGAAATGATTAAATCTTTTTATTTATATTTAATGAAGTGTACCAATTAAATAATATTTAATTGAAATTGAATTGATATTGATTTTTGGGTTTATCGTGAACAGTGTTTTAAATAACACTTGTTCTTTAACCCGATAATTAATGAATGTGACTTTGGGTTTATCGTGAACCGTGTTTTAAATGACACGGATTCTTTAACCCAGTTAACGATTAAAACTAAGTGGAGTTTTAATGAATCTTTAATTAGATTGAAATGGTCGAGAATGGAGTATCACCAGTTTTGCTCCAGGCGATAGTTAAATCTTTAATTAGATTTGAACGTGAAATGGTAATTGAATTTACCGATAACACCGTGGTGTTAGATATGAAGTACTACCAGTTTTACTTCATGGGATGAATAGGTTGGATTGGGAAATTAAAACCAATGATTAATTCGGTAAGGTTCGTTAATCCCGACTAGTTTGAACTGATATTCAAAAATAGATTAAAGAATAAATTCAAGGAATTTATCTTGGATAAATTTAATGGGAACCTTTCCCTATGAATGTGAAATTTAGAAACTAACTGTCGGTTAGCCAAGCAGAATGGTTTTTCTGGATATTGATCTGATGTTGGTTTCGGCCTTCGGGGTTAATATTTGGGGAATGATTCTCTTGATTAATTTACGGTTAGTGACTGATGAATTTGAATGAGGCGTATGTTGTGTTTGTGTAACACTTAATTTAAAATATACGCGAGATATTCGGGAAGACCGGGTTTATCCCATTCTGAATAACTGATACGACGATAAGTCGAAGATGAAGACGGTGGTCGAAGACCGGAAGTCTTCACGTCGTTTGGGTGATTACTGATGATCTTGATTGGGCTGTACACCCAAGAAGATGGAAACAGTTGGTGATCGTCCAGACGTACTTGGAGATCGATGGATATGCGGGCTACTAGGTGCCTCCGGTTTCGTTCAGCCCCAGAACGGACTTATAAATGGACTGTGTGTATGACATTGGATTTTAGTCCGTGTGATTGATCTCTATTAAATATATATATGTTTGGCGGCGGAGAATTTATTCTCTTGCTTAACGCCCTTCCCTGAGACGTACGAGCTCAGGGGTTATATATTGATGGATATCAAACGCATGGAGTGAATTGCCTGTGTGGCATGCCTAAGTGGTGAATGATCAAGGCTTCTGTTGAAAAGCAAAGTCTTGTGGTTGATGATTGAAGCACGGCCTTTGTGGCGTAGCTTTGTGTAACGTTTACTTCGCGAGTTTCACACCCGGTATGAACCAAAAACGGGAGACGGACCTCAGGGAGGACTTGCATTTCTTTCTAGCTAGAAGTGGCGTCAGTGGTTTTACACGCCCTGACGAGTTTGACTTATGTGGTTGTTGCTGTTGCGAGACGCCTCGGTTATATCGGTTTCGGCCGATGCATTCTGGTCGGCAGACAGACCAGACTTACACCCCATAGGGTGGGGAAACGTAGTGTTCAGGCATAATAATCCACATCGGTGGACCGGCCTTGACGATCTAAAGGCTTGCCTGCGCGCTTGCCTGTGGCTCGGGCTAGAGAGTCATGAATCGGTAGAGGACTATCTTTTAACTCGGTTCATAGACGGAAATCCAATTTCCAAATACGTGACATTTGCGGTTTTATTTGTAGAGCCTAGTATGGCGACATAGTGGGATGGGGCGCTCGTGCCGCCTATGATTGATACTTATGATTTGAAGTTGTTTTATACACTATGCACTTATAATAGTATCAAACGATTTGTTTTAACCGTATCAAGCATTCTTTAGCTGTTATAAGGGGAAACCCTATCCTCGGCTGCGTTGCATTGTGTGATGGGACCTGGGTCTTATAACAGCTTCATTTTTCTTTATTTAGCATTGCGCTGTTTGTTTTATGCACTGGTATTCTTGGGAGGAAACCCGTTCCGTGTTATACGGCGTGGTCCCTTGATTTACCTAACTTTAAAAATAAAGAATAACTGTTTTAGTTCTCACACCAGTCACATGACTGACCTGGAGTTTATTGTTTTGACCTAAACTCTGGGTGCCCCTATTTTGACACGGGCAGCTAGTAGTTTTGGTTTTGCAGATTTATATTCACAGGATCCTGGTTTACAGCTGGAACGATATCCGGAAAGCTTTGTATCCGTATATCCCTTCTAGTTGTGTATTGTATTATTTTCCGCTGCGATGTATTTAAATGTAATTTAAATCTCTGATATTTCTGTGTAATATTCATTTATACTCTGTATATTCTTGTATTCTGATGCATTGTTGTAATATACAATGAAATGTTCTTCTGTATGCGTTCTGTTGTGGCTTGTTCTCGAACTATCCGCCACTTTTCTTTACGGGGAAGTTACGGGTTTTTACAGTTGGTATCAGAGCTTTGGTTTACAAAGCTCAGAGAACAAGGCACATTAGAACCATACGAAAGAATTCATCAGATATTGGATTAGTAATATCCAATTAGAACGACTCGTTAGAGATGGGATCAGTAGTATCCTGGGACGAGTGTGAAGAGTATATTTTTGAAAATGAAAACAAATCCTGTTTTGAAATATAAATCAATTATTCGTATTTGGTTATTTATTTATATTGATCTGGACAATCTAGTATATATAGATTTTGCGTATACGTCTGATCCGCGTGTATTCGAAATTTTAATATACTGGATAGATATAGAATTACACTCTAATCGCCCGGAGATGATTTTGATGATGGAGCTCCATCATTAGAATTTATGTTCGAGTGACGAAAGTGGGCTTTCTATATATTTCCTATTGACTGGTGTGAGAACCAAAATTAGATAGGGCTTATGGTTGTGATTTGGCATCAAAAATGAGATTTTTTGTCTATATATCAAAGTTATGAATTTCAAATGATAATTCACTAATTGATTGATGTTTGTGTTGTTTGTTTAATCGTTTGATAATTTTGAACCATTATGCCTAATTTGATCAAATAATGAATTGTATTGAAATTTGGTCGCATTTGCTTGCATATACTTGTACTTACATTGAACAGGTCATAGCAAGGAGGCTAGAGCAGAGAATAAAATTTGTTTGCCCGACAAATAGGTACATGTTTACTACATAATTTACTGTTTCGTTTGGGTGATGATGATTTTATGAGCCTATTGGCTAGCCGCTTGGCTTTTTCTTGTTCTTTTTGAGATCTGAAGGATCGGGGAAGCTATTTGAGATTTCCCGATGCTCCCGGTGCAGGGGAGGTTATGGCGAAATTTTTCGAAAATTTAGGGTGTTAGCCAAATTTTTGAAATTTTTGAAAATTCTCAGAAACTGAAAAGTTGGAGAATGAAAGCCAGATCGAACGTAGAGTTGATTAATCAAACCACTTTCGACTTTGTTCCTTTTCGGGGACGAAAAGTTTTAAGTGGGGGAGATTGTAGCAACCCGAAAATTTCATCCCAACACCCGTGTGGGGTTTCAAACAATCAAACACAGATTTTATTTGTGCAGTTGGGTGATGTGTAAAATTTATCGACCCAATCAACGTCCTTCAAATAGGTATACATAAACAAACCGTCCGGTCTGTAAATGAATATTTATTTATTTTCATTCACGTTGAAAATTATATTTTTAACGACAAAACATTTATTTCGACATATGAATTTCTATTCAATTCATTTCTTCTATAAAATGATATTGTTATTTTTCTAACTTATTTTAGAAAATTTCGGCGGCATAACGGCACGATACTAGAAACGGGACGAGGCCTAGCCTTATCCCCGGTCTAGTGAAGGCCTACGCCATTCACACATCAATCAAATCAATTTCAATTCACCCAACAGTTCAATTCAAACCAAATAATCTAACTAATTTTTGCAATCAAACAAACAAGTCCATGGTCTGTGGACGATTGTGTCGGGTGCTACTAAACACCGTCTGCATCCTAGTATATATATATATATATATATATATATATATATATATAACTAGAAAAGAAATTGAAGAGTGAGAAGTTCTCACAGATAGCTATCCTAGCTCCACGACAATTCATTGATAGAAATCTTCATCGCTATCGCATCTTCGTCATCTTCGCTGCTGTAGCCACTACATATGTAAAAATCGAATTTTTACTTTGCTATTCAATATATAAAAATCATATTTTTACTTCGATGTTCAATATATAAAAATCATATTTTTACTTCGATGTTCAATATATAAAAATCGTATTTTTACTACGATGTTCAATATATAAAAATCATATTTTTACTTCGATGTTCAATATATAAAAATCGTATTTTTACTACGATGTTCAATATATAAAAAATCACATTTTTATTTTGCTACATATATAAAGGTGATATTTTTAGTTCTCTATATAAACAAAAAAAATCATATTTTTACCACTTCTATATAGTAAAGATTATATTTTTTAATACTTTAAAAATATAAAAATCATATTTTTATTACTTCTATATAGTAAAGATTATATTTTTAATACTTTAAAAATATAAAAATCATATTTTTATTACTTCTATATAGTAAAGATTATATTTTTAATGCTTTAAAAATATAAAAATCATATTTTTATTTTCAAAGTGTATATATTTTATTCTTTAAAACTGAAAACAAAGTATATTTATATTTTCAAATCAAAGAGATTTATAACTCCAAATCAAGTATGTTTATATGTTTCAAAGACACGTATGTTTATATTTTTCAAAGACAAGTATGTTACTTTTATTACCAATTCTGATTTAAATTAATGCTAAATATAGATAAATTTTCAAAATTGCTATATATGTTTATTTTGAAAACAATGTCATTTATAAGCTTTTCATTTTAAACTTAATTATATAATTAACTAATTACCTAAGAAAATCGAATACTTACTGTTTTCTCACAGTCGACGTCTCCCAGAGCAGCTCCAGCCCTAGGGCATCATTTTCTCGCCGCCACCACTGCCCTGACGTCGAGTCTGATGTATCCATGGTCTGTGTCTTCGCACCAGCTCTCCGCAAGGTGCTCGACGTCGAGCTCGAAGTCTAGGTGGAGGCGCAAGCTCCAACGAGGCGATGGCAGTTTTCAAATCGTTTTGGGGGGGGGGGGTTAGGGCGAAACGAGGTGGAGTCCATCAGTCTTGTGGTGCGGTTCAAACTGAGGAGGAGGGGAGAGGGGTTGCGTGGGGAGGAGGGAGGGTCACGGGTTGGCGCGGCGGTTGGCCAGGCGCACGTCGATCGATTTGGGCTTCGATTTTTGATTTTTTTTTCTTTCTTTTTAATTTCTGTTTCGATTAAAAGGAGAGGGGGGCCAGAACGGATTAACGGGGGAGAAAAAGTTTTTTTTTATTTTTTTATTTTTTTATTTAATTATTTCAAAAAGTGGACTTTTTCATCGGACCTCTAAACGAGGTCCACCGCCTGTCGTCCATAGCGTTTTACCCATTCCGAACACAATGGGACATGTTTCGTAGGTTGATTCGATCGTTTGAATCAGTTTCCGTTGAATTTACATTTAAATCACTATATTGAATTTTAAACGTACATTTCAAATTACCGGGGTCACATACTAACTAGAAAAATTCCCGAAAAATATTTTCTAGCTTCGTATTGACGATACGTTCCTAACAAAACTAGTTTCGTCAAATTCTTAGACCGTTTGAAAAATGGCCATTTTCCAGTCGATTAAAATCAACTGAAACTGGTCAAATGCGCTATCCTTTTCCACGCTCACACATTGATTCGAAAAATTATGAAATTTGGAATCTAGCTATAATTTGACACTGCGGGTCCAACAAAACTGGTTTCGTCGAAATCCGAGGTCGCTTGCAAAATTTCCATTTTTAAGGGCCTGAATTCTATAGCGACTATTCAGAATTTTCAACTGGACATATCTTTTGAATCCCGCTATGAAATTTTGATTTTTCAGATTCGTTGGAAAGATATCCTCAATTAGATCCTAATGTTTTTGGTTTCACAAAAATCCGGATTGTTTTGCACCCGGTACATTCAATTGAAGTTTGAAATCGAATTATCGAACTACCGCGCCATTTTCAATTCTATTTATAATTATATGTAAATATTTATATTCTAACGACGACGTATATAATATATACGTTCGAATTATATTCAAAATAAATTTCCTCGCCGATTTTATTTTAAATAATTCATTTTAAATAATCAAAATTCGCCAAAATTGCCAAAATAAAAATTTTAAACTGGCCCAGATTTTCGGGTTGTTACAATCTCCCCCACTTAAAACTTTTCGTCCCCGAAAAGGAACAAAGTCGAAAGTGGTTTGATTAATCAACTCTACGTTCGATCTGGCTTTCATTCTCCAACTTTTTAGTTTCTGAGAATTTTCAAAAATTTCAAAAATTTGGCTAACACCCTAAATTTTCGAAAAATTTCGCCATAACCTCCCCTGCATCGAGAAATCTCAAATAGCTTCCCCGGTCCTTCAGATCTCAAAAAGAACAAGAAAAAGCCAAGCGGCTAGCCAATAGACTCATAAAATCATCATCACCCAAACGAAACAGTAAATTATGTAGTAAACATGTACCTATTTGTCGGGCAAACAAATTTTATTCTCTGCTCTAGCGTCCTTGCTATGACCTGTTCAATGTAAGTACAAGTATATGCAAGCAAATGCGGCCAAATTTCAATACAATTCATTATTTGATCAAATTAGGCATAATGGTTCAAAATTATCAAACGATTAAACAAACAACACAAACATCAACCAATTAGTGAATTATCATTTGAAATTCATAACTTTGATATATAGACAAAAAATCTCATTTTTGATGCCAAATCACAACCATAAGCCCTATCTAATTTTGGTTCTCACACCAGTCAATAGGAAATATATAGAAAGCCCACTTTCGTCACTCGAACATAAATTCTAATGATGGAGCTCCATCATCAAAATCATCTCCGGGCGATTAGAGTGTAATTCTATATCTATCTAGTATATTAAAATTTCGAATACACGCTGATCAGACGTATACGCAAAATCTATATATACTGGATTGTCCACATCAATATAAATAAATAACCAAATACGAATAATTGATTTATATTTCAAAACAGGATTTGTTTTCATTTTCAAAAATATACTCTTCACACTCGTCCTAGGATACTACTGATCCCATCTCTAACGAGTAATTCTAATTGGATATTACTAATCCAATATCTGATGAATTCTTTCGTATGGTTCTAATGTGCCTTGTTCTCTGAGCTTTGTAAACCAAAGCTCTGATACCAACTGTAAAAACCCGTAACTTCCCCGTAAAGGAAAGTGGCGGATAGTTCGAGAACAAGCCACAACAGAACGCATACAGAAGAACATTTCATTGTATATTACAACAATGCATCAGAATACAAGAATATACAGAGTATAAATGAATATTACACAGAAATATCAGAGATTTAAATTACATTTAAATACATCGCAGCGGAAAATAATACAATACACAACTAGAAGGGATATACGGATACAAAGCTTTCCGGATATCGTTCAAGCTGTAAACCAGGATCCTGTGAATATAAATCTGCAAAACCAAAACTACTAGCTGCCCGTGTCAAAATAGGGGCACCCAGAGTTTAGGTCAAAACAATAAACTCCAGGCCAGTCATGTGACTGGTGTGAGAACTAAAACAGTTAATCTTTATTTTTAAAGTTAGGTAAATCAAGGGACCACGCCGTATAACACGGAACGGGTTTCCTCCCAAGAATACCAGTGCATAAAACAAACAACGCAATGCTAAATAAAGAAAAATGAAGCTGTTATAAGACCTAGGTCCCATCACACAATGCAACGCAGCCGAGGATAGGGTTTCCCCTTATAACAGCTAAAGAATGCTTGATACGGTTAAAACAAATCATTTGATACTATTATAAGTGCATAGTGTATAAAACAACTTCAAATCATAAGTATCAATCATAGGCGGCATGAGCGCCCCATCCCACTATGTCGCCATACTAGGCTCTACAAATAAAACCGCAAATGTCACGTATTTGGAAATTGGATTTCCGTCTATGAACCAAGGCAAAAGATAGCCCTCTACCGATTCGTGACTCTCTAGCCCGAGCCACAGGCAAGCGCGCAGGCAAGCCTTTAGATCGTCAGGGCCGGTCCACCGATGTGGATTATTATGCCTGAACACTACGTTTCCCCACCCTATGGGGTGTAAGTCTGGTCCGTCTGCCGACCAGAATGCATCGGCCGAAACCGATATAACCGAGGCGCCTCGCAACAGCAACAACCACATAAGTCAAACTCGTCAGGGCGTGTAAAACCACTGACGCCACTTCTAGCTAGAAAGAAACGCAAGTCCTCCCTGTGGTCCGTCTCCTGTTTTTGGTTCATACCGGGTGTGAAACTCGCGAAGTAAACGTTACACAAAGCTACGCCACAAAGGCCGTGCTTCGATCATCAACCACAAGACTTTGCTTTTCAATAGAAGCCTTGATCATTCGCCACTTAGGCATGCCACACAGGCAATTCACTCCATGCGTTTGATATCCATCAATATATAACCCCTGAGCTCGTACGTCTCAGGGAAGGGCGTTAAGCAAGAGAATAAATTCTCCGCCGCCAAACAGATATATATTTAATAGAGATCAATCACACGGTCTAAAATCCAATGTCAGACACACAGTCCATTTACAAGTCCGTTCTAGGGCTGAACGAAACCGGAGGCACCTAGTACCCCGCATATCCATCGATCTCCAAGTACGTTTGGACGATCACCAACTGTTTCCATCTTCTTGGGTGTACAGCCCAATCAAGATCATCAGTAATCACCCAAACGACGTGAAGACTTCCGGTCTTCGACCACCGTCTTCATCTTCGACTTATCGTCGTATCAGTTATTCAGAATGGGATAAACCCGGTCTTCCCGAATAACTCGCGTATATTTTAAATAAGTATTACACAAACACAACATACGCCTCATTCCAATTCATCAGTCACTAACCGTAAATTAATCAAGAGAATCATTCCCCAAATATTAACCCTGAAGGCCGAAACCAACATCAGATCAATATCCAGAAAAACCATTCTGCTTGGCTAACCGACAGTTAGTTTCTAAATTTCACATTCATAGGGAAAGGTTCCCATTAAATTTATCCAAGATAAATTCCTTGAATTTATTCTTTAATCTATTTTTGAATATCAATTCAAACTAGTCGGGATTAACGAACCTTACCGAAGTAATCATTGGTTTTAATTTCCCAATCCAACCTATTCATCCCATGAAGTAAAACTGGTAGTACTTCATATCTAACACCACGGTGTTATCGGTAAATTCAATTACCATTTCACGTTCAAATCTAATTAAAGATTTAACTATATCCTGGAGCAAAACTGGTGATACTCCATTCTCGACCATTTCAATCTAATTAAAGAATCATTAAAACTCCACTTAGTTTTAATCGTTAACTGGGTTAAAGAATCCGTGTCATTTAAAACACGGTTCACGATAAACCCAAAGTCACATTCATTAATTATCGGGTTAAAGAACAAGTGTTATTTAAAACACTGTTCACGATAAACCCAAAAATCAATATCAATTCAATTTCAATTAAATATTATTTAATTGGTACACTTCATTAAATCTAAATAAAAAGATTTAATCATTTCTCAACTGGGTTCAAGAACAGTGTTAGTGAAGACACCATTCACGACAAACCCAAATCGCTTTCGATATTCAATACAAGGCTCTGAATAGAAAATATATCGGCTTATATTCAATATCAAATTCTACGACTAACAAATGTCGTATTGGAATTAACGATATAAATATATATCTTTCAAAATTCCATAACAACACCTGTATAATCACGAATTCCAACATCGAAATATTCCGAAGACAATTTCGATTCCAATCCACTCCAATGGAATCATTGGATAATCTGGTTATTTTCAAAACCCTTTTTAAATTCAATTTATTTATTTAAAAATAAATAGAATTATAATTCTAGTTCAAAACCAGTTCATTTCGATAAAAATCTATTTTTATCTTTTCAAATATGGAGTTTTTCATCCCAATTTTTCCCAAATCATTTCTTATGATTTTACACAAATTATTACTATTTTTAATAATTTTATCAAGGCCCGTACAGTCGATTTCCATCAATGGTCATCGAACTGCACTTACAGCGACCTTTTTCAAATTTGATTTGGACGTAACTCCAAATCCAACCGTTAGATTTCAAATTTCTAATATTTGTTAGAAAGCTCTTTTCGATACGAACCCAACGGTTCCGGTTTTAGGAGAATCCGACGGTCGGATCTCCCGTAATGTCCGTTTGAAATAAATGGTCGAAATTCACGAACTGCCGCGGCGCGGCGCATTCTTTTCAAGCCATTATATTATATATATATAATATATATAATATATATTTCGTCGATTTCTATTTAAAACGAATTAAATAAATAGTTTTAAAATTCGTTTCAAAAGCAATTTCAACTTCCATTTCAATTCAAATCAAAATTGAATTCTTCTTTATAAATTCGTTTTAAAATTCATTTTTATTCAATTCAAAATTCAATTCAATTTGAATTCATTTCAATTCACTTTCAATTCAATTTGAATTCGTTTTCAATTCAATTTATTTCGAAATCGTTTTCAATTCAATTCATTTCGAAATCGTTTTCAATTCAATTCATTTCGAAATCGTTTTCAATTCAATTCATTTCGAAATCGTTTTCAATTCAATTCATTTCGAAATCGTTTTCAATTCAATTCATTTCGAAATCGTTTTCAATTCAATTCATTTCGAAATCGTTTTCAATTCTATTCATTTCGAAATCGTTTTCAATTCAATTCATTTCGAAATCGTTTTCAATTCAATTCATTTCGAAATCGTTTTCAATTCAATTCATTTCGAAATCGTTTTCAATTCAATTCATTTCGAAATCGTTTTCAATTCAATTCATTTCGAAATCGTTTTCATTCTCCAACTAATCATTTGGAATATAACACAGAAAATGAACAATAGATAATTAATATTACATAATGTAAGTCAGAGATTGTACTTGGGAAACTGAGGAGAGCATTCGGAAAGCTTACCCCAGATGCCGAGTGGATAGCTCTAATACCACGTTGAGACGACCCGAAATCCCGTTCTCACGGAAACAAGGGTTATCTTTGGAATATAACACAGAAACAGATAATAGCAGAACAGAATTAAATAAATACACCAGAAAATGAACAGTAGAATATACTGGATAAAAGTAATCATCAGAGTTACACAGTATACAGGATCTTACTTAGTACAAATACAGTTCAGCTATACATAAATGTCTACAGCGGAAATAAACAAAATATGTACAATAGGAGCTGAACAGCATAAAAAGAAATAAATGTTAGAATCCATCTTCAGCTCCAGCTATCCAGAAAGAACCAGCTAAACCTGAATACAAGGCTGCCCGTGTAGAAAAAGGGGCACCCGAGTTTGAGAGTGAAACAAACTACGAGTCAGTCATGGGACTGGTATGAGAAATCTACTCAACACATATATAATTTGGCTAATCACAGGACCACGCCACTTTCGTGGAACGGGTTTACTCCATTGGATTGCCAGTGCTTGAAAACAAATCTTTTTTTAAACATCGCTATGCTTTTTATAAAAAATGAAGCCGTTATAAGACTCAGTTCCCATCACACAATGCAACGCAAACCGGAGGATAGAGTTTTTACCTTATAACGACCAAGATATGCTTGATACGAATAAAACAAAGGTATTTGATATTATTACTAGTGTTTATATGTTTTGAAAACAATTTCAAATCATAACTATCAATCATAGACGGCATTAATGCCCCATACCACTATGTCGCCATATATAGGTATACAATCAAAACCGCACAGTCACGTAATTGGAAATTGGATTTCCTTCATGAACCAAGGCAAAAGATAGTCCTTACCGAATTCGAGACAATCTAGCCCATGTCTCCGGAACAGCCGCAACTGCCCCTTGGAGCGACAGGGCCGGTCCACACGGAGTGGATTATAGTGCCTGAACAATACGTTTCTCCGCCCTTTGGGGCGTAAACGAGCCAACGAATGACTCCATCGGACCCGGATCGTCCGATCAAACCGAGGCGCCTCGCAATAGCAACAACCACATAGGTGAAAAGTATATAAATGTCAGGGCTGGTAGGTCACTGACACCACCCTAGCTAGAAAGAAACGCATGCCCTCCCTGAGGTCCTTCTCCCGTTTCTGGTTCATACCGGGGTGTGAGGCTCGCGAATTTACGTTATACACAAAGCTACGCCACACAGGCGGTGCTTTGATCATCACCACAAGACTTTGCTTTTCAACAGAAGCCCTGATCACTGCATCTTAGCATGCCACACAGGCAATTCACACCGTGCAACTGATGGCTATCAATCACACAGAACAAATTCCAATGTCGGACACACAGTCCATTTACAAGTCCGTTCTGGGTCTGAACGAAACCGGAGGCACTAAATACCTCGCAAACCCATCGATCAACACGTACGTCTGAATGATCACCACTCATTATCCATATTTCGGGATGCCTCCCAATCAGGACCTCGGTTACCATCCAAACGAGGTGAAGATCTCCGGTCTTCGACCATCGTCTTCATCTTCGAATTTCAATCGTCGGTCAATCATTTGAAATGAGAATTAACTCGGCCTTTTCAAATAATTCACGTATATTTAGAATTTCAAATCAATTTATTTCAATGGTTAAATTATTCGACAACACCAATTTTGTTCTTTAATGTAATTTTCACACCAAACACATTCAACCATCAAATACCACATAGATCAAGCAAATTCAGTTTATTTCCACTCCATATTATTTATGGTACTTTATAATGATTTATTGCTATTTTTATTTATTTTAAAATAGCCCATTTATTCAAAACGACGCTTCGGGCCATAACGCGGCCGTGGCGCTGTTTTTCTTTAGATTTGATTTACACATATCTGAAAATCTAACCGTTGGATCTTCACAAAATTTACATCATTAGAAAGGTCTTTTCAAAATGAATCTAACGGTTCCAGTTTCGGGAAAATCCGACGGTCGGATCTCCCGGTACAATCGTTTGAAGTTTCGATTTCAAAATATGAACTGCAGCGTCGTTATTCGATTAAATATAATTATATTTATATATATAAATAAACATAATCGTTTCTGGTGCTGTTTTTCTTCAGATTTGAATTAAACATTCCAGAAAATCCAACCGTTGGATTTTTACAAGGTTGGTGTCGTTGGAAAGATTATTCCAAGGCGAACCCGACGGTTGAGGTTTCGGGAAAATCCAATGGTCGGATTTCCCGTACTAGTTGTTTGAAATCACGGTTTCAAAATACGAACTGCACGGCCTCGTTTCGTTTTAATTTTATTTATATTTATATATTTATATAAATATAGTTCATTCAATGATTTCCATATCGTTTTTACTTCAAATATTTTTCTAACACCTTAAAATTTTGGAAAATTTCGCCATAACCTCCCCTGCACCGGGAGCATCGGGAAATCGCAAATAGCTTTCCCGGTCCTTCTAGTCTCAAAAAGAAAAAAAACCTAAATCTAAATCGCGTCACGAAGCTTTATTGCAAAGAGTGCCGCTAAGAAGCTAGATTTGAATTTGAGGAAGCTCAAGGAACCAATGACTGTCCAGAATCCGGTCGGGGGTTCTATCAATCTCAGCTGGATTTGTGCAGTACCTGTCTCTTTTTCTTGCTATAAATTCCCTGTTATCTCTATCGTCATGAATTTTAATGAATTCGATCTTATTCTGGGATTGGATTGGCTAACAAAATATGAAGCAGAGGTTAGATGCGCCGAGAGAGTTGTTAAGGCAAAGGCACAATCGGGGAATTATATAACCATACCATGTGAAGGCCCGACATCAAATAGAAAAGACTTCTGGGCAGCTTTGGATGTTTCTCCAGCTCAAAAAGAAAGTGTCCCTGAGATCACAGAGAATATTCCTGACCTCATCAAAGATATTCCTGTCGTCAAGAACTATGCGGATGTGTTTGAGGAAGTCGTTCGCTTACCTCCGCAGAGAGAAATAGATTTCAAGATTGCTTTGATTCCGAATGCAAGGCCGGTAGTTCACGCTATTCGAAGAATGTCCTTGAAAGAGAAGGAAGAATTAGACAATCAAACACGACAGCTAGTATGGAAGGGTCTGATCAGGCCTAGTTTCTCTGATTGGGGTGCAGCAGTGGTATTTGTCCCAAAATCTGACGGTACTCTACGTCTATGTGTGGATTAGCGTGATCTGAACAAGCAGACAATAAAGAACAAGTATCCATTGCCGCGGATTGATGATTTGTTGGATCGATTAAATGGAGCACAAGTATTCTCACGAATGGACCTAGCTACAGGCTTCCATCAACTCCGAATTGCCGAAGAGTGTGTCCCAATGACAGCGTTCAGAGGCCCCGACTTATTCTATGAGTGGTTAGTAATGCCGTTCGGCTTATGTAACGCTCCAGCTTACTTCGTCGATCTGATGAATAGAGTGTTCAGAGGAGTTTTGAATAAATTTGTTCTGGTTTTTATTGACGATATTCTAATCTTCTCTAAATCAAAGGCCGAACATGAAAAGCATCTGGAACAGGTTCTAGGAATTCTGAGAAGGAATGTATTAAAAGCTAAGTTTTCCAAATGTATATTCTGGCAAAATAAAAGTGAATTGCTATATAATATATATATATATATATATATATCTACGCCCCTCGTCCACAAACCATGGACGATATTTATTGGTTGAAATTGTTGTGATATTGGTTGATTGTGGTTGAAAAATACCCGTTTGTGATTGAGAAATATTTGGTTGAAACCACATAGGATTAGTTTGAGGAAATAAAATAAATATATACATGCCGCCTGCGTGCGAACTAGATGCATGATCCCCATTGTCAAAAACCGCGAGGTTTTAAGGTAGAGCGAGGAGCCGTACTAGGGACGGTCCCGGTTTTAACTACCCTGCCGTTATGCTGCCGAAATTTTGAATAATACTCGTGTGTTTGAATTATTTTCATATGCTTAAACTATATTTATTCATTGAATAGAAAACCTTCATGTGTTGAATTGATATTCATTCGTTGATTAGAAATTCATGTGTTGAATGGTATTCATATTTTGAAATAAATTGTTCGATAATAAAAATCACCTTTTATCTATATATAAAAACTATAGAAAACATTCATGTGTTGAATTGATATTCATTCGTTGATTAGAAATTCATGTGTTGAATGGTATTCATATTTTGAAATAAATTGTTTGATAATAAAAATCACATTTTTATCTATATATAGGAACTATAGAAAACATTCATGTGTTGAATTGATATTCATTCGTTGATTAGAAATTCATGTGTTGAATGGTATTCGCGTTTTAAATATAAAAATCACATTTTTATATATATACAAACTATAGAAAACATTCATGTGTTGAATTGATATTCATTCGTTGATTAGAAATTCATGTGTTGAATGGTATTCATATTTTGAAATAAATTGTTTGATAATAAAAATCACATTTTTATCTATATATAGAAACTATAGAAAACATTCATGTGTTGAATTGATATTCATTCGTTGATTTGAAATTCATGTGTTGAATGGTATTCATATTTTGAAATAAATTGTTTGATAATAAAAATCACCTTTTATCGACTATATGAACTGTGTAAAATAATCTCGTTTTAAAAGAAATTGTTTTATGATAAAAATCTCATTTTTATCACCAACATGAACTATATAGAAAAATAGTGTTTTGAAATGAATTGTTTTACAATAAAAAATCACATTTTTATTGTATGCATAAATCGTTGAAATGTGAAGTGTTAAAAATAGCCACTTGTTCAAAATAAACATATATGAGTTGAAATATCCATTAATTAGCTAATGAAATGATTTGCACCTATGTATGTAACATTAGGATAAATGGTGTTTTTAAACCAAATAGAAATCAAATATGAAGTGGAATAGAAAATGATAAATGATAAGAACTGTATATATATGTACATGCATATTCATTGAACAGGTCATAGCAAAGGGGCTAGAGAAGAGGAATAAAATTTTGTGATACCACGTTGAGACGACCCGAAATCCCGTTCTCACAGAAACAAGGGTTATCTTTGGAATATAACACAGAAACAGATAATAGCAGAACAGAATTAAATAAATACACCAGAATGAACAATAAAATATACCGGATAAAAGTAATCATCAGAGTTACACAGTATACAGGATCTTACTTAGTACAAATACAGTTCAGCTATACATAAATGTCTACAGTGGAAATAAACAAAATATGTACAATAGGAGCTGAACAGCATAAAAAGAAATAAATGATAGAATCCATCTTCAGCTCCAGCTATCCAGAAAAGAACGAGCTAAACCTGAATACAAGGCTGCCCATGTGGAAAAAGGGGCACCCGGGTTTGAGAGTGAAACAAACTACGAGTCAGTCATGGGACTGGTATGAGAAATCTACTCAACACATATATAATTTGGCTAATCACAGGACCACGCCACTTTCGTGGAACGGGTTTACTCCATTGGATTGCCAGTGCTTCCAAACAAACATTTCTTTTAAACATCGCTGTGCTTTTTATAAAAATGAAGCCGTTATAAGACTCAGTTCCCATCACACAATGCAACGCAAACCGGAGGATAGAGTTTTTACCTTATAACAGCCAAAATATGATTGATACGAATAAAACAAAGGCATTTGATATTATTGCTAGTGTTTACATGTTTTGAAAACAATTTCAAATCATAACTATCAATCATAGACGGCATTAATGCCCCATACCACTATGTCGCCATATATAGGTATACAATCAAAACCGCACGGTGTCGTATCTGGAAATTGGATTTTCGTCGTGAACCAAGGCAAAAGATAGTGCTTACCAAATTCGTGACTCTCTAGCCCGAGCCACCGGAACAGCCGCAACTGCCCCTTGGAGTGACAGGGCCGGTCCACCGATGTGGATTATAGTGCCTGAGCAATACGTTTCCCCGCCCTTTGGGGCGTAAACGAGCCAACGAATGACTCCATCGGACCCGGATCGTCCGATCAAACCGAGGCGCCTCGCAACAGCAACAACCACATAGGTGAAAAAGTATATAAATGTCAGGGCTGGTAGGTCAATGACACCACCCTAGCTAGAAAGAAACGCATGCCCTCCCTGAGGTCCTTCTCCCGTTTTAGGTTCATACCGGGATGTGAGGCTCGCGAATTCACGTTATACACAAAGCTACGCCACACAGGCGGTGCTTTGATCATCACCACAAGACTTTGCTTTTCAACAGAAGCCCTGATCACTGCATCTTAGCATGCCACACAGGCAATTCATGCCATGCGACTGATATCCATCGATATACAACCTCTGAGCTCGTGCGTCTCAGAGAAGGGCGTTAAGCAAAAGAATAAATTCTCCGCCGCCAAACAGATGTATATTTATCAGAAATCAATCAACACAGAATAAACTCCAATGTCAGACACACAGTCCATTTACAAGTCCGTTCTGGGTCTGAACGAAACCGGAGGCACTAAATACCTCGCAAACCCTTCGATCACCACTCATTATCCATATTTCGGGATGCCTCCCAATCAGGACCTCGGTTACCATCCAAACGAGGTGAAGATCTCTGATCTTCGACCATCGTCTTCGTCTTCGACTTTCAATCGTCGCTCAATTATTCGAAATGAGAATTAACTCGGCCTTTTCAAATAATTCACGTATATTTAGAATTTCAAATCAATTTATTTCAATGGTTAAATTATTCGACAACACCAATATTGTCCTTTAATGTAATTTTCACACCAAACACATTCAACCATCAAATACAACATAAATCGAGCAAATTCAGTTTACTTCCATTCCATATTGCTAATGATATTTTATAACTATTTATCGCTATTTTTATTTAATTTAAAATAGCTAATTTATTCAAAACGACGCTTCGGGCCATAAAGCGGCCGTGGCGCTGTTTTTCTTCAGATTTGATTTACACATATCTGAAAATCTAATCGTTGGATCTTCACAAAATTTACATCATTAGAAAGGTCTTTTCAAAACGAATCCAACGGTTCCAGTTTCGGGAAAATCCGACGGTCGGATCTCCCGGTACAATCGTTTGAATTTTTGATTTCAAAATACGAACTGCAGCGTCGTTATTCGATTAAATATATAATTATATTTATATATATATAAATATAATAGTTTCTGGCGCTGTTTTTCTTCAGATTTGAATTAAACATTCCAGACAATCCAACCGTTTGATTTTTATAAAGGTTTAAAACTGAATTTTAAAAGGGTTTAAAACTGAATTTTAAAAGAATTTAAAATTGAATTTTAAAAGGGTTTAAAAACTGATTTTAATTTTAAGAAAAGGAAAAAGATTTAAACTTTAAATAGAAAAAGATCAGATTTTTTTTTTGAATTGGAAAGATCATATTTTTAAAATAGAAAAGACGGAATTTTTATTAAGTAGAAGAAGTAAGATATGTTTCTTCTATTTTTACAGCAATAAAAATATAATTTTTACATCATAGGAATAATAAAAATATGATCTTTATATATTGAATAGCGAAGTCAAAATGCAAGTTTTATATATTGGATAGCATAGTAAAAATTCGATTTTTACATATGTAGAGAATACGGGCGAAAGCGACAAAAAGGCGAGACTGGCGAAGATTTCTATAAAGGAAGAGTCGTAGTATTGGATAGCTATTGGTGAGAATTTCTCACTCTTCAATTTCTTTTACTATATATATATATGTGTTGAAATAAAAGTGAATTGCTATATATAAATATATATATATATATATATATATATAAATGCCCCTCGTCCACAAACCATGGACGATATTTATTGGTTGAAATTGTTGTGAAAATTGATCGATAGCGAATGATTGTTTAGGATTGTTTGTGATTGATATTGGTTGATTGTGGTTGAAAAATACCCATTTATGGTTGAGAAATATTTGGTTGAAACAACATAGGATTAGTTTGTGGAAATGAAATAAATATATACATGCCGCCTGCGTGCGAACTAGATGCATGATCCCCATTGTCAAAAACCGCGAGGTTTTAAGGTAGAGCGAGGAGCCGTACTAGGGACGGTCCCGGTTTTAACTACCCTGCCGTTATGCTGCCGAAATTTTGAATAATATTCGTGTGTTTGAATTATTTTCATATGCTTAAACTATATTTATTCATTGAATAGAAAACATTCATGTGTTGAATTGATATTCATTCATTGATTAGAAATTCATGTGTTGAATGGTATTCATATTTTGAAATAAATTGTTTGATAATAAAAACTATAGAAAACATTCATGTGTTGAATTGATATTCATTCGTTGATTAGAAATTCATGTGTTGAATGGTATTCATATTTTGAAATAAATTGTTTGATAATAAAAATCACCTTTTATCGACTATATGAACTGTGTAAAATAATCTCGTTTTAAAAGAAATTGTTTTATGATAAAAATCCTATTTTTGTCACCTATATGAACTACATAGAAAAATAGTGTTTTGAAATGAATTGTTTTACAATAAAAATCACATTTTTATTGTATGCATAAATCGTTGAAATGTGAAGTGTTAAAAATAGCCACTTGTTCAAAATAAACATATATGAGTTGAAATATTCATTAATTAGCTAATGAAATGATTTGCATCTATGTATGTAACATTAGAATGAATGGTGTTTTTTTTTTAAACCAAATAGAAATCAAATATGAAGTTGAATAGAAAATGATAAATGTTAAGAACTGTATATATATGTACATGCATATCCATTGAACAGGTTATAGCAAAGGGGCTAGAGAAGAGGAATAAAATTTTGTGCCCGACAAATAGGTACACATTTACTGTTTTGTTTGGGTGATGATTTTATGAGGCTGTTGGCTAGCCGCTTGGCTTTTTCTTTTTCTTTTTGAGATTAGAAGGACCGGGAAAGCTATTTGCGATTTCCCGATGCTCCCGGTGCAGGGGAGGTTATGGCGAAATTTTCCAAAATTTTAAGGTGTTAGAAAAATATTTGAAGTGAAAACGATATGGAAATCATAGAATGAACTATATTTATATAAATATATAAATATATAAATATAAATAAAATTAAAACGAAACGAAGCCGTGCAGTTCGTATTTGAAATTCAATATAGTGACGACAATCCACAGTTTACTACATAATTTATATTGAATAACAAGGTAAAAATTCGATTAATCAAACCACGTTGAAATTTAGTTTACTACATAATCCTCAGTTTACTACATAATTTCAATATATAAATATTGTCCATATCGTTTGTATGAAAATTCGAAGAACGGCACGATACCACGTTGAGACGACCCGAAATCCCGTTCTCACAGAAACAAGGGTTATCTTTGGAATATAACACAGAAACAGATAATAGCAGAACAGAATTAAATAAATACACCAGAAAATGAACAATAGAATATACTGGATAAAAGTAATCATCAGAGTTACACAGTATACAGGATCTTACTTAGTACAAATACAGTTCAGCTATACATAAATGTCTACAGCGGAAATAAACAAAATATGTACAATAGGAGCTGAACAGCATAAAAAGAAATAAATGGTAGAATCCATCTTCAGCTCCAGCTATCCGGGAAGAACCAGCTAAACCTGAATACAAGGCTGCCCGTGTAGAAAAAGGGGCACCCGAGTTTGAGAGTGAAACAAACTACGAGTCAGTCATGGGACTGGTATGAGAAATCTACTCAACATATATATAATTTGGCTAATCACAGGACCACGCCACTTTCGTGGAATGGGTTTACTCCATCGAATTGACAGTGCTTTAAAACAAATCTTTCTTTTAAACATCGCTATGCTTTTTATAAAAAATGAAGCCGTTATAAGACTCAATTCCCATCACACAATGCAACGCAAACCGGAGGATAGAGTTTTTACCATATAACAGCCAAGATATGCTTGATACGAATAAAACAAAGGCATTTGATATTATTACTAGTGTTTATATGTTTTGAAAACAATTTCAAATCATAACTATCAATCATAGACGGCATTAATGCCCCATACCACTATGTCGCCATATATAGGTATACAATCAAAACCGCACAGTCACGTAATTGGAAATTGGATTTCCTTCATGAACCAAGGCAAAAGATAGTCCTTACCGAATTCGAGACAATCTAGCCCATGTCTCCGGAACAGCCGCAACTGCCCCTTGGAGCGACAGGGCCGGTCCACACGGAGTGGATTATAGTGCCTGAACAATACGTTTCTCCGCCCTTTACGGCGTAAACGAGCCAACGAATGACTCCATCGGACCCGGATCGTCCGATCAAACCGAGGTGCCTCGCAACAGCAACAACCACATAGGTGAAAAGTATATAAATGTCAGGGCTGGTAGGTCACTGACACCACCCTAGCTAGAAAGAAACGCATGCCCTCCCTGAGGTCCTTCTCCCGTTTCTGGTTCATACCGGGGTGTGAGGCTCGCGAATTTACGTTATACACAAAGCTACGCCACACAGGCGGTGCTTTGATCATCACCACAAGACTTTGCTTTTCAACAGAATCCCTGATCACTGCATCTTAGCATGCCACACAGGCAATTCACACCGTGCAACTGATGGCTATCAATCACACAGAACAAATTCCAATGTCGGACACACAGTCCATTTACAAGTCCGTTCTAGGTCTGAACGAAACCGGAGGAACTAAATACCTCGCAAACCCATCGATCAACACATACGTCTGAACGATCACCACTCATTATCCATATTTCGGGATGCCTCCCAATCAGGACCTCGGTTACCATCCAAACGAGGTGAAGATCTCCGGTCTTCGACCATCGTCTTCATCTTCGAATTTCAATCGTCGGTCAATCATTTGAAATGAGAATTAACTCGGCCTTTTCAAATAATTCACGTATATTTAGAATTTCAAATCAATTTATTTCAATGGTTAAATTATTCGACAACACCAATTTTGTTCTTTAATGTAAGTTTCACACCAAACACATTCAACCATCAAATACCACATAGATCAAGCAAATTCAGTTTATTTTCACTCCATATTATTTATGGTACTTTATAATGATTTATCGCTATTTTTATTTATTTTAAAATAGCCCATTTATTCAAAACGACGCTTCGGGCCATAACGCGGCCGTGGCGCTGTTTTTCTTCAGATTTGATTTACACATATCTGAAAATCTAACCGTTGGATCTTCAAAAAATTTACATCATTAGAAAGGTCTTTTCAAAATGAATCCAACGGTTCCAGTTTCGGGAAAATCCGACGGTCGGATCTCCCGGTACAATCGTTTGAAGTTTCGATTTCAAAATACGAACTACAGCGTCGTTATTCGATTAAATATAATTATATTTATATATATAAATAAATATAATCGTTTCTGGCGCTGTTTTTCTTCAGATTTGAATTAAACATTCCAGACAATCCAACCGTTGGATTTTTACAAGGTTGGTGCCGTTGGAAAGATTATTCCAAGGCGAACCCGACGGTTGAGGTTTCGGGAAAATCCAATGGTCGGATTTCCCGTACTAGTTGTTTGAAATCACGGTTTCAAAATACAACTGCATGGCCTCGTTTCATTTTAATTTTATTTATATTTATATATTTATATAAATATAGTTCATTCAATGATTTCCATATCGTTTTTACTTCAAATATTTTTCTAACACCTTAAAATTTTGGAAAATTTCGCCATAACCTCCCCTGCACCGGGAGCATCGGGAAATTGCAAATAGCTTTCCCGGTCCTTCTAATCTCAAAAAGAAAAAGAAAAAGCCAAGCGGCTAGCCAACAGGCTCATAAAATCATCACCCAAACAAAACAGTAAATGTGTACCTATTTGTCGGGCACAAAATTTTATTCCTCTTCTCTAGCCCCTTTGCTATGACCTGTTCAATGAATATGCATGTACATATATATATACAGTTCTTATCATTTATCGTTTTCTATTCCACTTCATATTTGATTTCTATTTGGTTTAAAAACACCATTTATCCTAATGTTACATACATAGGTGCAAATCATTTCATTAGCTAATTAATGGATATTTCAACTCATATATGTTTATTTTGAACAAGTGGCTATTTTTAACACTTCACATTTCAACGATTTATGCATACAATAAAAATATGATTTTTTATTGTAAAACAATTCATTTCAAAACACTATTTTTCTATATAGTTCATGTTGGTGATAAAAATCACATTTTTATCTATATATAGAAACTATAGAAAACATTCATGTGTTGAATTGATATTCATTCGTTGATTAGAAATTCATGTGTTAAATGGTATTCGCGTTTTAAATATAAAAATCACATTTTTATATATATATACAAACTATAGAAAACATTCATGTGATTCATTGATTAGAAATTCATGTGTTGAATGGTATTCATATTTTGAAATAAATTGTTTGATAATAAAAATCACATTTTTATCTATATATAGAAACTATAGAAAACATTCATGTGTTGAATTGATATTCATTCGTTGATTTGAAATTCATGTGTTGAATGGTATTCATATTTTGAAATAAATTGTTTGATAATAAAAATCACCTTTTATCGACTATATGAACTGTGTAAAATAATCTCGTTTAAACCAATCTAGACCGTTAGAAACCCCTGACTGTTTGAGAACAGGACAAATCAGAACACAAATGGAAGAACATTTCATTGCTATTACAACAATTCCATCAGATACAAGAATATACAGAGTATAATTGAATAAATTACATTTGATAAATATCAGAGATTACAATAAATTACATAGCAGCGGAAAATAATACAAAGCACAACTGAAGGTGATATACGGATACAGAGCTTTCTGGATATCATTCCAGCTGTAAACCAGGATCCTGTGAATATAAATCTGCAAAACCAAAACTACTAGCGGCCCGTGCGGAAAATAGGGGCACCCAGAGTTTAGGTTAAAACAATAAACTCCAGGTCAGTCATGTGACTGGTTTGAGAACTAAAAACAGTTATTTAAAACTTTACTTTAAAAGAGAGTAATTCAAGGGACCACGCCGTATAACACGGAACGGGTTTCCTCCCAAGAATACCAGTGCATATAATAAACAACGCAAAGCTTTTTCGAAAAATGAACCTGTTATAAGACCCAGGTCCCATCACACAATGCAACGCAAGCCGGAGGATAGGGTTTTACCTTATAACAGCCAAACATGCTTGATACGTTTAAAACAAATCATTTGATACTATAATAAGTGTATAGTGTCAAAACAATTTCAATCATAAATATAAATCATAGATGGCATGAGTGCCCCATCCCACTATATCGCCATACTAGGCTCTACAAATAAAGCCGAAATACACGTATTGGAAATTGGATTTCCGTCATGAGTCGAGGCAAGGGGCAAGCTCCTCTCCGCTTCGAGACACTCTAGCAAATGCTCAGGACTACACACTCTGGGCAGCCACTTGGATCGGTTGGGCCGGTCCTCACTTACGTTAGAGGATTGGCAATTCCTGAACACTCGTTTCCCGGTCCTTACAGACCTATAATCGAGGCGCCTCATTCCAACAACCACAAAGGTGAAAAGTATATAAATGTCAGGGCAGGTAAGTCACGGACACCACCAAAGCTAGAAAGAAACGTCGTGTTCTCCCAACGACCCGTATCCCGTTTTTAACTCATACCGAGGTGTGAGGCTCACGAATCCACGCTATACACGAAGCTACGCCATAAAGGCCGTGCTTTGATCATCAACCACAAGACTTTGCTTCTCAACAGAAGCCTTGATCAATGCATCTTAGTATGCCACACAGGCAATTCATGCCATGCGACTGATGTCCATTGATATACAACCTCTGAGCTCGTACGTCTCAGAGAAGGGCGTTAAGCAAAAGAATAAATTCTCCGCCGCCAAACAGATGTATATTTAATAGAAATCAATCAACACAGAATAAAATCCAATGTCAGACACACAATCCATTTACAAGTTCGTTCTGGGTCTGAACGAAACCGGAGGCACTTTCCTCGCATATCCATCCATCTCCAAGTACGTCTGGACGACCACCAACTATTTTCATCCTCTTGGGTGTACAGCCCAATCAGGATCGTCTGTAATAATCCAAACAATGTGAAGACTTCCGGTCTTCGACCACCGTCTTCATCTTCGACATATCGTCGAATTGGTTATTCAGAATGGGTGTAAACCCGGACTTTCCGAACAACCCGCGTATATTAAAAACAAATGTTACACAAACACAACATACGCCTCATTCCAATTCATTAGTCACTAACCGCAAATTAGCAAGAGAACAATTTCCCAAACATTAACCCCGAAGGCTGAAACCAACATCAGATCAATACCCAGGAAACCATTCTTCTTAACCAACCTACAGCTAGTTTCTAAATTCCACATTCTTAGGGAAAGGTTCCCATTAATTTTATCCAAGAAAAATTCTTTAAAATTTATCCTGTAATCTTCCTTTGGATGTCGTTTCAAACCAAATTATGGTTTTCTGAACTAGTCGAGATTAGCGAACCACACCGAAGTAATTATTTATTTTATTTCCCAATCCCAACCTATTCATCCCATAAAGCAAAACAGGTAATACTCCATATCTAAAACCACGGTGTTATCGGTAAAATTAATTACCATTTCACGTTCAAATCTAATTAAAGATTTAACTATCGCTTTGGAGCAAAACTGGTGATACTCCATTCTCGCTCATTTCTAAATTTGATAATTTAGATTATCAATCCACATTTCAATCTAATTTTAGATTCATTAAACTCCTTTTTTTTCTGGGTTAAAGAACTAGGTGTTATTTAAAACACAGTTCACGACAAACCCAAATCACATTCTATTTATCATCGGGTTAAAGAACTAGTGTTATTTAAAACACAGTTCACGATAAACCCATTTCAAATTCAATCAAATATATTAAGAATTCCGATTATTTAAAACCCCTTTTTCAATCTAATTTATTTATTTAAAAATAATTGGGTTTTAAATTTAGTTCAAAACTAGTTCATTTCGATAAAAATCTATTTTTATCTTTTCAAATATGGAGTTTTTCATCCCAAATTTTCACAAATCATTTCTTATGATTTTACACAATTTATTACTATTTTTAATAATTTTATTAAGGCCCGTACAATCGATTTCCAACAATGGCCATCGAATTGCACTTCTAGCGACCTTTTTCGAATTAGATTTGGACGTATCTCCAAATCCAACTGTTAGATTTTGAATTTCAAATATTCGTTAGAAAGCTCTTTTCGAAACGAACCCAACGGTTCCGGTTTTAGGAGAATCCGACGGTCGGATCTCCCGTAATGTCCGTTTGAAATAAATGGTCGAAATTCACGAACTACCAAGGCGCGGCGCGTTCTATTCAGGCCATTATATTATATATATAATATATATATATATATAATATATATTTCGTCGATTTCTATTTAAAACGAATTATATAAATAATTTTAAATTCGTTTCAAAAACAATTTCAACTTCCATTTCAATTCAAATCAAAATTGAATTTTTCCTTATAAATTCATTTTAAAATTCATTTCTATTCAATTCAAATTTCAATTCAATTTGAATTCATTTCAATTCAATTTGAATTCGTTTTCAATTCAATTCATTTCGAAATCGTTTTCAATTCAATTCATTTCGAAATCGTTTTCAATTCAATTCATTTCGAAATCGTTTTCAATTCAATTCATTTCGAAATGAATAAAATTGATACAAATATCGTTCACGTCAAAATGGCGTCAATCTAATCAACACGGCTTAATGTATTTCTATTTTCAAATATTCTATTTCAAATATTTCCTATTCAAATATTTCGATTTCAAATATTTCTATTTCAAATATTTCTATTTCAAATATTTCGATTTCAAATATTTCTATTTTCAAATGTTCTATTTCAAATATTTCTATTTCAAATATTTCGATTTCAAATATTTCTATTTTCAAATGTTCTATTTCAAATATTTCTATTTTCAACAAATGAATATTTATTTTTGTCAACACACGACTAATCTCAACGAATGAGTACTGTCCACGTGTGACTATTTTTGTTAAATTATTTCGTTCAACACATGACTAATCTCAACGGATGAGTACAGTCAACACATGAACCTTTTGTAACGACCCGTATTCTACACATCATAGGATTGTAGAATATTTATTTCTTCTCCATGTGAAGTCGTATGGTCATGTAACCTTGGCAAACATCTATTAGAGTCATTTCCCATGCTTATGATTTTTGTCGATTTTTAAATGACCATTTTGCCCCTAGTTGGTACTGTTTTGGCCATAACTTTTGATTGGAAAGGAATTTTGACTTGAAACCACTTCCATTTGATTCGTTTGATAGTTTCTCTTTCCGTAGAGTGGTCATAATAGCCAAACGGACTTACCGTTTGGGAGATATGGCTGAAACAAGGTTTGGAAGGTGAAAAACTGCTTAACCGGGCCAAATCGGGTGATTAGTGAGTAGGCCCATAACCCATTTCGGGATTAGGGTTATGGGAGGGCTGAAATGAGATGGAGAATCATTCCATTTCAGTTTTCTAGCCTCCACTTATCACCAAGGATCCCTTAAAATGGCCTCCAACCTTTAGATCACCTCCAAATCATCTTTTGGTCAAGGATTTGGCTTAGCAACCCCTAATCAAAGAAGATCTTCACCTAATCAACCTTGGAGCTGCTGTTAGCATTGGGATTCGCATCAAATCAGAGCATTATTTCAGATCTTAGTTTGTTTTGTGGCTAAGGTGAGTGATTTGCTTAGTTTTGCACTAATTATGGCTAATTAGGGGTGATTAGTGTTAATTAGCGAATTTAAACATGATAAAATTCTGGAAAAATGTTTATAAAATTCAGAATGATGTTTTAGACCTCTGATATGAATTTGGGTTAATTTGGTTAAGTTTTGCTAATCCTATCATTAGTTTCACCTAAATATGCTTAGGGGAAAATATGGGGTTTTGGGTATGTTTGATCCATTTTTCCTATCATATTGACGTTTTGATGGTTGTGGTTGATTATGCATGTTGCTATGACTGTATGAAACGCTTTGTGACTGTTTAGAATAGTTAGAATGGTCGAAAACGCCGTCGAGGGGCGTAAACAGCTCGCTGGACAAGGTGCAGGGGTTCAGATCGCGTAGGGGGTTGAGGGACGATCGGATCGCCCTATGGGATCGTGGAACATCTCCACGAGTCGAGTCACCTCCTCCGAACCGAACCGTCTGTGCAAGGCCCACGAAGCGAGTCGATGCAGCGCCGTGCCGAACTGAAGTACTCCGATCCGGATCGCGAATAAGCAACACGACCCAATCCGTCTGTGAAGGGTGAGCACGATCCGTCGACCTGGAGAAGTGCGTCTGATCCGAACCGCTTGAAGGACCACAATCCGATCCATATGGGGTGTTCCGATCCGAACCGAGAAGGGGAGCACGATCCGAAGTAAAGGAAAGGAGGACCACGACCCGATCCGACGTAGGAGGCGCGACCCGATCCGATGAAGAATGTGAAGACAGATCCGATCCGATTCGATTGTGATGACCAATAACCCGAGATGCAAAGGTAGTCCAAATGGAAGTAAGAGTTCAGGATCCTGGAACCAGTTGGGAACCAATGAGTCCACTTCATGGTTGGACTTTGCTGCGGGACGCGTGCTAAGGAGTTGTCGACGTTCATAACTTCGATTCACCACTAAGAGTGATGGGCTACTTATCAGTGCAGTAGGGTCATTATGACCTGAGGGGCAAAGTGATGGTAGCAAGACTACGTTATCAGTGCAGTAGGGTCATTATAACCCGAGGGGCAAGGTGATGCGTAGTAAGACTATGAGCCAGCGCAGATGGGGTGAATCACTCCATGGGGCAAGTGGACATAGTAAGGATTAGTAAGGCTATGAGCCAGCGCAGATAGGGTGAATAACTCCATGGGGCAAGTGGACATAGCGAGGAATTAGTGGCTACGTTATCAGTGCAGTGAAGCCATTTATGACTTCATGGGGCAAAGTGATCGTAGCAAGGAATGTTGGGTGATCGAAGCGGTGAATGTCGTATGCTTTACGCACTGAGTGAGAGATGTGAGGATGGATGCTATGTTGATTGTTTGCCATCATTATGACATGCACACCTCCCCCACCTCCGTACCTTTACACTGTTTGATATGATACCTTAGGGTGTTGTACAGTATGTAGTGCTAACTCTTTGGTTGCAGGCCCAGGTTCAGGTATGTTTTAGTCTATCTGTTATTGTCCACTTTAGATGCTTATCGCTCATACCAGGCTTCATGTCTGACCCAGAGTTTTATGTCTCCTCTTATTACTCTGGGTGCTCACACGAGCAGACTAGAGACAGGTTAGCTGGTAGTGCGCGAGTAGCTGATTCAGAGGCGGGCAGGAGGCTTCCACGTATGATATATATACACACTCTCCCTGTGTCGTTGGTGGTCGCTACTTGGGCATTAGTAGTGTACCTACTTTATCTTGTTTTTACTTTGAGACAGTTTGAAAGTTGTAATAAGCGTATTTTGAATTTCCGCCGCTATGATGTTTAGTTCTGATTTTCAGCTTATGCACTGTCTCTCCTGTTTTATGTCAAGTATGTTATTATTATATTTTGTTCTATGCGCTGTGAGACATTCTACAGGTTCTTTGTATGTTCGTTCCCTTCTTCCTTTTCCTTCTGGCGACCCGTTCCGTGCTAACTGGACATGTGTACAGCGCACGTTTAGAGTAAATGCCGGTTGGTGCGGGGCGGGCTGTCACACTTGGTATCAGAGCTCTAGGTTGCGTAGTTAACCTAGGGAAAGACACTAGGGAGAGTTAGTACGTATATGAGAGCGCGTATTTGTGATTACTTTGGTTTTCAAAAGCTATGTATATATATACTATTAGTAGTATAAGAATGAAGTTGCACTGCACTAGTACCACTATGGGGTCGTTAATCGTTTTCCTTTTACAGATTGACGATGAGCCGATATGTGAGAGGTACTGGTAGAGGGGCCAATAATGGAAATGCCGCTGACATGAGGGCGATGTTTACCGACCTCATGAGGGACATGCTTAGAGAAGTGCAAGGGGCAGTTCCTAATCCCGGAGTTGGTGGTGGCCCAGTAGTGCAAGCGCCTAGGGTCGATTTCGCCAAGTTGTGCAAGGATTACACTAATCTTGGTGGGAAGCCGTTTCATGGGACGGAGTCGGCCACGGATGTTCAAGATTGGATGGATAGCTGTGATCGTATCTTTGATGACTTGGGTCTTGAGGATGCGATGAAGAGAAGGCTAGCGTCTCGTCAGCTGCAAGGGCGAGCGATGAATTGGTGGAATGCTATCAGAACAGCTACTCCAGAGGACCAAGTTACTTGGGTTCAGTTCAAGGCTCGCTTTAGCGAGAAGTTCATTACGGCTGCCCAGAAGTCGGTGTTGTTCAAGAGGTTCTTGGAACTGAAGCAGAATGGGAGGGCAGTTTCTGATTATATTGCTGAGTTCGACACTTTGTCGAAGTATGGACTGTCTCTTATCGATACTCCTGAGAAGAAGAATGAGAAGTTCATTACTGGTTTGGATGGGTACTTGGGGGAGAGGCTTATTAATCACATCGATGAGACTTTTGAATCGATCGTGGGGAAAGCTTTGAGATCAGAGAGTCTTTACCCTAAGTCAAAGACTAAGGCTGCATCTGCAGAAGGGCCGAGGCCGCAAGCAGGCGGTGGAGGCAAGAATAGCTCTCAGAATAAGAGGAGGCAGGACCAATCAAAAGGTGGCCAGAAAAAGAGCAAGAAGGATGTTGAGTGCTTCAGCTGTGGAAAGAAAGGCCATTATGCTAAAGAATGTCGGGCCAAGCCAGCGGAAAGGAAGTGCTACAACTGTGGTCAAGTAGGACATCAGAAAGATAAGTGTCCGCAACCTCTTAAGTAGAAGCAGATTGTGAAAGCATATGCTCTTGATGCTGTTCCTTCTTCGTCGAATGCCCCAACTGCGGCGGAGAAAGGAAAGAATGTTGTTATTCAAGGTATGCTTTCTATTTATGATATACCAGTTCGAGTTTTGTTTGATACTGGGGCTTCCCGTTCCTTCATATCTAGTGACCTGGTAGATAGGTTGGGACTGGAACCCGAGATAGTCGATAGACCATTGATAGTGACGAACCCGATTGGTGGTTCGACTAGCCTTAGTATGATTTGCAGGAATTTGGTCTTATCAAGTCATGGATGTATGTTTGTATGTGATTGCTTTGTTTTGGGATTTACTGGGTATGGCATTATATTGGGAGTCGATTGGCTCCAAAGATACGGGGTGGTGGTAGACTGTGAGGGCTTTTTGGTGACAGTGAGGGCGGATGATGGGCGGAGGGTAGTGTTTGGTAGTCTACCTAGTGATGGGGTTATGGCTAGTTTTGTAAATTCCCTCGACATCCCGCAGGATGAGTTGTCAGATGTGCCCGTGGTTGGCCAGTATCCGGACATCTTCGAGGAGGTGACCGGGCTTCCACCACACCGAGAGATTGAGTTCCGTATTGATTTAGTGAAAGATGCCAGACCTATAGTGATGCCACTTCGTCGTATGGCACCAAGAGAGCAACGAGAGCTCGAGGTGCAAGTCAGCAATCTTTTGAAGAAGGGATTGATTAGAAGGAGTGTCTCCGAGTGGGGAGCACCAGTTGTATTTGCCACTAAGGCAGATGGTACCCTTCGGTTGTGTGTGGACTATCGCGAGTTGAATAAGGTGACGAGGAAGAATAAGTATCCTCTACCGCGGATAGATGATTTGTTTGATCAGCTGGAAGGAGCAAAAGTGTTCTCCCAGTTGGACCTCGCGACAGGATTTCATCAGCTTCGAGTAGCAGATGAGAGTGTTCCGAAAACGGCATTTAGGACGCCGTCTGGATTTTATGAGTGGTTGGTCATGCCGTTTGGGTTGACCAATGCACCAGCCTACTTTGTGGATCTTATGAATCGAGTATTCAGAGATCAGTTGAATAAGTTTGTTCTTGTGTTCGTGGATGATATCCTTGTTTATTCAAGGACAGAGGAGGAACACAAGGGACACTTGAGGATAGTGATGGAGGTGTTGAGGGAACACCAATTGAAAGCGAAATTCTCTAAGTGTCATTTTTGGAGAAGGGAAGTAAGATTCTTGGGTCATGTTGTTTCCGAGAGTGGTATTGCCATGGACCCTGCGAAGGTGGCTACGGTACAGGATTGGCCTACGCCCAAGAATGCAACAGATGTAAGAAGTTTCTTGGGATTAGCTCGATATTATCGTAAGTTTATCCAGGACTTCTCCAAGATAGCAGCACCGTTGACTCAGTTGACTAAGAAGAATCAGTCCTTCGTCTGGGACGGAGTGTGTGAGGATGCCTTCAAGAGTCTAAAGGAGAGGTTGACGCGTGCGCCAGTGTTAGTCATTCCTAAGGGAAATGAAGAGATGACGGTATACACAGATGCTTGTGGTACCGGACTGGGTGCAGTATTGATGCAAGGAGGTAGGGTTGTAGCTTATGCTAGTCGACAGCTAAAGCCGCATGAGAAGAAGTATCCTACCCACGATTTGGAATTGGCAGCGATTGTATTTGCGCTGAAGATGTGGAGACATTACCTCTTGGGAGAAAGATTTGAGCTGTTTACCGATCATGAATCGTTGAAATATCTCTTCTCTCAAAAAGATCTGAATCTCCGTCAGTAGAGATGGTTAGAGTTCTTGGCTTCGTATGACTTTGATATCGCGTATACACCTGGGAAGGGTAATGCGGTAGCCGACGCCTTGAGTAGGAGACATGCCAGCTTAGGGGCAATGTTTCTTGAATGGAAGCAACTGGAGTTTATCGCGGGATTTGATTTCAGACCAAAGTGCGAATTGGATCCAGTTATGCTAGCTAGTTTGACGATCAGGCCTACTTTGATAGAGCGGATTGGTTCCAGCCAGAGGGAAGATCCTAATTTATTGGAAATCATCTCCAAGTTAGAGATGGGTATCGATGAGGAGATGAATGTGTATGGGCTTGATCGGGATGGATGGCTTCGGAAGAATGGAAGAGTAGTTGTGCCCAACGTAAATGGTTTGAGGGATGAAGTGCTTAGAGAATGTCATCACTCAAAACTGACTATACACCCCGGTGGTAATAAGATGTATCGAGACATGAGACAGACTTACTACTGGGAAGGGATGAAAAGAGATGTTGGGAAGTTTATATCCAAATGCATGAATTGTCAGCTAGTTAAAGCCGAGCAGAAGAAGCCTAGTGGGTTGTTGCAACCACTAGAAATCCCCGAATGGAAATGGGAGAAAGTCTCGATGGATTTCATCGATGGTTTACCAAGGACTAGATCGGGATATGATAGCATTTGGGTAATTGTGGATCGATTGACTAAGAGCGCAAGATTTATACTAGTCAAATCGAACAGAACGGCAGCCAAGTTGGCAGAATTGTATATGAAGTGGGTAGTGAGATTTCATGGAGTACCCAAAAGCATTGCGAGTGACCGAGACCCGTTGTTCACTAGTGGGTTTTGGAAAAGCTTGCAAGAGGCTCTAGGGTCAGGATTACATCTCAGTACCGCATATCATCCTCAGACCGACGGTCAGACAGAGAGGGTGAATCGTATATTGGAGGATCTCTTGAGAGCTTGTATATTGGATTTTGGTGGATCATGGGATAAACATTTGCATCTAGTAGAGTTTGCATATAATAATAGCTACCAATCCAGTATCGGTATGGCTCCATATGAAGCTTTGTACGGAAGACCGTGTAACTCACCATCATGTTGGATAGAGACTGGCGAGAAGTTTGTGCTTGGACCAGACGTGGTGAGAGAAACTTCAGATAAGATTAAGACCATTCAGCAACGAATGAAAGCTGCCCAAGATAGGCAGAAGAGCTATGCTGATAAGAGAAGAGGAGACTTAAAATTCTCCGTTGGTGACTTGGTGTTTGTCAAGATCTCTCCGTTGAAGAGCGTGATACGATTTGGCAGGAGAGGCAAGTTAGCACCAAGATTTGTTGGCCCGTTCCCTGTTCTTGAACTAGTCGGGAATTTGGCGTATAGAGTTGGCTTACCAGAGAAGATGACAGGAGTTCACAATGTGTTTCATGTTTCCCAACTGAGGAAGTTCGATCACGACTCAGATATGACTATTTCACCTGATCAGTTAGAGGACTTTGAAGTAGAGCCTGAGGCGGTTGGGAACCGCAAGTCGATTCGTATTGTGGGGCACGATACAAAGCAACTTCGAAGGAAGTCGGTGAAGCTAGTCAAGGTTCAATGGGGCGAGAACGAGAATGATTGTACTTGGGAGACACAGGAGAGCATTAGGAAGGCTTATCCAGAACTCTTTGCCTGGTAAGATTTACTTTGCGATTTAGTTATTCCGCATGCTAGGTTAGACTTGTTTTGCTTGTTTTGCATGTTTGATGGTTGTTTTATGATTGATAGGCATGCGGGACCTTTGTGTGTGTTGGATTAGGGAATTTCGGGGGCGAAATTTCTTAAGGGGGGAGAGTGTAACGACTCGTATTCTACACATCATAGGATTGTAGAATATTTATTTCTTCTCCATGTGAAGTCGTATGGTCATGTAACCTTGGGAAACATCTATTAGAGTCATTTCCCATGCTTATGATTTTTGTCGATTTTTAAATGACCATTTTGCCCCTAGTTGGTACTGTTTTGGCCATAACTTTTGATTGGAAAGGAATTTTGACTTGAAACCACTTCCATTTGATTCGTTTGATAGTTTCTCTTTCCGTAGAGTGGTCATAATAGCCAAACGGACTTACCGTTTGGGAGATATGGCTAAAACAAGGTTTGGAAGGTGAAAAACTGCTTAACCGGGCCAAATCGGGTGATTAGTGAGTAGGCCCATAACCCATTTCGGGATTAGGGTTATGGGAGGGCTGAAATGAGATGGAGAATCATTCCATTTCAGTTTTCTAGCCTCCACTTATCACCAAGGATCCCTAAAAATGGCCTCCAACCTTTAGATCACCTCCAAATCATCTTTTGGTCAAGGATTTGGCTTAGCAACCCCTAATCAAAAAAGATCTTCACCTAATCAACCTTGGAGCTGCTGTTAGCATTGGGATTCGCATCAAATCAGAGCATTATTCCAGATCTTAGTTTGTTTTGTGGCTAAGGTGAGTGATTTGCTTAGTTTTGCACTAATTATGGCTAATTAGGGGTGATTAGTGTTAATTAGCGAATTTAAACATGATAAAATTCTGGAAAAATGTTTATAAAATTCAGAATGATGTTTTAGACCTCTGATATGAATTTGGGTTAATTTGGTTAAGTTTTGCTAATCCTATCATTAGTTTCACCTAAATATGCTTAGGGGAAAATATGGGGTTTTGGGTATGTTTGATCCATTTTTCCTATCATATTGACGTTTTGATGGTTGTGGTTGATTATGCATGTTGCTATGACTGTATGAAACGCTTTGTGACTGTTTATAATAGTTAGAATGGTCGAAAACGCCGTCGAGGGGCGTAAACAGCTCGCTGGACAAGGTGCAGGGGTTCAGATCGCGTAGGGGGTTGAGGGACGATCGGATCGCCCTATGGGATCGTGGAACATCTCCACGAGTCGAGTCACCTCCTTCGAACCGAACCGTCTGTGCAAGGCCCACGAAGCGAGTCGATGCAGCGCCGTGCCAAACTGAAGTACTCCGATCCGGATCGCGAATAAGCAACACGACCCGATCCGTCTGTGAAGGGTGAGCACGATCCGTCGACCTGGAGAAGTGCGTCTGATCCGAACCGCTTGAAGGACCACGATCCGATCCATATGGGGTGTTCCGATCCGAACTGAGAAGGGGAGCACGATCCGAAGTAAAGGAAAGGAGGACCACGACCCGATCCGACGTAGGAGGCGCGACCCGATCCGATGAAGAATGTGAAGACAGATCCGATCCGATTCGATTGTGATGACCAATAACCCGAGATGCAAAGGTAGTCCAAATGGAAGTAAGAGTTCAGGATCCCGGAACCAGTTGGGAACCAATGAGTCCACTTCATGGTTGGACTTTGCTGCGGGATGCGTGCTAAGGAGTTGTCGACGTTCATAACTTCGATTCACCACTAAGAGTGATGGGCTACTTATCAGTGCAGTAGGGTCATTATGACCTGAGGGGCAAAGTGATGGTAGCAAGACTACGTTATCAGTGCAGTAGGGTCATTATGACCCGAGGGGCAAGGTGATGCGTAGTAAGACTATGAGCCAGCGCAGATGGGGTGAATAACTCCATGGGGCAAGTGGACATAGTAAGGATTAGTAAGGCTATGAGCCAGCGCAGATGGGGTGAATAACTCCATGGGGCAAGTGGACATAGCGAGGAATTAGTGGCTACGTTATCAGTGCAGTGAAGCCATTTATGACTTCATGGGGCAAAGTGAACGTAGCAAGGAATGTTGGGTGATCGAAGCGGTGAATGTCGTATGCTTTACGCACTGAGTGAGAGATGTGAGGACGGATGCTATGTTTGATTGTTTGCCATCATTATGACATGCACACCTCCCCCACCTCCGTACCTTTACACTGTTTGATATGATACCTTAGGGTGTTGTACAGTATGTAGTGCTAACTCTTTGGTTGCAGGCCCAGGTTCAGGTATGTTTTAGTCTACCTGTTATTGTCCACTTTAGATGCTTATCGCTCATACCAGGCTTCATGTCTGACCCAGAGTTTTATGTCTCCTCTTATTACTCAGGGTGCTCACACGAGCAGACTAGAGACAGGTTAGCTGGTAGTGCGCGAGTAGCTGATTCAGAGGCGGGCAGGAGGCTTCCACGTATGATATATATATACACACTCTCCCTGTGTCGTTGGTGGTCGCTACTTGGGCATTAGTAGTGTACCTACTTTATCTTGTTTTTACTTTGAGACAGTTTGAAAGTTGTAATAAGCTGTATTTTGAATTTCCGCCGCTATGATGTTTAGTTCTGATTTTCAGCTTATGCACTGTCTCTCCTGTTTTATGTCAAGTATGTTATTATTATATTTTGTTCTATGCGCTGTGAGACATTCTACAGGTTCTTTGTATGTTCGTTCCCTTCTTCCTTTTCCTTCTGGCGACCCGTTCCGTGCTAACTGGACATGTGTACAGCGCACGTTTAGAGTAAATGCCGGTTGGTGCGGGGCGGGCTGTCACACCTTTATTTTATAGTGTTAAAAACGTAAATTTTATTATTAAAATATTTCGTTCAACACATGACTAATCTCAACGGATGAGTACAGTCAGCACATGAACCTTTATTTTATATTGAGAAAGATATAAATTTTTATTATAAAAAATATTTCGTTCAACACATGACTAATCTCAACGGATGAGTACAATCAACACATGAACCTTTATATTTTAATATTCTTTATTTTCTAAATTGGAATGAGGCCCAATCAATCACCATATAATGTTAATTATATGGATTTTCATACATCACACGTGTACAATAGCATTGAAAAATAATCAACCATCAACCAAAGTGCATTACACTGTATAAGCATCAAATATAAATATCTAACGCTTATGACAGCCTGTCAATCAATCGATCGACATATTTAATCAATCAGGATGAGTGAACTTCAAATTTCATCCCAACACCCGTGTGGGGTTTCAAACAATCAAACACCGATTTTATTTGTGCAGTTGGGCGATGTGTATAATTTATCGTCCCAATCAATGTCATTCAAATAGGTGTACATAAACAAACCGTCCGGTTTGTAAATTAATATTTTATGTATTCACATTCACTATATTTATATTCACGTTAAAAATTATATTTTTAACGATAAAACATTTTATTTTAACACATGAATTTTTATTCAGTTCATTCTTTAAATAAAATGATATTCTTATTTTTCTAACATATTTTAGAAAATTTCGGCGGCATAACGGCACGATACTAGAAACGGGACGAGGCCTAGCCTTATCCCCAGTCTAGTGAAGGCCCACGCCATTCACACATCAATCAAATCCATTCATTTCACCAAACAATTCAATTTCAATCAAATAATCTAACTAATTTTTGCAATCAAACAAACAAGTCCATGGTCTGTGGACGATTGTGTCGGGTGCTACTAAACACCGTCTGCATCCTAGTATATATATATAACTAGAAAATGAAATTGAAAGGTGAGGAATTCTCACAAATAGCTATCCTAGCTCCACGGCACTTCATTGATAGAAATCTTCATCGCTATCGCATCTTCGTCATCTTCGTTGCCCGTAGCCACTACATATGTAAAAATCGAATCTTTACTTCGCTATTCAATATATAAAAATTATATTTTTACTATGCTACTCAATATATAAAAATCGAATTTTTACCTTGTTATTCAATATATAAAAATCGAATTTTTACCTTGTTATTCAATATATAAAAATCGAATTTTTACTTTGTTATTTAATATATAAAAATCGAATTTTTACCTTGTTATTCAATATATAAAAATCGAATTTTTACCTTGTTATTCAATATATAAAAATCGAATTTTTACCTTGTTATTCAATATATAAAAATCGAATTTTTACCTTGTTATTCAATATATAAAAATCGAATTTTTACCTTGTTATTCAATATATAAAAATCGAATTTTTACCTTGTTATTCAATATATAAAAATCTCGCCTTTTCAAAAACAAAGTTTATATTTTCCTCGAAGTAAAAATCATATTTTTACTTCACTACTCATATCAAAATATCGTCTTTTCACTTTTAAAGATATCGTCTTTTCACTTTCATCACTATAAAAATCACATCTTTATTTAGCTACCTGTATAAAGATGATATTTTTAATATTCCTATCTTGTAAAAATTATATTTCTAATTCTCTACATAAACAAAAATCATATTTTTATAGTCACTATATAGTAAAGACTATATTTTTTTTATACTTCAAAAATATAAAAATCATATTTTTAATTCTTCTATATAATAAAGATTATATTTTTAATACTTCATTAAAAATCAAAACTTTATCCTAATCAAAATCCGCCCTTTTCTCTTTCAAAAATCGTATTTTTACTTCCAATGATTAATTACTTTAACTAATCAAAAATAAAACAAAGAAAACAAAGTTTTTAAATTTAAATAAAATACTCACAACGTTTTTTTTCAGCGAAGAGGGGGTGGTGCTGGACTGTCGGGGCGCGACGGGGCTTGGACGCCGGAGATGGCGCTGGAGGCGGCGGAAATGGGTGAGGAAGAGGGCGGAGAGGGTGCGGGTTTGGGGTTTGCGGCTCGATTGAAGAGGAGAGGGGAGCGAGGAGGCTGGAGGGGGGGTCCTTCGCGCCGCCTCTGGCGGGGAGGGGGGGTCGCGTTCTTCGGTGTCGCGATTCAGAAGGAGGAAGGGGAAAACGAGAAGCGAGGGTAGAGAGGAAAAGAGGAGGAGGAGAAGAAAGGAGGCGGCGGAAATGGGGGGGTTGCGGCGGTGCTCCGCCTGGGGGCGGCGGCGGCCATCGCGCCCTCCTTTTCCCCCTTTTTTTTTTTGAATTGATTTCTGATTTTAAAGAAACGAGGGGGGTGTATATATAAATATAATTATTTATATTTTATTTTAATTCCTCTTTTAAAAAAGTAACTTTTTATTTCGAAGTCGAAATCAAACCCACCGCCTGTCGTCCATAGCGTTTTACCCCCATTCCGAACACAATGGGATATGTATCGCAAGCTGATTTGATCGTTTCAATTAGTTTCCGTTGAATTTACATTTAAATCACTATATTGAATTTTAAACGTACATTTCAAATTACCGGGGTCACATACTAACTCGAAAAATTCCAGAAAAATATTTTCTAGCTTCGTATTGACGATACAGTCCAAACAAAACTGGTTTCGTCGAATTCTGAGACCGTTAGAAAAATGGCCATTTTCCAGTTGATTAAAATCAACTAAAACCGGTCAAATACGTTTTCCTTTTCCACGCTCACATATTGATTCTAAAAATTATGAAATTTGAAACCTAGCAATAATTTGACACTGCGGATCCAACAAAACTGGTTTCGTCGAAATCCGAGGTCGTTTGCAAAATGTCCATTTTTAAGGGCCTGAATTCCATAGCGACTATTCAGAATTTTCAACTGGACATATCTTTTGATTCCTGCTATGAAATTTTGATTTTTTGAATTCGTTGGAAAGATATCATCAATTAGATCCTAATGTTTTTGGTTTCACTAAAATCCGGATTGTTTTGCACCCGGTACATTTAATTGAAGTTTGAAATCGGATTATCGAACTACCGCGCCATTTTCAATTCTATTTATAATTATATATAAATATTTATATTCTAACGACGGCGTATATAATATATACGTTCTATTTATATTCAAAATAAATTTTCTCGTCGATATTATTTAAAATAATCTATTTTAAATATAGAAAATTCGCTATAATTGCCAAAATAAAAAATTTTAAACTGGCCCAGAATTTCCGGGTTATTACAATCTCCCCCACTTAAAACTTTTCGTCCCCGAAAAGGAACAAAGTCGAAAGTGGTTTGATCAATCAACTCTACGTTCGATCTGGCTTCCATTCTCCAACTTTTCAGTTTCTGAGAATTTTCAAATTTTCAAAAATTTGGCTAACACCCTAAATTTTCGAAAAATTTCGCCATAACCTCCCCTGCACCGGGAGCATCGGGGAATTTCAAATAGCTTCCCCGGTCCTTCTAATCTCAAAAAGAAAAAGAAAAAGCCAAGCGGCTAGCCAATAGGCTCATAAAATCATCATCACCCAAACAAAACAGTAAATTATGTAGTAAACATGTACCTATTTGTCGGGCAAACAAATTTTATTCTTCGGCTCTAGCCTCCTTGCTATGACCTGTTCATTGTAAGTATATGTATATGCAAGCAAATGCGACTAAATTTCAATACAATTCAATATTTGATTTAATTAGGCTAAATGGTTAAAAATTAGCAAACAAATAAACAAACAACACAAACATCAATCAATTAGTGCATTAGAGTTTCAAATTCATAATTTTTGATATATATACCAAAAATCATGTTTTTGAGGCCAATTCACAACAAAGTGTTCTATCTATATAAGTTTTGGTTCTCACACCAGTCTAATGGAAATATATAGAAAATCACACCTTCGAAACACGAACATAAATTTTGGTGATGGAGCTCCATCATCAAAATCATCCCCGAGCGACTAGAGTGTAATCCTATATCTATCCAGTATATTAAAACTTCGAATATACGTTCATGACGCGTATATACAAAACCTTTATATATTGGATTGTCCATATTTAAAATAAATAAATATTCAAATACGTATAAAATGGTTTAAATTTTCAAAACAAAATTATTTTCATTTGAAAAATATACTCTTCACACTCGTTCTAGGATACTACTGATCCTATCTCTAACGAGTCATTCTAATTGGATATTGCTAATCCAATATCTGCTGAATTCTTTCGTATGGTTCTAATGTGTCTTGTTCTCGAGCTCTGTAAACCAAAGCTCTGATACCAAATGTGACGGCCTGGAATTTCGCTCGATCTGAATCAGTTGCTAAACCAATCTAGATCGTTCGAAACCCCTGACTGTTTGAGAACAGGACAAATCAGAACACAAATGGAAGAACATTTCATTGCTATTACAACAATTCCATCAGATACAAGAATATACAGAGTATAATTGAATAAATTACATTTGATAAATATCAGAGATTACAATAAATTACATAGCAGCGGAAAATAATACAAAGCACAACTGAAGGTGATATACGGATACAGAGCTTTCCGGATATCATTCCAGCTGTAAACCAGGATCCTGTGAATATAAATCTGCAAAACCAAAACTACTAGCTACCCGTGCGGAAAATAGGGGCACCCAGAGTTTAGGTTAAAACAATAAACTCCAGGTCAGTCATGTGACTGGTGTGAGAACTAAAAACAGTTATTTAAAACTTTACTTTAAAAGAGAGTAATTCAAGGGACCACGCCGTATAACACGGAACGGGTTTCCTCCCAAGAATACCAGTGCATATAATAAACAACGCAATGCTTTTTCGAAAAATGAAGATGTTATAAGACCCAGGTCCCATCACATAATGCAACGCAAGCCGGAGGATAGGGTTTTACCTTATAACAGCCAAACATGCTTGATACGTTTAAAACAAATCATTTGATACTATAATAAGTGTATAGTGTCAAAACAATTTCAATCATAAATATAAATCATAGACGGCATGAGTGCCCCATCCCACTATATCGCCATACTAGGCTCTACAAATAAAGACGAAATACACGTATTGGAAATTGAATTTCCGTCATGAGTCGAGGCAAGGGGCAAGCTCCTCTCCGCTTCGAGACACTCTAGCAAATGCTCAGGACTACACACTCTGGGCAGCCACTTGGATCGGTTGGGCCGGTCCTCACTTACGTTAGAGGATTGGCAATTCCTGAACGCACGTTTCCCGGTCCTTACAGACCTATAATCGAGGCGCCTCATTCCAACAACCACAAAGGTGAAAAGTATATAAATGTCAGGGCTGGTAAGTCACTGACACCACCAAAGCTAGAAAGAAACGTCGTGTTCTCCCAACGGCCCGTATCCCGTTTTTAACTCGTACCGAGGTGTGAGGCTCGCGAATCCACGCTATACACAAAGCTACGCCACAAAGGCCGTGCTTTGATCATCAACCACAAGACTTTGCTTTTCAACAGAAGCCTTGATCAATGCATCTTAGTATGCCACACAGGCAATTCATGCCATGCGACTGATGTCCATCGATATACAACCTCTGAGCTAGTACGTCTCAGAGAAGGGCGTTAAGCAAAAGAATAAATTCTCCGCCGCCAAACAGATTTATATTTAATAGAAATCAATCAACACAGAATAAAATCCAATGTCAGACACACAATCCATTTACAAGTTCGTTCTGGGTCTGAACGAAACCGGAGGCACTTTCCTCGCATATCCATCCATCTCCAAGTACGTCTGGACGACCACCAACTATTTCCATCCTCCTGGGTGTACAGCCCAATTAGGATCGTCAGTAATAATCCAAACGATGTGAAGACTTCCGGTCTTCGACCACCGTCTTCATCTTCGACATATCGTCGAATTGGTTATTCAGAATGGGTGTAAACCCGGACTTTCCTAACAACCCGCGTATATTAAAAACAGATGTTACAAAAACACAACATACGCCTCATTCCAATTCATTAGTCACTAACCGCAAATTAGCAAGAGAACAATTTCCCAAACATTAACCCCGAAGGCCGAAACCAACATCAGATCAATACCCAGGAAACCATTCTTCTTAGCCAACCTATAGCTAGTTCCTAAATTCCACATTCTTAGGGAAAGGTTCCCAGTAATTTTATCCAAGATAAATTCTTTAAAATTTTTCCTGTAATCTTTCTTTGGATGTCGTTTCAAACCAAATTATGGTTTTCTGAACTAGTCGAGATTAGCGAACCACACTGAAGTAATTATTTATTTTATTTCCCAATCCCAACCTATTCATCCCATGAAGCAAAACTGGTAGTACTCCATATCTAACACCACGGTGTTATCGGTAAAATTAATTACCATTTCACGTTCAAATCTAATTAAAGATTTAACTATCGCTTTGGAGCAAAACTGGTAATACTCCATTCTCGCTCATTTCCAACTTTGATAATTTAGATTATCAATCCACATTTCAATCTAATTTTAGATTCATTAAACTCCTTTTTTTCTGGGTTAAAGAACTAGGTGTTATTTAAAACACAGTTCACGACAAACCCAAATCACATTCTATTTATCATCGGGTTAAAGAACCAGTGTTATTTAAAACACAGTTCACGATAAACCCATTTCAAATTCAATCAAATATATTAAGAATTCCGATTATTTAAAACCCCTTTTTAAATCTAATTTATTTATTTAAAAATAATTGGGTTTTAAATTTAGTTCAAAACTAGTTCATTTCGATAAAAAACTATTTTTATCTTTTCAAATATGGAGTTTTTCATCCCAAATTTTCCCAAATCATTTCTTATGATTTTACACAATTTATTACTATTTTTAATAATTTTATTAAGGCCCGTACAATCGATTTCCAACAATGGCCATCGAATTGCACTTACAGCGACCTTTTTCGAATTTGATTTGGACGTATCTCCAAATCCAACCGTTAGATTTTGAATTTCAAATACTCGTTAGAAAGCTCTTTTCGATACGAACCCAACGGTTCCGGTTTTAGGGGAATCCGACGGTCGGATCTCCTGTAATGTCCGTTTGAAATAAATGGTCGAAATTCACGAACTGCCGCGGCGCGGCGCGTTCTATTCAGGCCATTATATTATATATATAATATATATTTCGTCGATTTCTATTTAAAATGAATTATATAAATAATTTTAAATTCGTTTCAAAAACAATTTCAACTTCCATTTCAATTCAAATCAAAATTGAATTTTTCCTTATAAATTCATTTTAAAATTCATTTCTATTCAATTCAAATTTCAATTCAATTTGAATTCATTTCAATTTGCTTTCAATTCAATTTGAATTCGTTTTCAATTCAATTCATTTCGAAATCGTTTTCAATTCAATTCATTTCGAAATCATTTTCAATTCAATTCATTTCGAAATCATTTTCAATTCAATTCATTTCGAAATCGTTTTCAATTCAATTCATTTCGAAATGAATAAAATCGATACAAATATCGTTCACGTCAAAATGGCGTCCATCTAATCAACACGGCTTAATGTATTTCTATTTTCAAATATTCTATTTCAAATATTTCCTATTCAAATATTTCGATTTCAAATATTTCTATTTCAAATATTTCTATTTCAAATATTTCGATTTCAAATATTTCTATTTTCAAATGTTCTATTTCAAATATTTCCTATTCAAATATTTCGATTTCAAATATTTCTATTTCAAATATTAATGTGACGGCCTGGAATTTCGCTCGATCTGAATCAGTCGCTAAACCAATCTAGACCTTTCGAAACCCCTGACTGTTTGAGAACAGGACAAATCAGAACACAAATGGAAGAACATTTCATTGCTATTACAACTATTCCATCAGATACAAGAATATACAGAGTATAATTGAATAAATTACATTTGATAAATATCAGAGATTACAATAAATTACATAGCAGCGGAAAATAATACAAAGCACAACTGAAGGTGATATACGGATACAGAGCTTTCCGGATATCATTCCAGCTGTAAACCAGGATCCTGTGAATATAAATCTGCAAAACCAAAACTACTAGCTGCCCGTGCGGAAAATAGGGGCACCCAGAGTTTAGGTTAAAACAATAAACTCCAGGTCAGTCATGTGACTGGTGTGAGAACTAAAAACAGTTATTTAAAACTTTACTTTAAAAGAGAGTAATTCAAGGGACCACGCTGTATAACACGGAAAGTGTTTCCTCCCAAGAATACCAGTGCATATAATAAACAACGCAATGCTTTTTCGAAAAATGAAGCTGTTATAAGACCCAGGTCCCATCACACAATGCAACGCAAGCCGGAGGATACGGTTTTACCTTATAACAGCCAAACATGCTTGATACGTTTAAAACAAATCATTTGATACTATAATAAGTGTATAGTGTCAAAACAATTTCAATCATAAATATAAATCATAGACGGCATGAGTGCCCCATCCCACTATATCGCCATACTAGGCTCTACAAATAAAGCCGAAATACACGTATTGGAAATTGGATTTCCGTCATGAGTCGATGCAAGGGGCAAGCTCCTCTCCGCTTCGAGACACTCTAGCAAATGCTCAGGACTACACACTCTGGGCAGCCACTTGGATCGGTTGGGCCGGTCCTCACTTACGTTAGAGGATTGGCAATTCCTGAACACACGTTTCCCGGTCCTTACAGACCTATAATCGAGGCGCCTCATTCCAACAACCACAAAGGTGAAAAGTATATAAATGTCAGGGCTGGTAAGTCACTGACACCAACAAAGCTAGAAAGAAACGTCGTGTTCTCCCAACGTCCCGTATCCCGTTTTTAACTCATACCGAGGTGTGAGGCTCGCGAATTCTCGTTATACACAAAGCTTCCACGTAGGTCGTGCTTTGATCATCTACCACAAGACTTTGCTTTTCAACAGAAGCCTTGATCAATGCATCTCAGTATGCCACACAGGCAATTCATGCCATGCGATTGATATCTATCGATATATAACCTCTAAGCTCGTACGTCTCAGAGAAGGGCGTTAAGCAAAAGAATAAATTCTCCGCTGCCAAACAGATATATATTTAACAGAAATCAATCAACACAGAATAAAATCCAATGTCAGACACACAATCCATTTACAAGTTCGTTCTGGGTCTGAACGAAACCGTAGGCACTTTCCTCGCATATCCATCCATCTCCAAGTACGTCTGGACGACCACCAACTATTTCCATCCTCTTGGGTGTACTGCCCAATCAGGATCGTCAGTAATTATCCAAACGATGTGAAGACTTCCGGTCTTCAACCACCGTCTTCATCTTCGACATATCGTCGAATCGGTTATTCAGAATGGGTGTAAACCCGAACTTTCCGAACAACCCGCGTATATTAAAAACAAATGTTACACAAACACAACATACGCCTCATTCCAATTCATTAGTCACTAACCGCAAATTAGCAAGAGAACAATTTCCCAAACATTAACCCCAAAGGCCGAAACTAACATCAGATCAATACCCAGGAAACCATTCTTCTTAACCAACCTACAGCTAGTTTCTAAATTCCACATTCTTAAGGAAATGTTCCCATTAATTTTATCCAAGATAAATTCTTTAAAATTTATCCTGTAATCTTCCTTTGGATGTCGTTTCAAACCAAATTATGGTTTTTTCTAAACTAGTCGAGATTAGCGAACCACACCGAAGTAATTATTTATTTTATTTCCCAATCCCAACCTATTCATCCCATGAAGCAAAACTGGTAATACTCCATATCTAACACCACGGTGTTATCGGTAAAATTAATTACCATTTCATGTTCAAATCTAATTAAAGATTTAACTATCGCTTTGGAGCCAAACTGGTAATACTCCATTCTCGTTCATTTTCTAAATTTGGAAATTTAGATTACAAATTCACATTTCAATCTAATTGTAGATTCGTTAAAACTCCTTTTACTGGGTTAAAGAACTAGGTGTTATTTAAAACACAGTTCACGACAAACCCAAATCACATTCTATTTATTATCGGGTTAAAGAACTAGTGTTGTTTAAAACACAGTTCACGATAAACCCACAAATCAATTCTAGTTCAACTCAAATCAAATATATTAGGAATTCTGATTATTTAAAACCACTTTTTAAATCTAATTTATTTATTTAAAAACAAAAAAATCGGGTTTTAAATTGAGTTCAAACTAGTTCATTTCGATAAAAATCTATTTTTACCTTTTCAAATATGGAGTTTTTCATCCCATATTTTCTCAAATCATTTCTTATGATTTTATTATTGATATTTTTAATAATTTTATCAAGGCCCGTACAGTCGATTTCCAACAACGGCCATCGAACTGCACTTACCGCGACCTTTTTCAAATTTGATTTGGACGTATCTCCAAATCCAACCGTTAGATTTTTAATTTCTAATATTCGTTAGAAAGCTCTTTTCGATACGAACCCAACGGTTCCGGTTTTAGGAGAATCCGACGGTCGGATCTCCCGTAATGTCCGTTTGAAATAAATGGTCGAAATTCACGAACTGCCGCGGTGCGGCTTGTTCTATTCAGGCCATTATATTATATATATATAATATATATAATATATATTTCGTCGATTTCTATTTAAAACGAATTATATAAATAGTTTTAAATTCGTTTCAAAAGCAATTTCAACTTCCATTTCAATTCAAATCAAAATTGAATTCTTCTTTATAAATTCGTTTTAAAATTCATTTCTATTCAATTCAAATTTCAATTCAATTTGAATTCATTTCAATTCGCTTTCAATTTGAATTCGTTTTCAATTCAATTCAATTCCAAAGTCGTTTTCTATTCGATTCAATTCAAATTGGTTTTCTAATCGATTCAATTCAAATTGGTTTTCTATTCAATTCATTTCGAAATCGTTTTCTATTCAATTCATTTCGAATTGGTTTTCAATTCAATTCATTTCGAAATCGTTTTCAATTCAATTCATTTCGAAATCGTTTTCAATTCAATTCATTTCGAAATGAATAAAATCGATACAAATATCGTTCACGTCAAAATGGCGTCAATCTAATCAACACGGCTTAATGTATTTCTATTTTCAAATATTCTATTTCAAATATTTCCTATTCAAATATTTCGATTTCAAATATTTCTATTTCAAATATTTCGATTTCAAATATTTCTATTTTCAAATGTTCTATTTCAAATATTTCTATTTTCAACAAATGAATATTTATTTTTGTCAACACACGACTAATCTCAACGAATGAGTACTGTCCACGTGTGACTATTTTTGTTAAATTATTTCGTTCAACACATGACTAATCTCAACGGATGAGTACAGTCAACACATGAACCTTTATTTTATAGTGATAAAGACGTAAATTTTATTATTAAAATATTTCGTTCAACACATGACTAATCTCAACGGATGAGTACAGTCAACACATGAACCTTTATATTTTAATATTCTTTATTTTCTAAATTGGAATGAGGCCCAATCAATCACCATATAATGTTAATTATATGGATTTTCATACATCACACGTGTACAATAGCATTGAAAAATAATCAACCATCAACCAAAGTGCATTACACTGTATAAGCATCAAATATAAATATCTAACGCTTATGACAGCCTGTCAATCAATCGATCGACATATTTAATCAATCAGGATGAGTGAACTTCAAATTTCATCCTAACACCCGTGTGGGGTTTCAAACAATCAAACACCGATTTTATTTGTGCAGTTGGGCGATGTGTAAAATTTATCGTCCCAATCAATGTCATTCAAATAGGTGTACATAAACAAACCGTCCGGTTTGTAAATGAATATTTTATTTATTCACATTCACTATATTTATATTCACGTTAAAAATTATATTTTTAATGATAAAACATTTTATTTTAACACATGAATTTTTATTCAATTCATTCTTTAAATAAAATGATATTCTTATTTTTCTAACATATTTTAGAAAATTTCGGCGGCATAACGGCACGATACTAGAAATGGGACGAGGCCTAGCCTTATCCCCGGTCCAGTGAAGGCCCACGCCATTCACACATCAATCAAGTCCATTCATTTCACCAAACAATTCAATTTCAATCAAATAATCTAACTAATTTTTGCAATCAAACAAACAAGTCCATGGTCTGTGGACGATTGTGTCTGGTGCTACTAAACACAGTCTGCATCCTAGTATATATATATATATAACTAGAAAATGAAATTGAAAGGTGAGGAATTCTCACAAATAGCTATCCTAGCTCCACGGCACTTCATTGATAGAAATCTTCATCGCTATCGCATCTTCGTTGCCCGTAGCCACTACATATGTAAAAATCGAATCTTTACTTCGCTATTCAATATATAAAAATTATAAATTTGTTATACCACGTTTATATTAATCATGTGTTGAATACAAATAATGTACAAATTATGATAATATTTATATAATTTTTTTATATATAAATATAAATCAAACAACGGGTTATCATTTATGTATAGCCGAATAACAAGGTAAAAATTCTGAATAGTCGCTATGGAATTCAGGCCCTTAAATATACTGTGAAATTATATTTCCGAAATGGAATCCAGGTTTGATTTGAACGAATTCAATTCTGATACCACGTTGAGATGACCCAAAATCCCGTTCTCACGGAAACAAGGGTTATCTTTGGAATATAACACAGAAACAGATAATAGCAGAACAGAATTAAATAAATACACCAGAATGAACAATAAAATATACTGGATAAAAGTAATCATCAGAGTTACACAGTATACAGGATCTTACTTAGTACAAATACAGTTCAGCTATACATAAATGTCTACAGCGGAAATAAACAAAATATGTACAATAGGAGCTGAACAGCATAAAAAGAAATAAATGATAGAATCCATCTTCAGCTCCAGCTATCCAGAAAAGAACCAGCTAAACCTGAATACAAGGTTGCCCGTGTGGAAAAAGGGGCACCCGAGTTTGAGAGTGAAACAAACTACGAGTCAGTCATGGGACTGGTATGAGAAATCTACTCAACACATATATAATTTGGCTAATCAAAGGACCACGCCACTTTCGTGGAACGGGTTTACTCCATTGGATTGGCTAACCAAATATGAAGCAGAGGTTAGATGCACCGAGAGAGTTGTAAAGGCAAAAGCACAATTGGGAAATTATATAACCATACCTTGTGAAGGCCCAACATCAAATAGAAAAGACTTCTGGGCAGCTTTGAATGTTTCTCCAACCCAAATAGAAAATGTTCCTGAAGTCGCAGAGAATATTCCTGACCTCATCAAAGACATTCCTGTCGTCAAGAATTATGCGGATGTATTCGTAGAAGTTGTTCGCTTACCTCCGCAGAGAGAAATAGATTTCAAGATCGCTTTGATTCCAAATGCAAGGCCGGTAGTTCACGCTATTCGAAGAATGTCCTTGAAAGAGAAGGAGGAATTAGACAATCAAACACGACAGCTCGTATGGAAAGGTCTGATCAGGCCTAGTTTCTCTGATTGGGGTGCAGCAGTGGTGTTTGTCCCAAAATCTGACGGTACTCTACGACTATGTGTGGATTATCGTGATTTGAACAAACAGACGATAAAGAACAAGTATCCATTGCCGCGGATTAATGATTTATTGGATCGATTAAATGGAGCACAAGTATTTTCAAGAATGGACCTAGCTACAGGTTTCCATCAACTTTGAATTGCCGAAGAATGTGTTCCAATGACAGCGTTCAGAGGCCCCGACTTATTCTACGAGTGGTTAGTAATGCCGTTCGGCTTATGTAACGCTCCAGCTTATTTCGTCGATCTGGTGAATAGAATGTTCAGAGGGGTTTTGAATAAATTTGTTCTGGTTTTCATTGACGACATTCTAATCTTCTCTAAATCAAAGACCGAACATGAAAAGCATCTGGAACAGGTTCTAGAAATCCTCAGAAGGAATGTATTAAAAGCCAAATTTTCCAAATGTATCTTCTGGCAAGATGAAGTAAAATTTCTGGGCCACGTTGTGTCGAAAGAAGGAATTGTTGTGGATCCAAGCAAAATCGCAGCCATTCAAAATTGGAAACAGCCCAGTACCCCCACTGAAGTCCGCAGCTTTCTCGGATTGGCTAGCTATTATCGGAAGTTCGTTAAAGACTTTTCGAAGATATCAGGTCACTTAACGAAGCTTACAAAGAAGCATTCTAAGTTCAAATGGACTTCAGAAAGTGAGGAGGCTTTTGAAGAGTTGAAGTTGAGGTTAACGACCGCTCCAGTGTTAACCATCATCGATGGCAACCAGGATTTAAAGGTATGGACTGATGCTTCTAGAGAAGGCCTTGGCGCAGTGTTAATGCAAAGAGGTCAAGTGATTGCTTATGCTAGCCGTCAACTGAAGCCGCACGAGAAAAACTATGTAACTCATGATCTTGAGTTATTGGCTATCATATTCTCTTTGAAAATCTGGAGACACTATTTTCTGGGCGAGAGATTTGAACTATTTACAGATCACCAGTCGTTAAAGTATCTGTTCACTCAGAAAGACCTGAACTTGAGGCAGCAACGTTGGCTGGAGTTTCTTGCAGCATATGACTTTGAAATTATATATACTCCATCAAAAGCCAATGTCGTGGCCGATGCGCTGAGTCGAAAGAATGTAATGATCGCCAGCTTTATTATCACGACTTCCTTGATTGATAAAATATCTATTCTTCAGAAGGAGGATAACTTTATTAAGGAAATGATCAAAAGGATTCAGAAAGGCGAACCCTCATGTTTTCAAATAGATAACGACGAGACCTTGAGGCTAAAAGGAAGGATTTGTGTTCCTGACGTTCCTGAGCTAAAAAGGGAAGTGTTAGACGAGTGTCACAAGTCCAAGCTGAGTATCCATCCTGGTGTGGCCAAAATGTACAACGATCTCAAACGAACATTCTGGTGGAAGGCTATGAAAAGGGACGTTTCAATATACGTTAGCCGATGCCCTACTTGCCAACTAGTCAAAAGTGACCAACAGAAATTGGCTGGATTATTACAACCACTGGAAGTTCCTGGTTGGAAGTGGGAGCATATTTCTATGGATTTCATTGACGGTCTGCCCAGGACCAGAAAAGGAAATGACAGTATTTGGGTGATCGTAGATCGTTTCACGAAGACCGCCCATTTCATACCTGTCAGATCAAACAGAACTGCTCAGAGTCTGGCGTAGATTTACTTCAGGGAAATAGTTAGACTACATGGAGTGCCGCTCAGTATAGTCAGTGATAGAGATACAATATTCACTAGCAAATTCTGGGAAGCATTTCAAGTCGAGCTGGGAACGAAGTTAAACTTGAGCACCGCTTATCATCCTCAGACAGACGGTCAGACTGAGAGGGTGAATCGCATTTTAGAAGATCTATTGCGGGCTTGTGTTATAGATTTCGGTGGATCAAGGGAAGACAATCTGCATTTGGCTGAATTCTCTTATAACAACAGCTACCAGGCGAGTCTGACAATGTCACCATTCGAAGCATTGTACAGTAGACCGTGCCGATCTCCTGCTTGTTGGGTCGAACCAGGAAATAGACTTGTGTTGGGTCCTGATATGATTCGAGAAGCTGCCGACAAAGTCGATTTTATTAAGAAGCGATTACTCGCCGCTCAAAGCCGACAAAAGAGCTATGCCGATAAAAGAAGAAGAGATATATCCTTTGAAGTTGGCGACTATGTATATTTAAAAGTATCGCCGTTGAGAGGAGTTATCCGGTTCGGTAAAACTGGAAAGTTAGCGCCCAAATTCATAGGTCCGTTTCCTATTCTGGAACGGATCGGGGCTCTCGCATATAAAGTTAAATTGCCAGACTGGTTGCCTGGAGTGCATGATGTATTTCATATATCTCAACTTCGAAAGCACGTTCATGATCCAGACTTGGTCGTGGAAGAAGCAGCTCAGCAGGATATTGAAATTACTCCAGAATTAGCTGTGAGACGAGAGCCGCTAAAGATTATCGGCAAAGAAACCAAAGAGCTGAGGAGCAAGAAGGTTCGCTTAGTCAAAGTGCAATGGAGTGGAGATCCGCGAGATTGTACTTAGGAAACTGAGGAGTGCATTCAGAAAGCTTACCCCAGATGCCGAGTAGATATCTCCGATTGACTCCGGTGCAAGGTACATTTGTCATACTTTGCATTACCATTTAATTCTCTACTCTGTTGTTATTTTCTTTTCATGGATGTGCACTTTTATATTCTATACCCTGAACGATTTTTAAAGGAAGATAGGATTTGATCAGAATATTTTAGAAAGGTTAGACACAAATTGGTTGGTTGTGTTGTATGATTATGGATTTATCAAACCACTTTTGACTTTGTTCCTTTTCTGGGACGAAAAGTTTTAAGTGGGGGAGATTGTAACGACCCAGAAAATCTGAACCAATTTAAAAATTTTAAATTGGCTAAAATAATGGATTTTAAATATTTAAAATAAATATTTTAAATAATGGCGATGAAAACTGAGTTTGAATCGACATTTGAAAACGAATATAATTAATTATAATTATAAACAAGGCCTAAAATGGCGTGGCAGTTTCAAAAATTGAATTCAAACTTTGTCGGACTGTACCGGGTGCAAAACAATCCGGATTTTAGTGAAACCACAAACATTAGGATCTAATTGATGATATCTTTCTAACGAATCCGACCAATCGAAATTTCATAGCGGGAATCAAAAGATATGTCCAGTTGAAAATTTTGAATAGTCGCTATGGAATTCAGGCCCTTAAAAATGGACATTTTGCAAACGAACTCGGATTTCGACGAAACCACTTTTGTTGGGTCCGTGATGTAAAGTTATTGCTAGATTCCAAATTTCATAATTTTTCGAATCAATATGTGAGCGTGGCAAAGGAAAACGCGTTTGACCGGTTTCAGTTGATTTTAATCGACTGGAAATTGGCCATTTTTCAAACGGTCTCAGAATTCAACGAAACTAGTTTTGTTAGGACCGTATCGTCAATACGAAGCTAGAAAATATTTTTTCTGGAATTTTTCTAGTTAGTATGTGGCCCCGGTAATTTGAAATGTACGCTTAAAATTCAATATAGTGATTTAAATGAAAATTCAAAAGGAAACTGATTGTAACGATCAAATTATCTTGCGATACATATCCCATTGTGTTCGTAATGGGGGTAAAACGCTATGGGCGACAGGCGGTAGGCCTCGTTTCGAGGTCGTATGTAAAAGTCAACTTTTTGCAAAACTAAATAATTAAATAATAAAAAAAATATTTTTAATTCCCTCCCCTTATCCTTCGTTCTGGCCCCCCCCCCCCCCCCCGTTCATTTCAATTTCAAACGAAAGAAAGAAAAAAAAAACCTCGTCGAAGTCGAAGACCGACCGCCATCGCCTCGTCGAGGAGACCCCGCCTCCGCCTGTTCCCCCTCCATAGATCGAAGTCCCTAACCTAGAACCTCCGACGCCCTAACCTAGAACCTCCGACGTCGAGCCACCCGCCTCCGCCTGTCCCTCCTCCAACCGCGACCTCCCCGACGCCGCCAAGAGCAGCAGCAGTCCCCCCCCTTCGCAGATTGCGGTGAGTATTTTATTTTATTTTTATTTTTATTCTGTAAAAACTGATTTTTATAAAGGTTAAAACTGATTTTTATAAAGGATTAAAACTGATTTTTATAAAGGATTAAAACTGATTTTTATAAAGGTTAAAACTGATTTTTATAAAGGATTAAAACTGATTTTTATAAAGGTTTAAAACTGAATTTTAAAAGGGTTTAAAACTGAATTTTAAAAGAATTTAAAACTGAATTTTAAAAAGGGTTTAAAACTGAATTTTAAAAGGGTTTAAAAACTGATTTTAATTTTAAGAAAAGGAAAAAGATTTAAACTTTAAATAGAAAAAGATCAGATTTTTTTTTGAATAGAAAAGATCATATTTTTAAAATAGAAAAGACGGAATTTTTATTAAGTAGAAGAAGTAAGATATGATTCTTATATTTTTAAAGCAATAAAAATATAATTTTTACATCATAGGAATAATAAAAATATGATCTTTAAATATTGAATAGCGAAGTCAAAATGCAAGTTTTATATATTGAATAACATAGTAAAAATTCGATTTTTACATATGTAGAGAATACGGGCAACGAAAGCGACGAAAGGCGAGATTGGCGAAGATTTCTATAAAGGAAGAGTCGTAGTATTGGATAGCTTTTGGTGAGAATTTCTCACTCTTCAATTTCTTTTACTATATATATATGTGTTGAAATAAAAGTGAATTGCTATATATATATATATATATATATATATACGCCCCTCGTCCACAAACCATGGACGATATTTATTGGTTGAAATCGTTGTGAAAATTGATCGATAGCGAATGATTGTTTAGGATTGTTTGTGATTGATATTGGTTGATTGTGGTTGAAAAATACCCATTTGTGGTTGAGAAATATTTGGTTGAAACCAAATAGGATTAGTTTGTGGAAATGAAATAAATATATACATGCCGCCTGCGTGCGAACTAGATGCATGATCCCCATTGTCAAAAACCGCGAGGTTTTAAGGTAGAGCGAGGAGCCGTACTAGGGACGGTCCCGGTTTTAACTACCCTGCCGTTATGCTGCCGAAATTTTGAATAATATTCGTGTGTTTGAATTATTTTCATATGCTTAAACTATATTTATTCATTGAATAGAAAACATTCATGTGTTGAATTGATATTCATTCGTTGATTAGAAATTCATGTGTTGAATGGTATTCGCGTTTTAAAATGTAAAAATCACCTTTTATCTATAATAAAAACTGTAGAAAACATTCATGTGTTGAATTGATATTCATTCGTTGATTAGAAATTCATGTGTTGAATGGTATTCATATTTTGAAATAAATTGTTTGATAATAAAAATCACCTTTTATCTATAGATAAAAACTATAGAAAACATTCATGTGTTGAATTGATATTCATTCGTTGATTAGAAATTCATGTGTTGAATGGTATTCGCGTTTTAAAATGTAAAAATCACATTTTTATCTATATATAGAAACTATAGAAAACATTCATGTGTTGAATTGATATTCATTCGTTGATTAGAAATTCATGTGCTGAATGGTATTCATATTTTGAAATAAATTGTTTGATAATAAAAACTATAGAAAACATTCATGTGTTGAATTGATATTCATTCGTTGATTAGAAATTCATGTGTTGAATGGTATTCATATTTTGAAATAAATTGTTTGATAATAAAAACTATAGAAAACATTCATGTGTTGAATTGATATTCATTCGTTGATTAGAAATTCATGTGTTGAATGGTATTCATATTTTGAAATAAATTGTTTGATAATAAAAATCACCTTTTATCGACTATATGAACTGTGTAAAATAATCTCGTTTTAAAAGAAATTGTTTTATGATAAAAATCCTATTTTTGTCACCTATATGAACTATATAGAAAAATAGTGTTTTGAAATCAACTTTTTTACAATAAAAATCACATTTTTATTGTATGCATAAATCGTTGAAATGTGAAGTGTTAAAAATAGCCACTTGTTCAAAATAAACATATATGAGTTGAAATATTCATTAATTAGCTAATGAAATGATTTGCATCTATGTATGTAACATTAGAATGAATGGTGTTTTTTTTTAAAAACCAAATAGAAATCAAATATGAAGTTGAATAGAAAATGATAAATGTTAAGAACTGTATATATATGTACATGCATATCCATTGAACAGGTTATAGCAAACGGGCTAGAGAAGAGGAATAAAATTTTGTGCCTGACAAATAGGTACACATTTACTGTTTTGTTTGGGTGATGATTTTATGAGCATGTTGGCTAGCCGCTTGGCTTTTTCTTTTTCTTTTTGAGATTAGAAGGACCGGGAAAGCTATTTGCGATTTCCCGATGCTCCCGGTGCAGGGGAGGTTATGGCGAAATTTTCCAAAATTTTAAGGTGTTAGAAAAAATATTTGAAGTGAAAACGATATGGAAATCATAGAATGTACTATATTTATATAAATATAAATAAAATTAAAACGAAACGAAGCCGTGCAGTTCGTATTTTGAAACCATGATTTCAAACAACTAGTACGGGAAATCCGACCATTGGATTTTCCCGAAACCTCAACCGTCGGGTTCGCCTTGGAATAATCTTTCCAACGGCACCAACCTTGTAAAAATCAAACGGTTGGATTGTCTGGAATGTTTAATTCAAATCTGAAGAAAAACAACGCCAGAAATGATTATATTTATATATATATATATATAAATATAATTATATACTTAATCGAATAACGACGCTGCAGTTCGTATTTTGAAATCAAAAATTCAAACGATTGTACCGGGAGATCCGACCGTCGGATTTTCCCGAAACTGGAACCGTTGGATTCGTTTTGAAAAGACCTTTCTAATGATGTAAATTTTGTGAAGATCCAACGGTTAGATTTTCAGATATGTGTAAATCAAATCTGAAGAAAAACAGCGCCACGGCCGCTTTATGGCCCGAAGCGTCGTTTTGAATAAATTAGCTATTTTAAATTAAATAAAAATAGCGATAAATAGTTATAAAATATCATAAGCGATATGGAATGGAAGTAAACTGAATTTGCTCGATTTATGTTGTATTTGATGGTTGAATGTGTTTGGTGTGAAAATTACATTAAAGGACAATATTGGTGTTGTCGAATAATTTAACCATTGAAATAAATCGATTTGAAATTCTAAATATACGTGAATTATTTGAAAAGGCCGAGTTAATTCTCATTTCGAATAATTGACCGACGATTGAAAGTCGAAGATGAAGACGATGGTCGAAGACCGGAGATCTTCACCTCGTTTGGATGGTAACCGAGGTCCTGATTGGGAGGCATCCCGAAATATGGATAATGAGTGGTGATCGTCCAGACGTACGTGGTGATCGAAGGGTTTGCGAGGTATTTAGTGCCTCCGGTTTCGTTCAGACCCAGAACAGACTTGTAAATGGACTGTGTGTCTGACATTGGAGTTTATTCTGTGTTGATTGATTTCTGTTAAATATACATCTGTTTGGCGGCGGAGAATTTATTCTTTTGCTTAACGCCCTTCTCTGAGACGCACGAGCTCAGAGGTTGTATATCGATGGATATCAGTCGCATGGCATGAATTGCCTGTGTGGCATGCTATGATGCAGTGATCAGGGCTTCTGTTGAAAAGCAAAGTCTTGTGGTGATGATCAAAGCACCGCCTGTGTGGCGTAGCTTTGTGTATAACGTGAATTCGCGAGCCTCACATCCCGGTATGAACCTAAAACGGGAGAAGGACCTCAGGGAGGGCATGCGTTTCTTTCTAGCTAGGGTGGTGTCAGTGACCTACTAGCCCTGACATTTATATACTTTTTCACCTATGTGGTTGTTGCTGTTGCGAGGCGCCTCGGTTTGATCGGACGATCCGGGTCCGATGGAGTCATTCGTTGGCTCGTTTACGCCCCAAAGGGCGGGGAAACGTATTGTTCAGGCACTATAATCCACATCGGTGGCCCGGCCCTGTCGCTCCAAGGGGCAGTTGCGGCTGTTCCGGTGGCTCGGGCTAGAGAGTCACGAATTCGGTAAGGACTATCTTTTGCCTTGGTTCACGACGGAAATCCAATTTCTAGAAACGACACCGTGCAGTTTTGATTGTATACCTATATATGGCGACATAGTGGTATGGGGCATTAATGCCGTCTATGATTGATAGTTATGATTTGAAATTGTTTTCAAAACATGTAAACACTAGCAATAATATCAAATGCCTTTGTTTTATTCGTATCAATCATATTTTGGCTGTTATAAGGTAAAAACTCTATCCTCCAGTTTGCGTTGCATTGTGTGATGGGAACTGAGTCTTATAACGGCTTCATTTTTATAAAAAGCATAGCGATGTTTAAAAGAAATGTTTGTTTGGAAGCACTGGCAATCCAATGGAGTAAACCCGTTCCACGAAAGTGGCGTGGTCCTGTGATTAGCCAAATTATATATGTGTTGAGTAGATTTCTCATACCAGTCCCATGACTGACTCGTAGTTTGTTTCACTCTCAAACTCGGGTGCCCCTTTTTCCACACGGGCAGCCTTGTATTCAGGTTTAGCTGGTTCTTTTCTGGATAGCTGGAGCTGAAGATGGATTCTATCATTTATTTCTTTTGATGCTGTTCAGCTCCTATTGTACATATTTTGTTTATTTCCGCTGTAGACATTTATGTATAGCTGAACTGTATTTGTACTAAGTAAGATCCTGTATACTGTGTAACTCTGATGATTACTTTTATCCAGTATATTTTATTGTTCATTCTGGTGTATTTATTTAATTCTGTTCTGCTATTATCTGTTTCTGTGTTATATTCCAAAGATAACCCTTGTTTCCGTGAGAACGGGATTTTGGGTCGTCTCATATTATTTCACATATCTCAACTATTTATTACCATATAATAGTGATACCAACTGTTGGGTTTACATGTTTTTATATAATTTGTAAACCTTGTTTCATAATATTTATAGTGATTATCATAATTTGTAAATATGGTAATAATCCATATTTATATTATGCTAAATATGGTAATAATCCAAATCCCCCTTGTTTGATTTGTGTTCTCAAACAGTCACTAATCTGACTGTTTGATTTGTTTGATTTGGCGCAGCGGAAGCGTGGTGGGCCCATAACCCACAGGTACCAGGATCGAAACCTGGCTCTGATACCAAATGTGACGGCCTGGAATTTCGCTCGATCTGAATCAGTCGCTAAACCAATCTAGACCGTTCGAAACCCCTGACTGTTTGAGAACAGGACAAATCATAACACAAATGGAAGAACATTTCATTGCTATTACAACAATTCCATCAGATACAAGAATATACAGAGTATAATTGAATAAATTACATTTGATAAATATCAGAGATTACAATAAATTACATAGCAGCGGAAAATAATATAAAGCACAACTGAAGGTGATATACGGATACAGAGCTTTCCGGATATCATTCCAGCAGTAAACCAGGATCCTGTGAATATAAATCTGCAAAACCAAAACTACTAGCTGCCCATGCGGAAAATAGGGGCACCAAGAGTTTAGGTTAAAACAATAAACTCTAGGTCAGTCATGTGATGGTGTGAGAACTAAAAACAATTATTTAAAACTTTACTTTAAAAGAGAGTAATTCAAGGGACCACGCCGTATAACACGGAACGGGTTTCCTCCCAAGAATACCAGTGCATATAATAAAGAACGCAATGCTTTTTCGAAAAATGAAGCTGTTATAAGACCCAGGTCCCATCACACAATGCAACGCAAGCCGGAGGATAGGGTTTTACCTTATAACAGCCAAACATGCTTGATACGTTTAAAACAAATCATTTGATACTATAATAAGTGTATAGTGTCAAAACAATTTCAATCATAAATATAAATCATAGACGGCATGAGTGCCCCATCCCACTATATCGCCATACTAGGCTCTACAAATAAAGCCGAAATACACGTATTGGAAATTGGATTTCCGTCATGAGTGGAGGCAAGGGGCAAGCTCCTCTCCGCTTCGAGACACTCTAGCAAATGCTCAGGACTACACACTCTGGGCAGCCACTTGGATCGGTTGGGCCGGTCCTCACTTACGTTAGAGGATTGGCAATTCCTGAACACACGTTTCCCAGTCCTTACAGACCTATAATCGAGGCGCCTCATTCCAACAACCACAAAGGTGAAAAGTATATAAATGTCAGGGCTGGTAAGTCACTGATACCACCAAAGCTAGAAAGAAACGTCGTGTTCTCCCAACGGCCCGTATCCCGTTTTTAACTCATACCGAGGTGTGAGGCTCGCGAATCCACGCTATACACAAAGCTACGCCACAAAGGCCGTGCTTTGATCATCAACCCAAGACTTTGCTTTTCAACAGAAGCCTTGATCGATGCATCTTAGTATGCCACACAGGCAATTCATGCCATGCGACTGATGTCCATCGATATACAACCTCTGAGCTCGTACGTCTCAGAGAAGGGCGATAAGCAAAAGAATAAATTCTCCGCCGCCAAACAGATGTATATTTAATAGAAATCAATCAACACAGAATAAAATCCAATGTCAGACACACAATCCATTTACAAGTTCGTTCTGGGTCTGAACGAAACCGGAGGCACTTTCCTCGCATATCCATCCATCTCCAAGTACGTCTGGACGACCACCAACTATTTCCATCCTCTTGGGTGTACAGCCCAATCAGGATCGTCAGTAATAATCCAAACGATGTGAAGACTTCCGGTCTTCAACCACCGTCTTCATCTTCGACATATCGTCGAATTGGTTATTCAGAATGGGTGTAAACCCGGACTTTCCGAACAACCCGCGTATATTAAAAACAAATGTTACACAAACACAACATACGCCTCATTCAAATTCATTAGTCACTAACCGCAAATTAGCAAGAGAACAATTTCCCAAACATTAACCCCGAAGGCCGAAACCAACATCAGATCAATACCCAGGAAACCATTCTTCTTAGCCAACCTACAGCTAGTTCCTAAATTCCACATTCTTAGGGAAAGGTTCCCATTAATTTTATCCAAGATAAATTCTTTAAAATTTATCCTGTAATCTTCCTTTGGATGTCGTTTCAAACCAAATTATGGTTTTCTGAACTAGTCGAGATTAGCGAACCACACCGAAGTAATTATTTATTTTATTTCCCAATCCCAACCTATTCATCCCATGAAGCAAAACTGGTAATACTCCATATCTAACACCACGGTGTTATCGGTAAAATTAATTACCATTTCACGTTCAAATCTAATTAAAGATTTAACTATCGCTTTGGAGCAAAACTGGTGATACTCCATTCTCGCTCATTTCTAAATTTGATAATTTAGATTATCAATCCACATTTCAATCTAATTTTAGATTCATTAAACTCCTTTTATTCTGGGTTAAAGAACTAGGTGTTATTTAAAACACAGTTCACGACAAACCCAAATCACATTCTATTTATCATCGGGTTAAAGAACTAGTGTTATTTAAAACACAGTTAACGATAAACCAATTTCAAATTCAATCAAATATATTAAGAATTCCGATTATTTAAAACCCCTTTTTAAATCTAATTTATTTATTTAAAAATAATTGGGTTTTAAATTTAGTTCAAAACTAGTTCATTTCGATAAAAATCTATTTTTATCTTTTCAAATATGGAGTTTTTCATCCCAAATTTTCCCAAATCATTTCTTATGATTTTACACAATTTATTACTATTTTTAATAATTTTATTAAGGCCCGTACAATCGATTTCCAACAATGGCCATCGAATTGCACTTACAACGACCTTTTTCGAATTTGATTTGGACGTATCTCCAAATCCAACCGTTAGATTTTGAATTTCAAGTATTCTTTAGAAAGCTCTTTTCGATACGAACCCAACGGTTCCGGTTTTAGGAGAATCCGACGGTCGGATCTCCCGTAATGTCCGTTTGAAATAAATGGTCGAAATTCATGAACTGCCGCGGCGCGGCGCGTTCTGTTAAGGCCATTATATTATATATATAATATATATATAATATATATTTCGTCGATTTCTATTTAAAACGAATTATATAAATAGTTTTAAATTCGTTTCAAAAACAATTTCAACTTCCATTTCAATTCAAATCAAAATTGAATTTTTCCTTATAAATTCATTTTAAAATTCATTTCTATTCAATTCAAATTTCAATTCAATTTGAATTCATTTCAATTCGCTTTCAATTCAATTTGAATTCGTTTTCAATTCAATTCATTTCGAAATCGTTTTCAATTCAATTCATTTCGAAATCGTTTTCAATTCAATTCATTTCGAAATCGTTTTCAATTCAATTCATTTCGAATTGAATAAAATCGATACAAATATCGTTCACGTCAAAATGGCGTCAATCTAATCAACACGGCTTAATGTATTTCTATTTTCAAATATTCTATTTCAAATATTTCCTATTCAAATATTTCGATTTCAAATATTTCTATTTCAAATATTTCTATTTCAAATATTTCGATTTCAAATATTTCTATTTTCAAATGTTCTATTTCAAATATTTCTATTTCAAATATTTCGATTTCAAATATTTCTATTTTCAAATGTTCTATTTCAAATATTTCTATTTTCAACAAATGAATATTTATTTTTGTCAACACACGACTAATCTCAACGAATGAGTACTGTCCACGTGTGACTATTTTTGTTAAATTATTTCGTTCAACACATGACTAATCTCAACGGATGAGTACAGTCAACACATGAACCTTTATTTTATAGTGTTAAAGATGTAAATTTTATTATTAAAATATTTCGTTCAACACATGACTAATCTCAACGGATGAGTACAGTCAACACATGAACCTTTATTTTATATTGATAAAGATATAAATTTTATTATAAAAATATTTCGTTCAACACATGACTAATCTCAACGGATGAGTATAGTCAACACATGAACCTTTATATTTTAATATTCTTTATTTTCTAAATTGGAATGAGGCCCAATCAATCACCATATAATGTTAATTATATGGATTTTCATACATCACACGTGTACAATAGCATTGAAAAATAATCAACCATCAACCAAAGTGCATTACACTGTATAAGCATCAAATATAAATATCTAACGCTTATGACAGCCTGTCAATCAATCGATCGACATATTTAATCAATCAGGATGAGTGAACTTTAAATTTCATCCCAACACCCGTGTGGGGTTTCAAACAATCAAACACCGATTTTATTTGTGCAGTTGGGCGATGTGTAAAATTTATCGTCCCAATCAATGTCATTCAAATAGGTGTACATAAACAAACCGTCCGGTTTGTAAATGAATATTTTATTTATTCACATTCACTATATTTATATTCACGTTAAAAATTATATTTTTAACGATAAAACATTTTATTTTAACACATGAATTTTTATTCAGTTCATTCTTTAAATAAAATGATATTATTATTTTTCTAACATATTTTAGAAAATTTCGGCGGCATAACGGCACGATACTAGAAACGGGGCGAGGCCTAGCCTTATCCCCGGTCCAGTGAAGGCCCACGCCATTCACACATCAATCAAATCCATTCATTTCACCAAACAATTCAATTTCAATCAAATAATCCAACTAATTTTTGCAATCAAACAAACAAGTCCATGGTCTGTGGACGATTGTGTCGGGTGCTACTAAACACCGTCTGCATCCTAGTATATATATATATAACTAGAAAATGAAATTGAAAGGTGAGGAATTCTCACAAATAGCTATCCTAGCTCCACGGCACTTCATTGATAGAAATCTTCATTGCTATCGCATCTTCGTCATCTTCGTTACCCGTAGCCACTACATATGTAAAAATCGAATCTTTACTTCGCTATTCAATATATAAAAATTATATTTTTACTATGCTACTCAATATATAAAAATTGAATTTTTACCTTGTTATTCAATATATAAAAATCGAATTTTTACCTTGTTATTCAATAATTATTAAAAATATCAATAATTTTGATATAATCCCCCTTGTTTCGTATCGAAAAAAACATTTATTTCGACATAAATATTATGAACATTAATATTATCTATATTTATATATACACCCTTGTTTGATAAAAATTATTTGTAAATGATAACAAATATTTATAATAAACGTTATATTCCATAGCGACTATTATAAAAAAATAACGTTAATATTTATATATAGCTATTCATAATTATGGCTATATATTAAAACGTTATTAAAATTTTCAACTGGACATATCTTTAAAATCAAACAATTTAAATTTTTATATAATAAAACGTTATTTTATAATATTTATATGAATAGTCGCTATTATTTGTTACCATATTTATATAATAAAATTATAATAAAATATTATGAGACATGTTTTTATATAATTTGTAAATGATAACCGTATTTTTATATAATTTTTATATAATTATAGTGATTTAAATGTAAACCCAACGGTTTCGGAAATATAATTTCACATATTGTCTATATTTATATATACACCCCCCCTCGTTTCTTTAAAATCAGAAATCAATTCAAAAAAAATAAAATATAAATAATTATATTTATTTTAATTCCTCTTTTAAAAAAGTAACTTTTTATTTCGAACTCGTAATCAAACCCACCGCCTGTCGTCCATAGCGTTTTACCCCCATTCCGAACACAATGGGATATGTATCGCAAGCTAATTTGATCGTTTCGATTAGTTTCCGTTGAATTTACATTTAAATCACTATATTGAATTTTAAACGTACATTTCAAATTACCGGGGTCACATACTAACTCGAAAAATTCCAGAAAAATATTTTCTAGCTTCGTATTGACGATACAGTCCTAACAAAACTGGTTTCGTCGAATTCTGAGACCGTTAGAAAAATGGCCATTTTCCAGTTGATTAAAATCAACTAAAACCGGTCAAATACGTTTTCCTTTGCCACGCTCACATATTGATTCTAAAAATTATGAAATTTGAAACCTAGCAATAATTTGACACTGCGGATCCAACAAAACTAGTTTCGTCGAAATCCGAGGTCGATTGCAAAATGTCCATTTTTAAGGGCCTGAATTCCATAGCGACTATTCAGAATTTTCAACTGGACCTATCTTTTGATTCCCGCCATGAAATTTTGATTTTTCGGATTCGTTGGAAAGATATTCACGAATGGATCCTAATGTTTTTGGTTTCACTAAAATCCGGATTGTTTTGCACCCGGTACATTCAATTGAAGTTTGAAATCGAATTATCGAACTACCGCGCCATTTTCAATTCTATTTATAATTATATATAAATATTTATATTCTAACGACGACGCGTATAAATATATTCGTTCTATTATATTCAAAATAAATTTTCTCGTCGATATTATTTAAAATAATCTATTTTAAATATAGAAAATTCGCTATAATTGCAAAAATAAAAAAATTTAAACTGGCCCAGAATTTCCGGGTTATTACAATCGACCTGGGTCTTATAACAGCTTCATTTTTCGAAAAAGCATTGCGTTCTTTATTATATGCACTGGTATTCTTGGGAGGAAACCCGTTCCGTGTTATACGGCGTGGTCCCTTGAATTACTCTCTTTGAAAGTAAAGTTTTAAATAACTGTTTTTAGTTCTCACACCAGTCACATGACTGACCTGGAGTTTATTGTTTTAAACTAAAGTCTGGGTGCCCCTATTTTCCGCACGGGCGGCTAGTAGTTTTGGTTTTGCAGATTTATATTCACATGATCCTGGTTTACAGCTGGAATGATATCCGGAAAGTTCTGTATCCGTATATCACCTTCAGTTGTGCTTTGTATTATTTTCCGCTGCTATGTAATTTATTGTAATCTCTGATATTTATCAAATGTAATTTATTCAATTATACTCTGTATATTCTTGTATCTGATGGAATTGTTGTAATAGCAATGAAATGTTCTTCCATTTGTGTTCTGATTTGTCCTGTTCTCAAACAGTCAGGGGTTTCGAACGGTCTAGATTGGTTTAGCGACTGATTCAGATCGAGCGAAATTCCAGGCCGTCACATTTGGTATCAGAGTTTTGGTTTACAGAGCTCGAGAACAAGACACATTAGAACCATACGAAAGAATTCAGCAGATATTCGATTAGCAATATCCAATTAGAATGACTCGTTAGAGATAGGATCAGTAGTATCCTAGAACGAGTGTGAAGAGTATATTTTTCAAATGAAAATAATTTTGTTTTGAAAATTTAAACCATTTTATACATATTTGAATATTTATTTATTTTAAATATGGACAATCCAATATATAAAGGTTTTGTATATACGCGTCATGAACGTATATTCGAAGTTTTAATATACTGGATAGATATAGGATTACACTCTAGTCGCTCGGGGATGATTTTGATGATGGAGCTCCATCACCAAAATTTATGTTCGTGTTTCGAAGGTGTGATTTTCTATATATTTCCATTAGACTGGTGTGAGAACCAAAACTTATATAGATAGAACACTTTGTTGTGAATTGGCCTCAAAAACATGATTTTTTGTATATATATCAAAAATTATGAATTTGAAACTCTAATGCACTAATTGATTGATGTTTGTGTTGTTTGTTTATTTGTTTGCTAATTTTTAACCATTTAGCCTAATTGAATCAAATATTGAATTGTATTGAAATTTAGTCGCATTTGCTTGCATATACATATATTTACATTGAACAGGTCATAGCAAGGAGGCTAGAGCAGAGAATAAAAATTTGTTTGCCCGACAAATAGGTACATGTTTACTACATAATTTACTTTTTTGTTTGGGTGATGATGATTTTATGAGCCTATTGTCTAGCCGCTTGGTTTTTCTTTTTCTTTTTGAGATCTGAAGGACCGGGGAAGCTATTTGAAATTCCCCGATGCTCCCGGGGCAGGGGAGGGTATGGCGAAATTTTTTGAAAATTTAGGGTGTTAGCCAAATTTTTGCAAATTTGAAATTCTCAGAAACTGAAAAGTTGGAGAATGGAAGCCAGATCGAACGTAGGGTTGATTAATCAAACCACTTTCGACTTTGTTCCTTTTCGGGGACGAAAAGTTTTAAGTGGGGTAGATTGTAATAACCCGGAAATTCTGAACCAGTTTAAAATTTTTATTTTGGCAATTTTAGCGAATTTTGAATATTTAAAATAGATTATTTTAAATAATAAACGACAAAAAATTTATTTTGAATATAATAGAACGAATATATTTATATGCGTCGTCGTTAGAATATAAATATTTATATATAATTATAAATAGAATTGAAAATGGCGCGGTAGTTCGATAATTCGATTTCAAACTTCAATTGAATGTACCGGGTGCCATTCCAAAGTCGTTTTCTATTCGATTCAATTCAAATTGGTTTTCTATTTAATTCATTTCGAAATCGTTTTCTATTCAATTCATTTCGAATTGGTTTTCAATTCAATTCATTTCGAAATCGTTTTCAATTCATTTCGAAATCGTTTTCAATTCAATTCATTTCGAAATGAATAAAATCGATACAAATATCGTTCACGTCAAAATGGCGTCAATCTAATCAACACGGCTTAATGTATTTCTATTTTCAAATATTCTATTTCAAATATTTCCTATTCAAATATTTCGATTTCAAATATTTCTATTTCAAATATTTCGATTTCAAATATTTCTATTTTCAAATGTTCTATTTCAAATATTTCTATTTTCAACAAATGAATATTTCGTCGGATAAGGTAAAAATTCGATTAAATGGACCAGAATTATGAATTACAAGGTAAACCTTGTTTGATTTGTGTTTGACAATGTCAAAAATAACGTTATTAATTTGCCACGCTATTATTTTAAAATATCAATTAGAGCTAAATATAAATTTTTATATAATTATGGCCGTCACTTAGTTTTATATTAATCATGTCTCATAATATTCATTTAAATCACTATAATTATATAAAAATAAACGTTTAATATATTGTTAACGTTTAATGTTCATAATGGACATTTTGTAAACCATATAATCATACAAATACGGTTATCATTTACAAATGAATATATCAATAATTTCGACATAAATCAAATAAATAAATGTTAACAATCAACATTTATTACCATATAACGTTATTTTCAACAAATCAAACAGTCAGATTCATAATATCACGTTCAAATCTAATTAAAGATTTAACTATCGCTTTGGAGCAAAACTGGTGATACTCCATTCTCGCTCATTTCTAAATTTGAAAATTTAGATTACAAATTCACATTTCAATCTAATTGCAGATTCGTTAAAACTCCTTTTACTGGGTTAAAGAACTAGGTGTTATTTAAAACACAGTTCACGACAAACCCAAATCACATTCTATTTATTATCGGGTTAAAGAACTAGTGTTGTTTAAAACACAGTTCACGATAAACCCACAAATCAATTCTAGTTCAACTCAAATCAAATATATTAGGAATTCTGATTATTTAAAACCCCTTTTTAAATCTAATTTATTTATTTAAAAACAAAAAAATCGGGTTTTAAATTGAGTTCAAACTAGTTCATTTCGATAAAAATCTATTTTTACCTTTTCAAATATGGAGTTTTTCATCCCATATTTTCTCAAATCATTTCTTATGATTTTACACAAATTATTGATATTTTTAATAATTTTATCAAGGCCCGTACAGTCGATTTCCAACAACGGCCATCGAACTGCACTTACAGCGACCTTTTTCAAACTTGATTTGGACGTATCTCCAAATCCAACCGTTAGATTTTTAATTTCTAATATTCGTTAGAAAGCTCTTTTCGATACGAACCCAACGGTTCCGGTTTTAGGAGAATCCGACGGTCGGATCTCCCGTAATGTCCGTTTGAAATAAATGGTCGAAATTCACGAACTGCCGCGGCGCGGCGCGTTCTATTCAGGCCATTATATTATATATATAATATATATAATATATATTTCATCGATTTCTATTTAAAACGAATTATATAAATAGTTTTAAATTCGTTTCAAAAGCAATTTCAACTTCCATTTCAATTCAAATCAAAATTGAATTCTTCTTTATAAATTCGTTTTAAAATTCATTTCTATTCAATTCAATTCTCAATTCAATTTGAATTCATTTCAATTCGCTTTCAATTCAATTTGAATTCTTTTTCAATTCAATTCAATTCCAAAGTCGTTTTCTATTCGATTCAATTCAAATTGGTTTTCTAATCGATTAAATTCAAATTGGTTTTCTATTCAATTCATTTCGAAATCGTTTTCAATTCAATTCATTTCGAAATCGTTTTCAATTCAATTCATTTCGAAATCGTTTTCAATTCAATTCATTTCGAAATGAATAAAATCGATACAAATATCGTTCACGTCAAAATGGCGTCAATCTAATCAACACGGCTTAATGTATTTCTATTTTAAAATATTCTATTTCAAATATTTCCTATTCAAATATTTCGATTTCAAATATTTCTATTTCAAATATTTTGATTTCAAATATTTCGTTCAACACATGACTAATCTCAACGAATGAGTACTGTCCACGTGTGACTATTTTTGTTAAATTATTGCTATATATAAATATATTTAGAACGTGTATATTTATACGCCTCGTCGTTAGAATATAAATATTTATATATAATTATAAATAGAATTGAAAATGGCGCGGTAGTTCGATAATTCGATTTCAAACTTCAATTGAATGTACCGGGTGCAAAACAATCCGGATTTTAGTGAAACCAAAAATAATAGGTTCTAATTGATGATATCTTTCCAACGAATCCGAAAAATTGAGATTTCATAGCAGGAATCAAAAAATATATATGTTGTATATACGATCGTTTAAAATAAGTTAACGGAGAAAATTAACTGAAACTAAGCTCAAATGGACTGGAAAAAGATTGAGAATGAAGACGAAGGAGTAGAGGAAATGAAAGGGGAGCTCTATATAGAGGGAGGAGGGGGCAACTCCAACGGCTCAAATTTCAGTCATTTGGGAAACGGTGCAAACTGGACCCTCGAACGCACCCTTAATGCAGATATGACCCTCCACCCGTAGTTCAAAATTTATGTCCCAATCTATATTATATATTGTACGCTTAATCCATTTAATTATATATTGTTACCTATTTCGTAACAATGTTGTACTTTGTTCAGAGAATGGACAAGAAAATTGAATACATTTTGCCAAAGTGATATAGGACATGTGTAATATTTGAGTTCTGATTGAAGAATTACGGGAGAAATAATACTGGAGCCTCTGGTTTCATAGCTTCATGGCTCATAAAGAGACTTCTAGAATCTGGATAAAGTGTCAAAGGAACAGTTAGAAATTTTTGATCTCATGAAAACAGGTAGTTTTGACAGTGCTGTAATGGGATGTCAGGGTGTCTTTCACATTGCTTCGCCTGTTATTGTAACTTGTTCTGATCCAAAGGTTGAAATTTTTGATCCTACTGTTAATGGCACATTGAATGTGTTGCAATGTTGTAAAAGGAATCCGACACAATCGTCCACAGACCATGGACTTGTTTGTTTGATTGCAAAAAATTAGTTAGATGATTTGGGGTGAATTGAATTGTTTGGTGAATTGAAATTGATTTGATTGATGTGTGAATGGAGTGGGCCTTCACTAGACTGGGGATAAGGCTAGGCCTCGTCCCGTTTCTAGTATCATGCCGTTATGCCGCCGAAATTTTCTAAAATATGTTAGAAAAATAAAAATATCATTTTTATTGTGTAAATGAACTGAATAGAAATTCATGTGTTAAAATAAAATGTTTTATCGTTAAAAATATAATTTTTAACGTGAATGTGATTAAAATAAAATATTCATTTACAAACCGGACGGTTTGTTTATGTACACCTATTTGAAGGACATTGATTGGGACGATAAATTTTACACATCTCCCAGCTGCACAAATAAAATATGTGTTTGATTGTTTGAAACCCCACACGGGTGTTGGGATGAAATATGAAGTTCACTCATCCTGATTTATTAAATATGTCGGTCGATTGATTGACAGGCTGTTATAAGCGTTAGATATCTATATTAGATGCTTATACAGTGTAGTGCGCTTTGGTTGATGGTTGATTATTTTTCAATGCTATTATATACATGTGTTGTATGAAAATCCATATAATTAATTTTATATGGTGATTGATTGGGCCTCACTCCAATTTAGAAGATAAAGAATATTATAAAGTAAAGGTTCATGTGTTGACTGCACTCATCCGTTGAGATTAGTCATGTGTTGAACGAAATATTTTTATAATAAAATTTACATCTTTAACAATATAATATAAATGTTCATGTGTTGACTGCACTCATCCGTTGAGATTAGTCATGTGTTGAACGAAATATTTTTATAATAAAATTTACATCTTTAACAATATAATATAAAGGTTCATGTGTTGACTGCACTCATCCGTTGAGATTAGTCATGTCTTGAACAAAATATTTTTATAATAAAATTTACATCTTTAACAATATAAAATAAAGGTTCATGTGTTGACTGTACTCATCCGTTGAGATTAGTCATGTGTTGAACGAAATATTTTGATAATAACAAATATTTTGATAATAGGAAATATTTGAAATAGAAATATTTGAAATAGAAATATTCGAAATGGAATATTTGAAAATATCAATATATGAAGTCGTGTTGATTAGATTGACGTCATTTTGACGTGAACGATATTTATATCGATTTTATTCATTTTATAATGAATATCGAAAGTGATTTCAAAATCTAATATTTTGGAAAGAATAGAAATTCGAATTGAAACAGAATAGAATTGAATTCGAATTGAAATTGAATATAAATGAATTCGAATTGAAATAGAATAGAATTGAATTCGAATTGAAATTGAATATAAATGAATTCGAATTGAAACTGAATAGAATTGAATTCGAATTGGAATTGAATATAAATGAATTCGAATTGAAACAGAATAGAATTGAATTCGAATTGAAATTGAATATAAATGAATTCGAATTGAAATGCAATTGAATATGAACATGAAACCGTTTTGAAAATAAATTTAAAACGATTTATAAAGCCCGTTTTGAATTTAAATCGACGAAGTATATATTATATATATTATATATATAATATAATGGCCTGAATAGAACGCACCGCGCCGCGGCAGTTCGCGAATTTCGACCATTGACTTCGAACGGATATTGCGGGAGATCCGACCGTCGGATTCTCCTAAAACCGGAACCGTTGGGTTCGTATCGAAAAGAGCTTTCTAACGAATATTAGAAATTTGAAATCTAATGGTTGGATTTGGAATTATGTCCAAATCAGATTTGAAAAAGGTCGCTGTAAGTGCAGTTCGATGGCCGTTGATGGAAATCGACTGTACGGGCCTTGATAAAATTATTAAAAATAGTAATAATTTGTGTAAAATCATAAGAAATGATTTGTGAAGATTTGGGATGAAAAACTCCATGTTTAAAAAGATAAAAATAGATTTTTATCGAATTGAACTAGTTTTGAAATAGAATTAAAATTCTATTTATTTTTAAAAATAAATAAATTGAATTTGAAAAGGGTTTTAAAAATAACCAGAATTTCCAATGATTGCATTGGAGTGGATTTGAATCGAAATTGTCTTCGGAATATTTCGATGTTGGAATTCGTGATTATACAGCTGTTGTTATGGAAATTTGAAAGATATATATTTATATCGTTATTTCCAATACGACAATTGTTAATCGTAGAATTTGATATTGAATATAAGCCGATATATTTTCTATTCAGAGTCTTGTATAGAATATCAAATGTGATTTGGGTTTGTCGTGAATGGTATCTTCATTAACACTGTTCTTGAACCCAGTTGAGAAAAGATTAAATCTTTTATTTAGATTTAATGAAGTGTACCAATTAAATAATATTTAATTGGGATTGAATCGATATTTATTTTTGGGTTTATCTTGGATGGTGTTTTAAATAACACTCGTTCTTTAACCCGATAATTAATGGAAGGTGATTTTGGGTTTACCGTGAACCGTGTTTTAAATGACACTGATTCTTTAACCCAGTCAAAGATTAAAACTAAGTGGAGTTTTAATGAATCTTTAATTAGATTGAAATGACCGAGAATGGAGTAGCACCAGTTTTGCTCCAGGCGATAGTTAAATCTTTAATTGGATTTAAACGTGAAATGGTAATTGAATTTACCGATAACACCGTGGTGTTAGATATGAGGTATTACCAGTTTTACTTCATGGAATGAATAGGTTGGGATTGGGAAATTAAAACCAATGATTACTTCGGTAAGGTTCGTTAATCTCGACTAGTTGAATCGAAATTTAAAAGGAGATTAGAGAATAAATTCAAGGAATTTATCTTGGATAAAATTAATGGGAACCTTTCCCTATGAATGTGAAATTTAGAAACTAACTGTCGGTTAGCCAAGCAGAATGGTTTTCTGGGTATTGATCTGATGTTGGTTTCGGCCTACGGGGTTAATATTTGGGGAATTATTCTCTTGATTAATTTACGGTTAGTGACTGATGAATTGGAATGAGGCGTATGTTGTGTTTGTGTAACACTTATTTAAAATATACGCGAGTTATTCGGAAAGACCGGGTTTATCCCATTCTGAATAACTGATACGACGATAAGTCGAAGATGAAGACGGTGGTTGAAGACCGGAAGTCTTCACATCATTTGGGTGATTACTGATGATCTTGATTGGGCTGTACACCCAAGATGAGGGAATCAATCGGTGGTCGTCCAGATGTGCTTGGAGATCGATGGATATGCGATGAAAGTGCCTCCGGTTTCGTTCAGACCCAGAACGGACTTGTAAATGGACTGTGTGTCTGACATTGGATTTCATTCTGTGTGACCGATATCGGTTGCATAGAGTGGTTTGCTTGTGTGGCATGCTAAGATGCAATTGATCGAGGCTTCTGTTGAAAAGAAAAGTCTTGTGGTTGATGATCAAAGCACGGCCTTGTGTGGCGTAGCTTTGTGTAACGTTGATTCGCGAGTATCACACCCGGTGTGAACCAAAAACGGGAGACGGACATCAGGGAGGACATGCATTTCTTTCTAGTTAGGAGTGGCGTCAGTGCTTGAACTGGCTGACGAGTTTGACTCATGTGGATGTTGCTTATTATTACTTGCTGAAAAGCGAGGCGCCTCGTGATATCGGTTTCGGCCGATGCTTCTGGTCGGCTGACGGGCCAGGCTTACGCCCCAAAGGGCGGGGAAACGCACTGTTCAGGCATAATAATCCACATCGGTGGACCGACCCTGACGATCCAAGGCTTGCCTGTGGCTTGGGCTAGAGAGTCACAAATCGGTAGAGGATCTTGCCCCTAGCCTCGGTTCATACCATAAATGATAACCCAACTTCCAATACGACATTGCGGTTTTGATTGTAAACTTATATATGGCGACATAGTGGTATGAGTCATTCATGCCGTCTATGATTGATACTTATGATTTGAAGTTGTTTTATACACTATACACTTATTATAGTATCAAATGATTTGTTTTTAAACGTATCAAGCATTCTTTGGCTGTTATAAGGGAAAACCCTATCCCTTGGCATGCGTTGCATTGTGTGATAGGACTTGAGTCTTATAACAGCTTCATTTTTCTTTATTTAACATTGCGTTGTTTGTTTTATGCACTAGTATTCTTGGGAGGAAACTCGTTCCGTGTTATACGGCGTGGTCCCTTGATTTACCTAACTTTAAAATAAAGATTAATAACTGTTTTAGTTCTCACACCAGTCCCATTACTGATCTGGAGTTTATTGTTTTAACCTAAACTCTGGGTGCCCTTATTTTGACACGGGCGGCTAGTAGTTTTGGTTTTGCAGATTTACTTTCACAGGATCCTGGTTTACAGCTGGAACAATATCCGGAAAGCTTTGTATCTGTATATCTCCTTCTAGTTGTGTATTGTATTATTTTCCGCTACGATGTATTTAAATGTAATTTAAATCTCTGATATTTCTGTGTAATATTTATTTGTTTATACTCTGTATATTCTTGTAATCTGATGCTTTGTTGTGATATACAGTGAAATGTTCTTCCGTCTGCGTTCTGTTGTGTGTTGTTCTCGAAACGATAGGGCGTTTCGAACGGTCTGGGTCGGTTTAGCGACTGGTTCGGACCGAGCGAAATTCCTTCTCGTTACAGTTGATTGTAACGACCCAGAAAATCTGAACCAATTTAAAATTTTTAAATTGGCTAAAATAATGGATTTTAAATATTTAAAATAAATATTTTAAATAATGGCGATGAAAACTGAGTTTGAATCGACAATTGAAAACGAATATAATTAATTATAATTATAAACAAGGCCTGAAATGGCGTGGCAGTTTCAAAAATTGAATTCAAACTATGTCGGACTGTACCGGGTGCAAAACAATCCGGATTTTAGTGAAACCAAAAATATTTAAATCTGTTAGTGAATATCTTTCTAACGAATCCGACGAATCGAAATTTGATAGCGGGAATCAAAAGATATGTCCAGTTGAAAATTCTGAATAGTCGCTATGGAATTCAGGCCCTCAAAAATGGACATTTTGCAAATGACCTCGGATTTCGACGAAACCACTTTTGTTGGATCCGCAGTGTCAAGTTATTGTTAGGTTTCAAATTTCATAAATTTTCGAATCAATATGTGAGCGTGGCAAAGGAAAACGCGTTTGGCCGGTTTTAGTTGATTTCAATCGACTGGAAATTGGCCATTTTTCAAATGGTCTCAATATTCGACGAAACTAGTTTTGTTAGGACCGTATCGTCAATATAAAGCGAGAAAATATTTTTCTGGAATTTTTCTAGTTAGTATGTGACCCCGGTAATTTGAAATGTACGTTTAAAATTCAATATAGTGATTTAAATGTAAATTCAACGGAAACTGATTGTAACGAGCAAATCAGCTTGCGATACATATCCCATTGTGTTCGGAATGGGGGTAAAACGCTATGGACGGCAGGCGGTGGGCCTCGTTTAGAGGTCGTATGTAAAAGTCAACTTTTTGCAAAAATTAAATAATTAAATAAAAAAATATTTTAATTCCCTCCCTTTATCTTTCGTTCTGGCCCCCCCCCCTTCAAAATTAAATCGCTCAGATTCAAAAAAAAAATGAAAAAACCCTAGCCCCGACGTTGACCATCGCGACGCCGATTCGCCACCACCGCCCATCACCGCACCCCCGCCCCTCGTTCGTCGAACCGCCAGTGGAGCCCAAACCTCCACCTCGAAGCCATCGCGACGCCGAATCGCGAGCCCCCTTCTTCGAATTCAAACCCCCACCTCCAGCACCTCTTGCCGCAGACATCTTCTTCAGTCCCCCCCTTTCTTCGCAGGAATGTAAGTATTTTATTTTATTTATTTTATTTTTATTTTAATTCTGTAATGCTGTTTTTTTAAAAAGGTTAATACTTTTTTTAAAAAAAGGTTAATATTGTTTTTTTAAAAAGGTAAAAAAAAACTGATTTTTCTTACAAGTTAAATACTGTTTTTTTTAAAAGGTAAAAACTGATTTTAAAAGAAAACTGATTTTAAAAATGATTTAAAAACTGATTTTTTTTAAAAAGCATTTAAAACTGATTTTTTAAAAGCGTTTAAATTCTGATTTTTAGAAAAGTTTAAAATTGATTTTGAAATGATTTAATTTTGAAAAAAGAAAAAGATTTGAATTTTAAATAGGAAAAGATTTAAACTTTAAAAAAGAAAAAGATTTGAACTTTAAATAGAAAAAGAGTTGAACTTTTAAATAGGAAAAAGATTTAATCTTTAAAATAGAAAAGACGGAATTTTTATTAAGTAGAAGAAGTAAGATATGATTTTTATATTTTTAAAGCAATAAAAATATAATTTTTACATCATAGGAATATTAAAAATATAATCTTTATATTAAAAATATAATCTTTGTATATTGAATAGCGAAGTCAAAATTCGATTTTTATATATCGAATAACATAGTAAAAATTCATTTTTTACATATTTAGAGAATACGGGCAACGAAAGCAACGAAAGGCGAGATTGGCGAAGATTTCTCTAAGTGAAGAGTCGTAGTATTGGATAGCTATTGGTGAGATTTCCGATTTAAAAATTATAAATGTGTGAGAATTTCTCACTCTTTAATTTCTTTTTCTATATATACGTGTTGAAATAAAAGTGAATTGCTATATATAATATATATATATATATATCTACGCCCCTCGTCCACAAACCATGGACGATATTTATTGGTTGAAATTGTTGTGAAAATTGATTGATAGCGAATGGTTGTTTGGGATTGTTTGTGATTGATATTGGTTGATTGTTGTTGAAAAATACCCGTTTGTGATTGGAAAATATTTGGTTGAAACCACCTAGGATTAGTTTGTGGAAATGAAATAAATATATACATGCCGCCTCCGTGCGAACTAGATGCATGATCCCCATTGTCAAAAACTGTAACAACCTGTATTTTTTTATAACCTGTTATAATATAAATCGAGGAAGAATTTAATTATAAAATGTGAATCAAGGGAAACGGGCTATGCCATTGCGTTCGTCTCGGGAAAATACGCGAAATAGAGTCTGAGTTTTCGAAAATCGGAGTCCGTATGACCCAGTTAAGGCCCATTGAAGTTTTCAGAAATTTCCATGTTAAAAACAGATTTGAATTTTAAGTTCAAAAACAGAAATTAGGGCAAACTGGTGTCAGGCGGGGAAAACTCCCGCCAAGACCCCCATGTCGACAGGCATGTCGACAGGGGTCTGAGGGTGTCGACTGCCCTGTCGACACGGGGTGGCCGGGCAGTTTTGCCTGGCGCACCATTTTTGATTTGGGCTTGGTTGTGTGGCTTAGTTCTGGAGACTTCCGAAATCTGATGGACCTAAACTAACCTAGGGTTAATCCTAGGGCTAAAAACACTTTAATCTTCTATAAATAAGACCCTAATCCTACCCTAAAACCTCATTTATTCATTCTAGTAGCTAAACTATGGCAAATTGATTTCTCAAATGGCCTCCACTTAAAAACCCTAGCCTCCACCCTCTTCAAAAATCATTCCTATGAAGATTTTGATGTTCATACAAGCATTTCTAAGTTGTATGAATGATCATTAGCTTGCATACATCATCAAGTTGCAAGCTTTATTGGCTAAGCTAGAGTTTTTCGAATTTTTGTTAAGAGTCTTCTTATTGGAGCTTTGTTTTGGGTTTTTATATGCTTGCATAAAAGGCTTCTCAGTCTTTATTAGTAGATTTGTGTCTTCATAATATTTGTAAGCCCTCTTACCTTCATTTTAGAAACTCTAAAGTTAATATGTGATGCAAGTTGGGATTTATGCAAGTTTATTGATTTATGCATGTTTATGCAAGTTCACTAAGCCATGATTTGCAAGTTTATTGAGTTATGCATGTTTTTGCAAGCTCACTATGCCATGATTTGCAAGTTTATTGAGTTATGCATGTTTATGCAAGTTCACTAAGCCATGATTTGCAGGTTTATTGAGTTATGCATGTTTATGCAAGTTCACTATGCCATGATTTGCAAGTTTATTGAGTTATGCATGTTTATGCAAGTTCACTATGCCTTGTTATGCATGTTTAATAAGTTATGCATGTTTATGCAAGTTCACTATGCCTTGTTATGCATGTTTAATAAGTTATGCATGCTTATGCAAGTTCACTATGCCATGTTATGCATGTTTAATAAGTTATGCATGTTTATGCAAGTTCACTATGCCTTGTTATGCATGTTTAATAAGTTATGCATGCTTATGCAAGTTCACAATGACATGTTATGCATGTTTGACAAGTTATGCATGTTTATGCAAGTTCCCTATGCCATGTTAGTCAAGTTTAACATGTTATGCATGTTTATGGTAATATGCAAGTTCACTATGCTAAGTTATGCAAGTCTAACATGTAATGCATGTTTGTTGTGATATGCAAGTTCATCATGTATGTTATGCCAAGTCCCCTCTTCCTATCCTTTATGCGTTATTACGAATATGTAAGCGATAGAATGACGTTGGGGGGTTTGGGTAAACTTAAAATACATGAAAATATAAGATTGGGAATTTACCTATTAAGTTAGGTCTACCCCTTGGGAATTTACCTATTAAGTTAGGTCTACCCAAGTATATGTTGACTTGTAATTATGTTTTGAAATAAAGTGGACACGACACTTAGAAAACATAAGTGTGGCCAACTCGAGGTTGGGTTGAGTTTGTAGCGTAATTCTACCCGGAACCTACCGGCTTAACTAGTGGCTACAAACAATAGGACCCAATGTGAGAAGTTGGTCATGTGGTGCCAAGACCCGAGGTTAGACCAAGTTGTGGTGTAAATCTACCCGGAACCCACCGGCTTAACTAGGTAACCACAACAAAGTCTAATGTGAGAGGTTAAGGTGCATTAAATTAATTAATGCCTCAGGATTAGGGTTAAGTCAGGGTCCACTAATACTTAACCAATTTGGGGATTCGAGGGATTGAAATGGGGTTAAGTTGTGAACTGTCGGTTACACTTAACCAATTTAATCCATTTGGGGGTTCGAGGGATTGAAATGGGGTTAAGTTGTGAACTGTCGGTTACACTTAACCAATTTAATCCATGATTAGTGAAGGGTTAAATCGCACTTAATTCTCTTAGGAAACCCTAGCAACGTGGTCTGTTCCAGCAGTAATCCCAGTTTGGTATCATCACAACCCTAGAGGCTAGGCTAGGGCGGGGCACGATTACTGGACTGATGTAAGCGACCAAAGCGATGGCTGAGTGGTACAGCGGTGCAGGTCCAGGTGGGCTACGGACGTGCACGTAGTCCGGTATTGGACAAACTCGAGGCACGGGTACTAGTAGGTTTAGACTGTGCATTATTGCTTCAGTGTCTGGGGTTGACACCCGAGGGCTTGATACACCCGAAGGTGGACCCAGCACAGTCTGACTACATCCATATGTGGGCCGTATGGACACCAACACTTGACGTGTTAGGCTTATAGGGAGCCGATCGACTAGACCGTTTGGGTGGACCTTATATTAAGGTCACTTCATGTTATTGGGTCAAAGCTTGGGCCAAGGGATCAATACCTGTTATGTTGGTTTGCTAGTACACCGTGGTGCAAAACTTAACCTTGTTTATGCGATGACACCTCTATCTATCTTGTAGTTAATTTATCATGCCAGTATGTTGTTATCTATGATCATCTCAGTTTCCATCATGCTGTTAACTTTATTAGTTTATAGACTGATCGTAGCAGGGCTTACCAGTCTTTATGACTGACCCGTTTTCTTCTCGCTTCTTTTCTTCCGTTCCCCCCCCCCCAGGTTCTCAGGGTGGGAACATTGGTGGTTAGCTTGGATCGCTTAGCTTGCTTGCTGGATTAGCTCATGTACGTTTGGATATTGAGCCCGCTATGGTTTATCACTCTTATTTGGGGATAATACTTATGTATTTCAGTTTATCAGATGATATTTTTATCTAGACTTGTAATTTTGGGAAATTGACATTTTGATGTACCAGACTTGTGTTTTGAAATGGTTTAAAAATCTTCCGATGTTTTATCTACTTACTCTTTTTATTTACATATATACATATATATATATATATATGTCATGTCCTGCCTTGTTATATCATTATGCATGTTTACCTTGTTTTAAAACGCCCCACCAAAGTCAGAGTTGCTTGCAAGAGCCACCCTGGCGGAGGTGGGGTGTTACATTTGGTATCAGAGCATATGGTTTACGAGAAGGGATAAAAAGGTTTTTAAAACTTTTGAAAAACTATTTTCAAAACCAAGTATAAAGTATTTTCCAAAGAAAAGTCTAGTTATTTTTAAAGGCTATTCCCCAAAAGCCATTAGCACTATCCTTTGACCCCTCGTTTGAACTCTTTTCTTTTCGTTTCCAGCATGTCTGATAATCTCATCTTGCCCGAAGGAGTAACAATACCCGATTGGTTTCGTCGGTACTTGGAAGTCACGACACCGGTCCCGGGTATCTCTAATGTTGTCTTTCCAGTTAAGGCCGCTGTTCCTCCTCCTCCTTCCGTAGCTGATGTTCCTCTTCTCCCTCAGCCTCCACAAGCGGATTTTGCGGAAACTTGTAAGAACTTTAAGATGATGGGTGGCAAGAATTTTAGTGGAACAGAGACTTTTGTAGAGGCAAGGAATTGGTTGAAAGAGACCGAAGATCTTTTAGCCACCTTTGACATAGGTGACCGCAGGAAGGTTTTATTAGCAGTATGGTTGCTAAAGGAAGAAGCTGCATGTTGGTGGGTAGTCACCACCGCTACTAGGCCAATTGAGACTTGGGATGAATTTAGAGGAAGGTTTGGACTGAGGTTCTTATCACTGAAGCAAGGGGACATGACTATTAGGGAATACATAGATAAGTTTAATCAACTGGCTCGGGTCGATTTAGACTTGGTTAATACAGCTCAGAAGAAGGCCCTACACTTTGCTCTAGGATTAAACGAGCCATTACATGGTTTGGCCATGTCTCATATACCCTTGGGGGCGACTTTCGAGAATTTGGTGAATATGGCCCTACTTCAAGAAGAAGATAACAATGACAAGAAAGAGGTCAAGGCGAATGAGTCTCAAGGCAAGAGGGTAAATTCCGGGAAACGAGGCAAGAATAACAACAACCGCAAGGACAAGCCAAGAGAGAATAGGAAATGCAACTTCTGTGGTAAAGTTGGACATATATCCAGGGAATGTAGGAAGAAGAAGAGAAAGCGGGGCGAATGCTTTCATTGTGGTGAGTTTGGACATCTCAGCAAGGATTGCCCGAGGAAACAAGGGCAAGGTCAGACTCAGTGTGCAGGACTATCTGGAGGGCGAGTTCATCCCCTCAACACCGTTCTTCCAGCTCATCATAGAGGTAGTGTTTCTATTGAAAGTCTAGTTTACATTTTCTGATTTTCCCTGTTCGTACTTTGTTTGATTCTGGCACATCGCATAGTTTTATTTCATCTGATCTAGTTGAAAGTTTGCACCTAAGTACTAGTCTAGTTGATGATCCCGTATGAGTTTCAAATCCAATTGGGGGTTCTGCCCGTTTGTCTGTGGTCTGAGTGGATTTGAAAATTTCTATCTTGAGTATAGAATTCTCGTGGGATGTTTATATTCTCGGTTTCAGGGGTTATGGGTTGGTTTTGGGCATGGAATGGTTGTCCTGTTTTGGAGCCATTCTTGGTTTTTGTATATAGGGTTGTGAGGCTCATGACTCGCCTCGGTAATACCCTAGAAATTTCTAGCAACCCTATGGGTCCCGTCATGTTATGTTATCTTGAATCCCTCAACTCGTCTATCGATAGTTTGCAATCTGTGAGGGTGGTCTGAGAATATCCTGATATCTTGGGGGAAGTAAAGGGGTTACACCTAGACGTGGGATAGATTTCCGCATTATCTGGTTGGTAATACCAAACCAGTTTCGTGGCCGGTTAGGCACATGACCTCACGAGATGAGAGTTAAGAAAGCAAGTCAAGGAGTTGCTTGAGAAGAACTTCCTGAGACGAAGCATTTTCGAGTAGGGTGCTCCAGTAGTATTCGTTACTAATGTGGACAGTTTGCTTCGCTTATGTGTTGATTATCGTGAGAAGAATAGACAACCGTTACCAAGGATTGATGAATTGTTTGATCAGCTTGTAGGAGCATCTGTTTTCTTTTGATCTAGCTACCGGATTCCATCAGCTTAGGATGGCTGAGGATGGAATTGACAAGACTGCGTTTAGGACTCTAGATGGATTTTTAGAATGGCTAGTCATGCTATTTGGTTTGACTAATGCACCCGCATATTACGTGAACTTGATGGGTAGGGTGTTTAGGGAGCCCTTGAACAAGTTTGTCGTGGTCGTCGTAGACGATATTTTGATCTCCTTAAAAGAACGAGGAAGAGCATGCTAGACATCTCAAGGAGGTGATGGATACGCTTAGAGCCACCAGTTGAAGGTCAAGTTCTCCAAATGTCACTTTGAAGGAAAGAAGTTGGATTTCTTGGGCACATAGTTCCTAAGTAAGGCTTAGCGGTGGATTCCGCTAAAGTGGTTGCGGTTTAAGACCGAAAAACTCTGAGGAGGGCAATTGAAGTAAGAAGCTTTCTCCGTTTGGCTAGTTAGTTAGCATTCCCTGAGCTTAGACTTACTCTTCTGGATCAAGAAGGGGGTTTCACAGGAAGAAGACCCGCAGTTAGTCAAGAACATGGACCAGTTGATTCAAGGCGAGATGTTAAGTCACCTCGCTAGATATATTATAGATGACAAGGGATGACTAAGGCGCGATGAGAGATTATGTGTTCCTCGAGTGGAAGACTTGGTAAAGAAGGTTCTTGAAGATGCGCATCACTCGAGGAGGTGGCCGAGTTGGTCTCAGGATGCATGTTGTGCCACCAGGTTAAGGCCAAGTCATAGAAGCCCGGCGGGCCATTACCTCCATTGGAGGTTCCGCAAGGGAAGTGTGAAAACATCTTGATAGATTATGTGGATGGACTACCTAGATCAAAGAAAGGGAATACGGGTATGTGGGTCATAATAGGTAGACTCACGAAGAGTGGTCATTTCATTCCGGTGAAGAGCGAGAGGACTGCATCATGGTTAGCAACGGTTTACCCTCAAGAAGTTGGCCAGTTTTGAAATAGCCTACAGGAAGCCATGGGTAGGCAACTGAATCTAGGTATGGCCTATCACTCATAGGCGGATGGTTCATTTCGATTAAGCATGAGTTATAGAAAATCACGTTTATAAGGGCAATTGGCAACGTGGATTGGTATTTTCAAGAAAAGTTCTGCTGCGTGGAATACTTTATAGTAAGTAGACGAGATCCCGGATTCACTAGTGAATTTTGGAGAGCTTGCATGAAATCATGAGGTTACAGTTATGTTTAAGCCAAGTATAAAGAAGAATAAGTGGAAAAGGAAGACGAGAGGCGATAATGGAATGAGTTCCAACTCGAATTTGGGAAATAGGAGTTAGGAAGCCAAGAAATCATGAAGTAAAAGACGGTCAAAGCACAGTGGAGTTAAGCTCAAGGAAACGTGACTAAGAAGAGTGAAGACTAGATACGCGCATCATATCTCTTTTTAAGAGTGCATCCTTGATCCTTGTTTTCCTGTGGAGCTTGCTTGCAAGTTATCTTTTGTATATATCCTCTCGGTCCCATTCTCGATCTTATTTCTGTTGTAAACTCCATAAGGGGGTTATGACTCATCGGTTAGTACTATATGTCAGAGTTTGAATGGATTTCTTGTAATCCAAAATGGAGTTTATCTTGCTTATCTTCTAAGATCTCTTTTTAGCATATCTCTCTGTCCATGTTTATCTAGTTTATCTAGTTTATCGTGTTTATCTTGTCATGAGAACCTTAGGTAGAAACCCTTTGGATGAAACATGTATTTGAAACATGTTATGCTTGATGTTTGCAAGTGGTTGCAAGTGTTTGCAAGTGGTTACTCGTGGATGCATTATACACATTAGGCACTAGATCGGCTCACCCACTCTTCATGTTGCATATGCATGAGTGTTTATACTTATTCATGATTGGAACTTGTTGTGCCACCACATGGATGTTGCATATGGATGAATGTTATGTGCACTCATATAGATACTATGAATTATGTTAGGAATTTGCATACATATGGATTCATTTCACTGACATACATATGCATTAAGGAGGTTTACTGTATCAGTAACCGCCTGATTTTTGCATTAGGTAAGTACATATACACACACTTTTGCATATGTTCATACCACATTTAGAATCCTTTAAGGACAATGATTGCTCGTGGATGATGTTTTGAGTAGATGGATGTTGGATGGTAGGATATGTTCTTCCTGACTTGAAGATTTCGGGGACGAAATCCTTTAAGGAGGGGAGAATGTAACAACCTGTATTTTTTTATAACCTGTTATAATATAAATCGAGGCAGAATTTTATTATAAAATGTGAATCAAGGGAAACGGGCTATGCCATTGCATTCGTCTCGGAAAAATACGCGAAATAGAGTCCGAGTTTTCGAAAATCGGAGTCCGTATGACCCAGTTAAGGCCCATTGAAGTTTTCAGAAATTTCCATGTTAAAAACAGATTTGAATTTTAAGTTCAAAAACAGAAATTAGGGCAAACTGGTGTCAGGCGGGGAAAACTCCCGCCAAGATCCCCATGTCGACAGGCATGTCGACAGGGGTCTGAGGGTGTCGACTGCCCTGTCGACAGCCCTGTCGACACGGGGTGGCCGGGCAGTTTTGTCTGGCGCACCATTTTTGATTTGGGCTTGGTTGTGTGGCTTAGTTCTGGAGACTTCCGAAATCTGATGGACCTAAACTAACCTAGGGTTAATCCTAGGGCTAAAAACACTTTAATCTTCTATAAATAAGACCCTAATCCTACCCTAAAACCTCATTTATTCATTCTAGTAGCTAAACTATGGCAAATTGATTTCTCAAATGGCCTCCACTTAAAAACCCTAGCCTCCACCCTCTTCAAAAATCATTCCTATGAAGATTTTGATGTTCATACAAGCATTTCTAAGTTGTATGAATGATCATTAGCTTGCATACATCATCAAGTTGCAAGCTTTATTGGCTAAGCTAGAGTTTTTGGAATTTTTGTTAAGAGTTTTCTTATTCGAGCTTTGTTTTGGGTTTTTATATGCTTGCATAAAGGGCTTCTCAATCTTTATTAGTAGATTTGTGTCTTCATAATATTTGTAAGCCCTCTTACCTTCATTTTAGAAACTCTAAAGTTAATATGTGATTCAAGTTGGGATTTATGCAAGTTTATTGAGTTATGCATGTTTATGCAAGTTCACTAAGCCATGATTTGCAAGTTTATTGAGTTATGCATGTTTATGCAAGTTCACTATGCCATGATTTGCAAGTTTATTGAGTTATGCATGTTTATGCAAGTTCACTAAGCCATGATTTGCAAGTTTATTGAGTTATGCATGTTTATGCAAGTTCACTATGCCATGATTTGCAAGTTTATTGAGTTATGCATGTTTATGCAAGTTCACTATGCCTTGTTATGCATGTTTAATAAGTTATGCATGTTTATGCAAGTTCACTATGCCTTGTTATGCATGTTTAATAAGTTATGCATGCTTATGCAAGTTCACTATGCCATGTTATGCATGTTTAATAAGTTATGCATGTTTATGCAAGTTCACTATGCCTTGTTATGCATGTTTAATAAGTTATGCATGCTTATGCAAGTTCACAATGACATGTTATGCATGTTTGACAAGTTATGCATGTTTATGCAAGTTCCCTATGCCATGTTAGGCAAGTTTAACATGTTATGCATGTTTATCGTAATATGCAAGTTCACTATGCTAAGTTATGCAAGTCTAACATGTTATGCATGTTTGTTTTGATATGCAAGTTTATCATGTATGTTATGCCAAGTCCCCTCTTCCTATCCTTTATGCGTTATTACGAATATGTAAGCTATAGAATGACGTTGTGGGGTTTGGGTAAACTTAAAATACATGAAAATATAAGATTGGGAATTTACCTATTAAGTTAGGTCTACCCCTTGGGAATTTACCTATTAAGTTAGGTCTACCCAAGTATTTGTCGACTTGTAATTATGTTTTGAAATAAAGTGGACATGACACATAGAAAACATAAGTGTGGCCAACTCGAGGTTGGGTTGAGTTTGTAGCGTAATTCTACCCGGAACCTACCGGCTTAACTAGTGGCTACAAACAATAGGACCCAATGTGAGAAGTTGGTCATGTGGTGCCAAGACCCGAGGTTAGACCAAGTTGTGGTGTAAATCTACCCGGAACCCACCGGCTTAACTAGGTAACCACAACAAAGTCTAATGTGAGAGGTTAAGGTGCATTAAATTAATTAATGCCTCATGATTAGGGTTAAGTCAGGGTTCACTAATACTTAATCAATTTGGGGATTCGAGGGATTGAAATGGGGTTAAGTTGTGAACTGTCGGTTACACTTAACCAATTTAATCCATTTGGGGGTTCGAGGGATTGAAATGGGGTTAAGTTGTGAACTGTCGGTTACACTTAACCAATTTAATCCATGATTAGTGAAGGGTTAAATCGCACTTAACCCTCTTAGGAAACCCTAGCAACGTGGTCTGTTCCAGCAGTAATCCCAGTTTGGTATCATCACAAACCTAGAGGCTAGGCTAGGGCGGGGCACGATTACTGGACTGATGTAAGCGACCAAAGCGATGGCTGAGTGGTACAGCGGTGCGGGTCCAGGCGGGCTACGGACGTGCACGTAGTCCGGTATTGGACAAACTTGAGGCACGGGTACCAGTAGGTTTAGACTGTGCATTATTGCTTCAGTGTCTGGGGTTGACACCCGAGGGCTTGATACACCCGAAGGTGAACCCAGCACAGTCTGACTACATCCATATGTGGGCCGTATGGACACCAACACTTGACGTGTTAGGCTTATAGGGAGCCGATCGACTAGACCGTTTGGGTGGACCTTATATTAAGGTCACTTCATGTTATTGGGTCAAAGCTTGGGCCAAGGGGTCAATACCTATTATGTTGGTTTGCTAGTACACCGTTGTGCAAAACTTAACCTTGTTTATGCGATGACACCTCTATCTATCTTGTAGTTAATTTATCATGCCAGTATGTTGTTATCTATGATCATCTCAGTTTCCATCATGCTGTTAACTTTATTAGTTTATAGACTGATCGTAGCAGGGCTTACCAGTCTTTATGACTGACCCGTTTTCTTTTCGCTTCTTTTCTTCCGTCCCCCCCCCCCCAGGTTCTCAGGGTGGGAACATTGGTGCTTAGCTTGGATCGCTTAGCTTGCTTGCTGGATTAGCTCATGTACGTTTGGATATTGAGCCCGCTATGGTTTATCACTCTTATTTGGGGATAATACTTATGTATTTCAGTTTATCAGATGATATTTTTATCTAGACTTGTAATTTTGGGAAATTGACATTTTGATGTACCAGACTTGTGTTTTTAAATTGTTTAAAAATCTTCCGCTGTTTTATCTACTTACTCTGTTTATTTACATATATATATATATATATGTCATGTCCTGCCTTGTTATATCATTATGCATGTTTACCTTGTTTTAAAACGCCCCACCAAAGTCAGAGTTGCTTGCAAGAGCCACCCTGGCGGAGGTGGGGTGTTACAAAAACCGCGAGGTTTTAAGGTAGAGCGAGGAGCCGTACTAGGGACGGTCCCGGTTTTAACTACCCTGCCGTTATGCTGCCGAAATTTTGAATAATATTCGTGTGTTTGAATTATTTTCATATGCTTAATCTATATTTATTCATTGAATAGAAAACATTCATGTGTTGAATTGATATTCATTCGTTGATTAGAAATTCATGTGTTGAATGGTATTCATATTTTGAAATAAATTGTTTGATAATAAAAATCACCTTTTATCTATATATAAAAACTATAGAAAACATTCATGTGTTGAATTGATATTCATTCGTTGATTAGAAATTCATGTGTTGAATGGTATTCATATTTTGAAATAAATTGTTCGATAATAAAAATCACCTTTTATCTATATATAAAAACTATAGAAAACATTCATGTGTTGAATTGATATTCATTCGTTGATTAGAAATTCATGTGTTGAATGGTATTCATATTTTGAAATAAATTGTTTGATAATAAAAATCACCTTTTATCTATATATAAAAACTATAGAAAACATTCATGTGTTGAATTGATATTCATTCGTTGATTAGAAATTCATGTGTTGAATGGTATTCATATTTTGAAATAAATTGTTTGATAATAAAAATCACCTTTTATCTATATATAAAAACTATAGAAAACATTCATGTGTTGAATTGATATTCATTCGTTGATTAGAAATTCATGTGTTGAATGGTATTCATATTTTGAAATAAATTGTTTGATAATAAAAATCACCTTTTATCTATATATAAAAACTATAGAAAACATTCATGTGTTGAATTGATATTCATTCGTTGATTAGAAATTCATGTGCTGAATGGTATTCATATTTTGAAATAAATTGTTTGATAATAAAAATCAACTTTTATCGACTATATGAACTATATAGAAAAATAGTGTTTTGAAATGAATTGTTTTACAATAAAAAATCACATTTTTATTGTATGCATAAATCGTTGAAATGTGAAGTGTTAAAAATAGCCACTTGTTCGAAATAAACATATATGAGTTGAAATATCCATTAATTAGCTAATGAAATGATTTGCACCTATGTATGTAACATTAGGATAAATGGTGTTTTTAAACCAAATAGAAATCAAATATGAAGTGGAATAGAAAATGATAAATGATAAGAACTGTATATATATGTACATGCATATTCATTGAACAGGTCATAGCAAAGGGGCTAGAGAAGAGGAATAAAATTTTGTGCCCGACAAATAGGTACACATTTACTGTTTTGTTTGGGTGATGATTTTATGAGCCTGTTGGCTAGCCGCTTGGCTTTTTCTTTTTCTTTTTGAGATTAGAAGGACCGGGAAAGCTATTTGCGATTTCCCGATGCTCCCGGTGCAGGGGAGGTTATGGCGAAATTTTCCAAAATTTTAAGGTGTTAGAAAAATATTTGAAGTAAAAACGATATGGAAATCATTGAATGAACTATATTTATATAAATATATAAATATAAATAAAATTAAAACGAAACGAGGCCGTGCAGTTCGTATTTTGAAACCGTGATTTCAAACAACTAGTACGGGAAATCCGACCATTGGATTTTCCCGAAACCTCAACCGTCGGGTTCGCCTTGGAATAATCTTTCCAACGGCACCAACCTTGTAAAAATCCAACGGTTGGATTGTCTGGAATGTTTAATTCAAATCTGAAGAAAAACAGCGCCAGAAACGATTATATATTTATATATATATAAATATAATTATATTTAATCGAATAGCGACGCTGCAGTTCGTAATTTGAAATCGAAACTTCAAACGATTGTATCGGGAGATCCGACCGTCGGATTTTCCCGAAACTGGAACCGTTGGATTTTCCCGAAACTGGAACCGTTGGATTCGTTTTGAAAAGACCTTTCTAATGATGTAAATTTTGTGAAGATCCAACGGTTAGATTTTCAGATATGTGTAAATCAAATTCGAAGAAAAACAGCGCCACGGCCGCTTTATGGCCCGAAGCGTCGTTTTGAATAAATTAGCTATTTTAAAATAAATAAAAATAGCGATAAATAGTTACAAAATATCATAAGCGATATGGAATGGAAATAGACTGAATTTGCTCGATTTATGTGGCTTTTGATGGTTGAATGTGTTTGGTGTGAAAATTACATTAAAGAACAAAATTGATGTTGTCGAATAATTTAACCATTGAAATAAATTGATTTGAAATCCTAAATATACGTGAATTATTTGAAAAGGCCGAGTTAATTCTCATTTCGAATAATTGACCGATGATTAAAATTCGAAGATGAAGACGATGGTCGAAGACAGGAGATCTTCACCTCGTTTGGATGGTAACCGAGGTCCTGATTGGGAGGCATCCCGAAATATGGATAATGAGTGGTGATCGTCCAGACGTACGTGGTGATCGATGGGTTTGCGAGGTATTCAGTGCCTCCGGTTCCGTTTAGACCCAGAACGGACTTGTAAATGGACTGTGTGTCTGACATTGGATTTTATTCTGTGTTGATTGATCTCTATTAAATATACATTTGTTTGGCGGCGGAGAATTTATTCTTTTGCTTAACGCCCTTCTCTGAGACGCACGAGCTCCGAGGTTGTATATCGATGGACATCAGTCGCATGGCATGAATTACCTGTGTGGCATGCTAAGATGCAGTGATCAGGGCTTCTGTTGAAAAGCAAAGTCTTGTGGTGATGATCAAAGCACCGCCTGTGTGGCGTAGCTTTGTGTATAACGTGAATTCACGAGCCTCACACCCCGGGATGAACCTAAAACGGGAGAAGGACATCAGGGAGGGCATGCGTTTCTTTCTAGCTAGGGTGGTGTCAGTGACCTACCAGCCCTGACATTTATATACTTTTCACCTATGTGGTTGTTGCTGTTGTGAGGCGCCTCGGTTTGATCGGACGATCCGGGTCCGATGGAGTCATTCGTTGGCTCGTTTGCGCCCCAAAGGGCGGGGAGACGTATTGTTCAGGTATAATAATCCACATCGGTGGACCGGCCCTGACGATCCAGGGGGCAGTTGCGACTGTTCCTGAGACATGGTAGGCTAGATTGTCTCGAATTCGATAAGGACTATCTTTTGCCTTGGTTCATGACGGAAATCCAATTTCCAAATACGTGATCGTGCGGTTTTGATTGTATATATATATATATATGGCGACATGATAAATGGTACCCATGCCGTCTATGATTGATAGTTATGATTTGAAATTGTTTTCAAAACATATAGACACTAACAATAATATCAAATGCCTTTGTTTTGTTCGTATCAAGCATATTTTGACCGTTATAAGGTAAAACTCTATCCTCCGGTTTGCGTTGCATTGTGTGATGGGAACTGAGTCTTATAACGGTTTCATCTTTATAAAAAGCATAGCGATGTTTAAAAGAAAGATTTATTTAAAAGCACTGGCAATCCAATGGAGTAAACCCGTTCCACGAAAGTGGCGTGGTCCTATGATTAGCCAATTATATATGTGTTGAGTAGATTTCTCATACCAGTCCCATGACTGACTCGTAGTTTGTTTCACTTTCAAACTCGGGTGCCCCTTTTTCTTCACGGGCAGCCTTGTATTCAGGTTTAGCTGGTTCTTTCTGGATAGCTGGAGCTGAAGATGGATTCTATCATTCATTTCTTTTTATGCTGTTCAGCTCCTATTGTACATATTTTGTTTATTTCCACTGTAGACATTTATGTATAGCTGAACTGTATTTGTACTAAGTAAGATCCTGTATACTGTGTAACTCTGATGATTACTTTTATCCAGTATATTTTATTGTTCATTATCTGGTGTATTTATTTAATTCTGTTCTGCTATTATCTGTTTCTGTGTTATATTCAAAAGATAACCCTTGTTTCCGTGAGAACGGGATTTCGGGTCGTCTCAACGTGCTCTGATACCACGTTGAGACGACCCGAAATCCCGTTCTCACGGAAACAAGGGTTATCTTTGGAATATAACAGAGAAACAGATAATAGCAGAACAGAATTAAATAAATACACCAGAATGAACAATAAAATATACTGGATAAAAGTAATCATCAGAGTTACACAGTATACAGGATCTTACTTAGTACAAATACAGTTCAGCTATACATAAATGTCTACAGCGGAAATAAACAAAATATGTACAATAGGAGCTGAACAACATAAAAAGAAATAAATGATAGAATCCATCTTCAGCTCCAGCTATCCAGAAAAGAACCAGCTAAACCTGAATACAAGGCTGCCCGTGTGGAAAAAGGGGCACCCGAGTTTGAGAGTGAAACAAACTACGAGTCAGTCATGGGACTGGTATGAGAAATCTACTCAACACATATATAATTTGGCTAATCACAGGACCACGCCACTTTCGTGGAACGGGTTTACTCCATTGGATTGCCAGTGCTTCCAAACAAACATTTCTTTTAAACATCGCTATGCTTTTTATAAAAATGAAGCCGTTATAAGACTCAGTTCCCATCACACAATGCAACGCAAACCGGAGGATAGAGTTTTTACCTTATAACAGCCAAAATATGATTGATACGAATAAAACAAAGGCATTTGATATTATTGCTAGTGTTTACATGTTTTGAAAACAATTTCAAATCATAACTATCAATCATAGACGGCATTAATGCCCCATACCACTATGTCGCCATATATAGGTATACAATCAAAACCGCACGGTGTCGTATCTAGAAATTGGATTTCCGTCGTGAACCAAGGCAAAAGATAGTCCTTACCGAATTCGTGACTCTCTAGCCCGAGCCACCGGAACAGCCGCAACTGCCCCTTGGAGCGACAGGGCCGGTCCACCGATGTGGATTTTAGTGCCTGAACAATACGTTTCCCCGCCCTTTGGGGCGTAAACGAGCCAACGAATGACTCCATCGGACCGGGATCGTCCGATCAAACCGAGGCGCCTCGCAACAGCAACAACCACATAGGTGAAAAAGTATATAAATGTCAGGGCTGGTAGGTCACTGACACCACCCTAGCTAGAAAGAAACGCATGCCCTCCCTGAGGTCCTTCTCCCGTTTTAGGTTCATACCGGGATGTGAGGCTCGCGAATTCACGTTATACACAAAGCTACGCCACACAGGCGGTGCTTTGATCATCACCACAAGACTTTGCTTTTCAACAGAAGCCCTGATCACTGCATCTTAGCATGCCACACAGGCAATTCATGCCATGCGACTGATATCCATCGATATACAACCTTTGAGCTCGTGCGTCTCAGAGAAGGGCGTTAAGCAAAAGAATAAATTCTCCGCCGCCAAACAGATGTATATTTAACAGAAATCAATCAACATAGAATAAACTCCAATGTCAGACACACAGTCCATTTACAAGTCCGTTCTGGGTCTGAATGAAACCGGAGGCACTAAATACCTCGCAAACCCTTCGATCACCACGTACGTCTGGACGATCACCACTCATTATCCATATTTCGGGATGCCTCCCAATCAGGATCTCGGTTACCATCCAAACGAGGTGAAGATCTCCGGTCTTCGACCATCGTCTTCATCTTCGACTTTCAATCGTCGGTCAATTATTCGAAATGAGAATTAACTCGGCCTTTTCAAATAATTCACGTATATTTAGAATTTCAAATCAATTTATTTCAATGGTTAAATTATTCGACAACACCAATATTGTCCTTTAATGTAATTTTCACACCGAACACATTCAACCATCAAATACAACTAAATCGAGCAAATTCAGTTTACTTCCATTCCATATCGCTTATGATATTTTATATATTGAATAGCGAAGTCAAAATTCAAGTTTTATATATTGAATAACATAGTAAAAATTCGATTTTTACATATGTAGAGAATACGAGCAACGAAAGCGACGAAAGGCGAGATTGGCGAAGATTTCTATAAAGGAAGAGTCGTAGTATTGGATAGCTTTTGGTGAGAACTTCTCACTCTTCAATTTCTTTTACTATATATATATGTGTTGAAATAAAAGTGAATTGCTATATATAAATATATTTATATATATACGCCCCTCGTCCACAAACCATGGACGATATTTATTGGTTGAAATTGTTGTGAAAATTGATCGATAGCGAATGATTGTTTAGGATTGTTTGTGATTGATATTGGTTGATTGTGGTTGAAAAATACCCATTTGTGGTTGAGAAATATTTGGTTGAAACCACATAGGATTAGTTTGTGGAAATGAAATAAATATATACATGCCGCCTGCGTGCGAACTAGATGCATGATCCCCATTGTCAAAAACCGCGAGGTTTTAAGGTAGAGCGAGGAGCCGTACTAGGGACGGTCCCGGTTTAAACTACCCTGCCATTATGTTGCCGAAATTTTGAATAATATTCGTGTGTTTGAATTATTTTCATATGCTTAAACTATATTTATTCATTGAATAGAAAACATTCATGTGTTGAATTGATATTCATTCGTTGATTAGAAATTCATGTGTTGAATGGTATTCGCGTTTTAAAATGTAAAAATCACCTTTTATCTATAATAAAATCTATAGAAAACATTCATGTGTTGAATTGATATTCATTCGTTGATTAGAAATTCATGTGTTGAATGGTATTCATATTTTGAAATAAATTGTTTGATAATAAAAATCACCTTTTATCGACTATATGAACTGTGTAAAATAATCTCGTTTTAAAAGAAATTGTTTTATGAAAAAAATCCTATTTTTGTCACCTATATGAACTATATAGAAAAATAGTGTTTTGAAATGAATTGTTTTACAATAAAAATCACATTTTTATTGTATGCATAAATCGTTGAAATGTGAAGTGTTAAAAATAGCCACTTGTTCAAAATAAACATATATGAGTTGAAATATTCATTAATTAGCTAATGAAATGATTTGCATCTATGTATGCAACATTAGAATGAATGGTGTTTTTTTTTTTTAAAATCCAAATAGAAATCAAATATGAAGTTGAATAGAAAATGATAAATGTTAAGAACTGTATATATATGTACATGCATATCCATTGAACAGGTTATAGTAAAGGGGCTAGAGAAGAGGAATAAAATTTTGTGCCCGACAAATAGGTACACATTTACTGTTTTGTTTGGGTGATGATTTTATGAGCCTGTTGGCTAGCCGCTTGGCTTTTTCTTTTCCTTTTTGAGATTAGAAGGACCGGGAAAGCTATTTGCGATTTCCCGATGCTCCCGGTGCAGGGGAGGTTATGGCAAAATTTTCCAAAATTTTAAGGTGTTAGAAAAATATTTGAAGTGAAAACGATATGGAAATCATAGAATGAACTATATTTATATAAATATATAAATATAAATAAAATTAAAACGAAACGAAGCCGTGCAGTTCGTATTTTGAAACCATGATTTCAAACAACTAGTACGGGAAATCCGACCATTGGATTTTCCCGAAACCTCAACCGTCGGGTTCGCCTTGGAATAATCTTTCCAACGGCACCAACCTTGTAAAAATCCAACAGTTGGATTGTCTGGAATGTTTAATTCAAATCTGAAGAAAAACAGCGCCAGAAATGATTATATTTTTATATATATAAATATAATTATATATTTAATCGAATAACGACGCTGCAGTTCGTATTTTGAAATCAAAAATTCAAACGATTGTACCGGGAGATCGGACCGTCGGATTTTCCCGAAACTGGAACCGTTGGATTCGTTTTGAAAAGACCTTTCTAATGATGTAAATTTTGTGAAGATCCAACGGTTAGATTTTCAGATATGTGTAAATCAAATTTGAAGAAAAACAGCGCATTGGAAAATTTCGCCATAACCTCCCCTGCACCGGGAGCATCGGGGAATTTCAAATAGCTTCCCCGGTCCTTCTAATCTCAAAAAGAAAAAGAAAAAGCCAAGCGGCTAGCCAATAGGCTCATAAAATCATCATCACCCAAACAAAACAGCAAATTATGTAGTAAACATGTACCTATTTGTCGGGCAAACAAATTTTATTCTTCGGCTCTAGCCTCCTTGCTATGACCTGTTCATTGTAAGTATATGTATATGCAAGCAAATGCGACTAAATTTCAATACAATTCAATATTTGATTATATTAGGCATAATGGTTCAAAATTATCAAACAAATAAACAACCAACACAAACATCAATCAATTAGTGAATTAGAGTTTCAAATTCATAATTTTTGATATATATACAAAAAATCATGTTTTTAAGGCCAATTCACAACAAGTAAATCTATCTATATAAGTTTTGGTTCTCACACCAGTCTAATGGAAATATATCGATATCACACCTTCGTTACTCGAACATGAATACTAATGACTAGTCAATCATCATAATCATCTTCGGGCCACTAGATGTGAAGACCCGTAACTTCCCCGTAAAGGAAAGTGTCGGATAGTTCGAGAACAAGCCACAACAGAACGCATACAGAAGAACATTTCACTATATATTTCAACAGTGCATCAGATCACAAGAATATACAGAGTATAAATGAAAATTACACAGAAATATCAGAGATTTAAATTACATTTAAATACAAAGCAGCGGAAAATAATACAATACACAACTAGAAGAGGGTATACGGATACAAAGCTTTCCGGATATCGTTCCAGCTGTAAACCAGGATCCTGTGAATATAAATCTGCAAAACCGAAACTACTAGCTGCCCGTGTCAAAATAAGGGCACCCAGAGTTTAGGTTAAAACAATAAACTCCAGGTCAGTCATGTGACTGGTGTGAGAACTAAAAACAGTTAATCTTTATTTTTAAAGTTAGGTAAATCAAGGGACCACGCCGTATAACACGGAACGGGTTTCCTCCCAAGAATACCAGTGCATAAAACAACAGCGCAATGCTAAATAAAGAAAAATGAAGCTGTTATAAGACCCAGGTCCCATCACACAATGCAACGCAGTCGAGGATAGGGTTTTCCCTTATAACAGCCAAAGAATGCTTGATACGTTTAAAACAAATCATTTGATACTACTATAAGTGCATAGTGTATAACACAACTTCAAATCATAAGTATCAATCATAGGCGGCATAAGTGCCCCATCCCACTATGTCGCCATTTATAGGATTACAACTAAAACCGCAAAGTCACGTATTTGGAAATTGGATTTCCATCTATGAACCGAGGCAAAAGATAGTCCTCAACCGATTCAGACAATCTAGCCCATGTCTAGGCAAGTACTCAGTCAAGCCTTGGAGCGACAGGGCCGGTCCACCGATGTGGATTAAAATTCCTGAACACTACGTTTCCCCGCCCTTTGGGGCGTAAATGAGCCAACTAATGGCTCCATCGGTTCGAGAACGACCGATCAATCCGAGGCGCCTCGCAACAGCAACAACCACATAAGTCAAACTCGTCAGGGCGTGTAAAACCACTGACGCCACTTCTAGCTAGAAAGAAACGCAAGTCCTCCCTGAGGTCCGTCTCCCGTTTTTGGTTCATACCGGGTGTGAAACACGCGAGGTAAACGTTACACAAAGCTACGCCACAAAGGCCGTGCTTTGATCATCACCACAAGACTTTGCTTTTCAACAGAAGCCTTGATCATTTGCATCTTAGCATGCCACACAGGCAAACCATCCTATGCAACCGATATCAGTCACACAGAATGAAATCCGATGTCAGACACACAGTCCATTTACAAGTCCGTTCTGGGTCTGAACGAAACCGGAGGCACCTAGTACCCCACATATCCATCGATCTCCAAGTACGTCTGGACGATCACTAACTGTTTCCATCTTCTTGGGTGTACAGCCCAATCAGGATCATCAGTAATTATCCAAACGACGTGAAGACCTCCGGTCTTCGACCATCGTCTTCATCTTCGACTTATCGTCGTATCAGTTATTCAGAATGGGATAAACCCGGTCTTTCCGAATAACTCGCGTATATTTTAAATAAGTGTTACACAAACACAACATACGCCTCATTCCAATTCATTAGTCACTAACCGTAAATTAATCAAGAGAATAATTCCCCAAACATTAACCCCGAAGGCCGAAACCAACATCAGATCAATATCCAGAAAACCATTCTGCTTGGCCAACCGACAGTTTGTTTCTAAATTTCACATTCATAGGGAAATGTTCCCATTAATTTTATCCAAGATAAATTTCTTGAATTTATTCTTTATTCTATTTTTGAATAACAATTCAAACTAGTCGAGATTAACGAACCTTACCGAAGTAATCATTGGTTTTAATTTCCCAATCCCAACCTATTCATCCCATGAAGTAAAACTGGTTATACTTCATATCTAACACCACGGTGTTATCGGTAAATTCAATTACCATTTCACGTTCAAATCTAATTAAAGATTTAACTATCGCCTGGAGCAAAACTGGTGGTACTCCATTTTCGATCTTTTCAATCTAATTAAAGATTCATTAAAACTCCACTTAGTTTTAATCTGTGACTGGGTTAAAGAATCAGTGTCATTTAAAACACGGTTCACGATAAACCCAAAATCACATCACATTTCAATCAGTCCCTAATTGTAAATTAGCGAGTGAGCAATTCCCTAAGTATGAATCCCGAAGGCCGAAACCAACATCAGATCAATACCTCGGAAACTATTCAACTTAACTAATCTCTAGTTAGTTTCTGATTTTCTTAACTCCTTTAGGTCTAAGAACTGTATTATTGAAGATACCGTTCACGACAACCCAAAATCACATTTCATTAATGATCGGGTTAAAGAACGAGTGTTATTTAAAACACTGTCCACGATAAACCCAAAAATCAATATCAATTCAATTCCAATTAAATATTATTTAATTGGTACACTTCATTAAATCTAAATAAAAAGATTTAATCTTTTCTCAACTGGGTTCAAGAACAGTGTTAGTGAAGACACCATTCACGACAAACCCAAATCACATTTGATATTTAAATACAAGGCTCTGAATAGAAAATATCCCGGCTTATATTCAATATCAAGCTCTACGATTAACAAATGTCGTATTGGAAATAACGATATAAATATATATCTTTCAAATTTCCATAACAACATCTGTATAATCACGATTTCCAACATCGAAATATTCCGAAGACAATTTCGATTCAAATCCACTCCAATGCAATCATTGGAAATTTTGGTTATTTTTAAAACCCTTTTCAAATTCAATTTATTTATTTAAAAATAAATAGAATTATAATTCTAGTTCAAAACTAGTTCATTTCGATAAAAATCTATTTTTATCTTTTCAAATATGGAGTTTTTCATCCCAATTCTTTCTAAATCATTTCTTATGATTTTACATAAATTATTACTATTTTTAATAATTTTATCAAGGCCCGTACAGTCGATTTCCATCAATGGCCATCGAACTGCACTTACAGCGACCTTTTTCGAATTTGATTTGGACATAATTCCAAATCCAACCGTTAGATTTCTAATTTCTAATATTTGTTAGAAAGCTCTTTTCGATACGAACCCAACGGTTCCGGTTTTAGGAGAATCCGACGGTCGGATCTCCCGTAATGTCCGTTTGAAATAAATGGTCGAAATTTACGAACTGCCGCGGCGCGGCGCGTTCTATTCAGGCCATTATATTATATATATAATATATATAATATATATTTCGTCGATTTCTATTTAAAACGAATTTTATAAATAGTTTTAAATTCGTTTCAAAAGCAATTTCAACTTCCATTTCAATTCAAATCAAAATTGAATTCTTCTTTATAAATTCTTTTTAAAATTCATTTCTATTCAATTCAAATTTCAATTCAATTTGAATTCATTTCAATTCGCTTTCAATTCCATTTGAATTCGTTTTCAATTCAATTCATTTCGAAATCGTTATATATTCAATTCATTTCGAAATTGTTTTCAATTCATTTTGAATTCGTTTTCAATTCAATTCATTTCGAAATCGTTATATATTCAATTCATTTCGAAATTGTTTTCAATTCGTTTTGAATTCGTTTTCAATTCAATTCATTTCGAAATCGTTATAAAATCGATATAAATATCGTTCACGTCAAAATGGCGTCAAACTAGTCAACACGGCTTCATAAATTTCTATTTTTAAAATAGTTGTTATTATCAAAATATTTCGTTCAACACATGACCAATCTCAATGAATGAAACTGTCAACACATGAACTTTAATTTTATATTGATAAAGATGTAAATTTTATTATTAAAATATTTCGTTCAACACATGACCAATCTCAATGGATGAAACTGTCAACACATGAACTTTTATTTTATAATATACTTTATTTTTCAAATTGGAATGAGGCCCAATCAATTACCATATAAAGTTAATTATATGGATTTTCATACAACACATGTATATAATAGCATTGAAAAATAATCAACCATCAACCAAAGTGCACTACACTGTATAAGCATCAAATATAGATATCTAACGCTTATAACAGCCTGTCAATCAATCGATCGACATATTTAATCAATCAGGATGAGTGAACTTCAAATTTCATCCCAACACCCGTGTGGGGTTTTCAAACAATCAAACACAGATTTTATTTGTGCAGTTGGGCGATGTGTGAAATTTATCGTCCCAATCAATGTCATTCAAATAGGTGTACATAAACAAACCCTATGGTTTGTAAATGAATATTTTACTTATTCACATTCACGTTAAAAATTATATTTTTAACGGTAAAACATTTTATTCCAACTTATGAATTTCTATTCACTTCATTCTTTAAATAAAATGATATTTTTATTTTAGAAAATTTCGGCGGCATAACGGCACGATACTAGAAACGGGACAAGGCCTAGCCTTATCCCCGGTCTAGTGAAGGCCCACGCCATTCACACATCAATCAAATCAATTTCATTTTGTAAACCACAAAATTTGGAGTAAGAGTCTAACCTAGCCTTACTCCTTCGCCTAATAACGGCGCACGTCTAATCCTAACCAATTTATCGATTCGATTTTTCACACCACAAACCACATTCAAACCAATATCGCAATCAATCAACAAACAGCCAAACAAACAAGTCCATGGTCTGTGGACGATTGTGTCGGGTGCTACTAAGCACCGTCTGCATCCTAGTATATATATATAACTAGAAATAAAATTGAAAGGTGAGAAATTCTCACCTATAGCTATCCTAGCTCCACGGCTCTTCATTGATAGAAATCTTCATCTTCATCGCATCTTCGTCATCTTCGTTGCCCGTAGCCACTATATATATAAAAATCACATTTTTATATTCTCTATTATATAAAAATCATATTTTTATCGCTAACTTCATATTGTGAAAATAGAATTTTCATCGCTATTTCATATTTGAAAATATCGCCTTTTCATATTTAAAAATATCGCCTTTTCATATTTAAAAATATCGCCTTTTCATATTTAAAAATATCGCCTTTTCTTATTTAAAAATATCGCCTTTTCTTTTGCTACCTATATAAAGATGATATTTTTAATATTCCTATCATGTAAAAATTATATTTTTAATTTTCTACCTAACCAAAAATCATATTTTTACATCATCTATATAGTAAAGACTATATTTTTAATACTTTAAAAATATAAAAATCATATTTTTACTTTGCTATTCAATATATAAAAATCGAATTTTTACTTCGATGTTCAATATATAAAAATTCTATTTTTCTATCGAAGTTCAATATATAAAAATTCTATTTTTCTATCGAAGTTCAATATATAAAAATTCTATTTTGACTATCGAAGTTCAATATATAAAAATTCTATTTTTCTATCGAAGTTCAATATATAAAAATTCTATTTTTCTATCGAAGTTCAATATATAAAAATTCTATTTTTCTGTCGAAGTTCAATATATAAAAATTCTATTTTTCTGTCGAAGTTCAATATATAAAAATTCTATTTTTCTGTCGAAGTTCAATATATAAAAATTCTATTTTTCTATCGAAGTTCAATATATAAAAATTCTATTTTTCTATCGAAGTTCAATATGTAAAAATTCTATTTTTCTATCGAAGTTCAATATATAAAAATTCTATTTTGACTTCGCTATTCTCCGTAAAAAAAAATCAAATCTTTATTTTATATTCTTTCGTTTCTTTTAAAAATTATATTTTTAAACCATTGTGAATTCATATTCGAAGTTACATATCTTTCTATTTCAAAATTAAATCTTTTTGTAAAATCACAAATAATATCTTTCCTATGTTAAAAATATAATCTTTTATGTTCTATGAATCAAATCTTTTTTAACTCTATGAAAATAAATAAAAATCGTATTTTTATCTTTTGCTAAAACATATACTAAAGATCGGATTTTATTTACAATGTTATTCATATTCAAAACTGAAAATAAAATCAATATATAAAAAAAAACTTACTGATTTTTGGTTGGAGGAGGTGCTGGTGGCTCTAGGGGAGGCACGACGATCGGCGCTGGCGGCTTTGGGCGAGGCACGGCGGCGCTGGACCTAGTGTGGCTTCGGATCTCGATTAGGGCGTGGGGTTTGACGGCAACTGGGGGGAGGCGGTGGTACACAATCGGCAGAGTGGAGGAGGGGGTGACGTGATGGTGCGGCGGTGGGGTGAACGGAGGTGGGGTTTCGTCTCGATTTTTTTTTCTTCTCTAATCTGAACTGAAATAGAAACGGGGGGGGGGGGGGCCAGAACGATGTAGGAGAAGGGTTTTTTTTTTATTTAATTATTTAATTAGTCCTAAAGTTGACTTTTACATACGACCTCTAAATGAGGCCCACCGCCTGTCGCCAATAACGTTCTACCCCCATTCCGAGCACAATGGGATATGTATCGCAAGCTGATTTGATCGTTACAATCAGTTTCCTTTTGAATTTACATTTAAATCACTATATCGAATTTTAAACGCATATTTCAAATTACCGGGGTCACATACTAACTAGAAAAATTCTAGAAAAATATTTTCTAGCTTCGTATCTACGATACGGTCCTAACAAAACTAGTTTCGCCGAATTCTGAGACCGTTTGAAAAATGGCCAATTTCCAGTCGATTATAATCAACGAAAACTGGTCAAACGCGTTTTCCTTCGCCACGCTCACATATTGATTCGAAAAATTATGAAATTTGAAACCTAGCAATTACTCGACATCACGGACCCAACAAAACTGGTTTCGTCGAAATCCGAGGTCGTTTGCAAAATGTCCATTTTTAAGGGCCTGAATTCCATAGCGACTATTCAGAATTTTCAACTAGACATATCTTATCATTTATAAAGTGAAATCTCAGTTTGTTAACTTCGTTGGAAAGATATCGTCAATTAGATCCTAATGTTTTTGGTTTCACTAAAATCCGGATTGTTTTGCTCCCGGTACATTCAATTGAAGTTTGAAATCGAATTATCGAACTACCGCGCCATTTTCAATTCTATTTATAATTATATATAAATATTTATATTCTAACGACGACGCGTATAATATATACGTTCGAATTCTATTCAAAAATAAATTTCTCGTCGATTATTATTTAAAATAATCCATTTTAAATAATCAAAATTCGCTAAAATGGCCAAAATAAAAATTTTAAACTGGCCCAGATTTTACGGGTTGTTACAATCTCCCCCACTTAAAACTTTTCGTCCCCGAAAAGGAACAAAGTCGAAAGTGGTTTGATTAATCAACTCTACGCTCGACCTGGCTTCCATTCTCCAACTTTTCAGTTTCTGAGAATTTCTAAAATTTCAAAAATTTGGCTAACACCCTAAATTTTTGAAAAATTTCGCCATAACCTCCCCTGCACCGGGAGCATCGGGGAATTTCAAATAGCTTCCCCGGTCCTTCAGATCTCAAAAAGAAAAAGAAAAAGCCAAGCGGCTAGCCAATAGGCTCACAAAATCATCATCACCCAAACAAAACAGGAAATTATGTAGTAAACATGTACCTATTTGTCGGGCAAACAAATTTTATTCTTCGGCTCTAGCCTCCTTGCTATGACCTGTTCAATGATATACATGTATATGCAAGCAGATGCGACCAATTTTCAATACAATTCAATATTTGATTCAATTAGGCATAATAGTTCAAAATTAGCAAACAAATAAACAAACAACACAAACATCAATCAATTATTGAATTAGAGTTTCAAATTCATAATTTGATATATAGTCAAAAATCATGTTTTGGTGCCAATTCACAACAATGTGTTCTAACTATATTAGTTTTGGTTCTCACACCAGTCTAATGGAAATATATAGATATCACACCTTCGAAACACGAAAATAATTACTAATGACGACGCGTCAATCATCAGAATCTGGTCCGTGCGACTAGAGTGTGATTCTATATCTATCCAATATATTAAAATTTCAAATACACGTGGATCAGACGTATACGCAAAATCTCTATATACTGGACTGTCCAACTCAATATAAATAGATAATCAAATACGAATAATTGATTTAAATTTTCAAAACAAAAATTTGTTTTCATTTTCAAAAATATACTCTTCACCCTCGTTCTAGGATACTACTGATCCCATCTCTAACGAGTCATTCCATTGGATATTACTAATCCAATATCTGATGAATTCTTTCGTATGGTTCTAATGTGTCTTGTTCTCTGAGCTTTCTAAACCAAAGCTCTGATACCAACTGTGAAGACCCGTAACTTCCCCGTAAAGGAAAGTGTCGGATAGTTCGAGAACAAGCCACAACATAACGCATACAGAAGAACATTTCACTATATATTTCAACAGTGCATCAGATCACAAGAATATACAGAGTATAAATGAAAATTACACAGAAATATCAGAGATTTAAATTACATTTAAATACAAAGCAGCGGAAAATAATACAATACACAACTAGAAGAGGGTATACGGATACAAAGCTTTCCGGATATCGTTCCAGCTGTAAACCAGGATCCTGTGAATATAAATCTGCAAAACCGAAACTACTAGCTGCCCGTGTCAAAATAAGGGCACCCAGAGTTTAGGTTAAAACAATAAACTCCAGGTCAGTCATGTGACTGGTGTGAGAACTAAAAACAGTTAATCTTTATTTTTAAAGTTAGGTAAATCAAGGGACCACGCCGTATAACACGGAACGGGTTTCCTCCCAAGAATACCAGTGCATAAAACAACAGCGCAATGCTAAATAAAGAAAAATGAAGCTGTTATAAGACCCAGGTCCCATCACACAATGCAACGCAGTCGAGGATAGGGTTTTCCCTTATAACAGCCAAAGAATGCTTGATACGTTTAAAACAAATCATTTGATACTACTATAAGTGCATAGTGTATAACACAACTTCAAATCATAAGTATCAATCATAGGCGGCATAAGTGCCCCATCCCACTATGTCGCCATTTATAGGATTACAACTAAAACCGCAAAGTCACGTATTTGGAAATTGGATTTCCATCTATGAACCGAGGCAAAAGATAGTCCTCAACCGATTCAGACAATCTAGCCCATGTCTAGGCAAGTACTCAGTCAAGCCTTGGAGCGACAGGGCCGGTCCACCGATGTGGATTAAAATTCCTGAACACTACGTTTCCCCGCCCTTTGGGGCGTAAATGAGCCAACGAATGGCTCCATCGGTTCGAGAACGACCGATCAATCCGAGGCGCCTCGCAACAGCAACAACCACATAAGTCAAACTCGTCAGGGCGTGTAAAACCACTGACGCCACTTCTAGCTAGAAAGAAACGCAAGTCCTCCCTGAGGTCCGTCTCCCGTTTTTGGTTCATACCGGGTGTGAAACACGCGAGGTAAACGTTACACAAAGCTACGCCACAAAGGTCGTGCTTTGATCATCACCACAAGACTTTGCTTTTCAACAGAAGCCTTGATCATTTGCATCTTAGCATGCCACACAGGCAAACCATCCTATGCAACCGATATCAGTCACACAGAATGAAATCCGATGTCAGACACACAGTCCATTTACAAGTCCGTTCTGGGTCTGAACGAAACCGGAGGCACCTAGTACCCCGCATATCCATCGATCTCCAAGTACGTCTGGACGATCACTAACTGTTTCCATCTTCTTGGGTGTACAGCCCAATCAGGATCATCAGTAATTATCCAAACGACGTGAAGACCTCCGGTCTTCGACCATCGTCTTCATCTTCGACTTATCGTCGTATCAGTTATTCAGAATGGGATAAACCCGGTCTTTCCGAATAACTCGCGTATATTTTAAATAAGTGTTACACAAACACAACATACGCCTCATTCCAATTCATTAGTCACTAACCGTAAATTAATCAAGAGAATAATTCCCCAAACATTAACCCCGAAGGCCGAAACCAACATCAGATCAATATCCAGAAAACCATTCTGCTTGGCCAACCGACGGTTTGTTTCTAAATTTCACATTCATAGGGAAATGTTCCCATTAATTTTATCCAAGATAAATTTCTTGAATTTATTCTTTATTCTATTTTTGAATAACAATTCAAACTAGTCGAGATTAACGAACCTTACCGAAGTAATCATTGGTTTTAATTTCCCAATCCCAACCTATTCATCCCATGAAGTAAAACTGGTTATACTTCATATCTAACACCACGGTGTTATCGGTAAATTAAATTACCATTTCACGTTCAAATCTAATTAAAGATTTAACTATCGCCTGGAGCAAAACTGGTGGTACTCCATTTTCGATCTTTTCAATCTAATTAAAGATTCATTAAAACTCCACTTAGTTTTAATCTGTGACTGGGTTAAAGAATCAGTGTCATTTAAAACACGGTTCACGATAAACCCAAAATCACATCACATTTCAATCAGTCCCTAATTGTAAATTAGCGAGTGAGCAATTCCCTAAGTATGAATCCCGAAGGCCGAAACCAACATCAGATCAATACCTCGGAAACTATTCAACTTAACTAATCTCCAGTTAGTTTCTGATTTTATTAACTCCTTTAGGTCTAAGAACTGTATTATTGAAGATACCGTTCACGACAACCCAAAATCACATTTCATTAATGATCGGGTTAAAGAACGAGTGTTATTTAAAACACTGTCCACGATAAACCCAAAAATCAATATCAATTCAATTCCAATTAAATATTATTTAATTGGTACACTTCATTAAATCTAAATAAAAAGATTTAATCTTTTCTCAACTGGGTTCAAGAACAGTGTCAGTGAAGACACCATTCACGACAAACCCAAATCACATTTGATATTTAAATACAAGGCTCTGAATAGAAAATATCCCGGCTTATATTCAATATCAAGCTCTACGATTAACAAATGTCGTATTGGAAATAACGATATAAATATATATCTTTCAAATTTCCATAACAACATCTGTATAATCACGAATTCCAACATCGAAATATTCCGAAGACAATTTCGATTCAAATCCACTCCAATGCAATCATTGGAAATTTTGGTTATTTTTAAAACCCTTTTCAAATTCAATTTATTTATTTAAAAATAAATAGAATTATAATTCTAGTTCAAAACTAGTTCATTTCGATAAAAATCTATTTTAATCTTTTCAAATATGGAGTTTTTCATCCCAATTCTTTCTAAATCATTTCTTATGATTTTACATAAATTATTACTATTTTTAGTAATTTTATCAAGGCCCGTACAGTCGATTTCCATCAATGGCCATCGAACTGCACTTACAGCGACCTTTTTCGAATTTGATTTGGACATAATTCCAAATCCAACCGTTAGATTTCTAATTTCTAATATTTGTTAGAAAGCTCTTTTCGATACGAACCCAACGGTTCCGGTTTTAGGAGAATCCGACGGTCGGATCTCCCGTAATGTCCGTTTGAAATAAATGGCCGAAATTTACGAACTGCCGCGGCGCGGCGCGTTCTATTCAGGCCATTATATTATATATATAATATATATAATATATATTTCATCGATTTCTATTTAAAACGAATTTTATAAATAGTTTTAAATTCGTTTCAAAAGCAATTTCAACTTCCATTTCAATTCAAATCAAAATTGAATTCTTCTTTATAAATTCTTTTTAAAATTCATTTCTATTCAATTCAAATTTCAATTCAATTTGAATTCATTTCAATTCGCTTTCAATTCCATTTGAATTCGTTTTCAATTCAATTCATTTCGAAATCGTTATATATTCAATTCATTTCGAAATTGTTTTCAATTCATTTTGAATTCGTTTTCAATTCAATTCATTTCGAAATCGTTATATATTCAATTCATTTCGAAATTGTTTTCAATTCATTTTGAATTCGTTTTCAATTCAATTCATTTCGAAATCGTTATAAAATCGATATAAATATCGTTCACGTCAAAATGGCGTCAAACTAGTCAACACGACTTCATAAATTTCTATTTTTAAAATAGTTGTTATTATCAAAATATTTCGTTCAACACATGACCAATCTCAATGAATGAAACTGTCAACACATGAACTTTAATTTTATATTGATAAAGATGTAAATTTTATTATTAAAATATTTCGTTCAACACATGACCAATCTCAATGGATGAAACTGTCAACACATGAACTTTTATTTTATAATATACTTTATTTTTCAAATTGGAATGAGGCCCAATCAATTACCATATAAAGTTAATTATATGGATTTTCATACAACACATGTATATAATAGCATAGAAAAATAATCAACCATCAACCAAAGTGCACTACACTGTATAAGCATCAAATATAGATATCTAACGCTTATAACAGCCTGTCAATCAATCGATCGACATATTTAATTAATCAGGATGAGTGAACTTCAAATTTCATCCCAACACCCGTGTGGGGTTTTCAAACAATCAAAAACAGATTTTATTTGTGTAGTTGGGCGATGTGTGAAATTTATCGTCCCAATCAATGTCATTCAAATAGGTGTACATAAAAAAACCCTCTGGTTTGTAAATGAATATTTTACTTATTCACATTCACGTTAAAAATTATATTTTTAACGGTAAAACATTTTATTCCAACTTATGAATTTCTATTCACTTCATTCTTTGAATAAAATGATATTTTTATTTTAGAAAATTTCGGCGGCATAACGGCACGATACTAGAAACGGGACAAGGCCTAGCCTTATCCCCGGTCTAGTGAAGGCCCACGCCATTCACACATCAATCAAATCAATTTCATTTTGTAAACCACAAAATTTGGAGTAAGAGTCTAACCTAGCCTTACTCCTTCGCCTTATAACGGCGCACGTCTAATCCTAACCAATTTATCGATTCGATTTTTCACACCACAAACCACATTCAAACCAATATCGCAATCAATCAACAAACAGCCAAACAAACAAGTCCATGGTCTGTGGACGATTGTGTCGGGTGCTACTAAGCACCGTCTGCATCCTAGTATATATATATAACTAGAAATAAAATTGAAAGGTGAGAAATTCTCACCTATAGCTATCCTAGCTCCACGGCTCTTCATTGATAGAAATCTTCATCTTCATCGCATCTTCGTCATCTTCGTTGCCCGTAGCCACTATATATATAAAAATCACATTTTTATATTCTCTATTATATAAAAATCATATTTTTATCGCTAACTTCATATTGTGAAAATAGAATTTTCATCGCTATTTCATATTTGAAAATATTGCCTTTTCATATTTAAAAATATCGCCTTTTCATATTTAAAAATATCGCCTTTTCATATTTAAAAATATCGCCTTTTCTTATTTAAAAATATCGCCTTTTCTTTTGCTACCTATATAAAGATGATATTTTTAATATTCCTATCATGTAAAAATTATATTTTTAATTTTCTACCTAACCAAAAATCATATTTTTACATCATCTATATAGTAAAGACTATATTTTTAATACTTTAAAAATATAAAAATCATATTTTTACTTTGCTATTCAATATATAAAAATCGAATTTTTACTTCGATGTTCAATATATAAAAATTCTGTTTTTCTATCGAAGTTCAATATATAAAAATTCTATTTTTCTATCGAAGTTCAATATATAAAAATTCTATTTTGACTATCGAAGTTCAATATATAAAAATTCTATTTTTCTATCGAAGTTCAATATATAAAAATTCTATTTTTCTATCGAAGTTCAATATATAAAAATTCTATTTTTCTATCGAAGTTCAATATATAAAAATTCTATTTTTCTATCGAAGTTCAATATATAAAAATTCTATTTTTCTATCGAAGTTCAATATATAAAAATTCTATTTTTCTATCGAAGTTCAATATATAAAAATTCTATTTTTCTATCGAAGTTCAATATATAAAAATTCTATTTTTCTATCGAAGTTCAACATATAAAAATTCTATTTTTCTATCGAAGTTCAATATATAAAAATTCTATTTTGACTTCGCTATTCTCCGTAAAAAAGATCAAATCTTTATTCTATATTCTTTCGTTTCTTTTAAAAATTATATTTTTAAACCATTGTGAATTCATATTCGAAGTTACATATCTTTCTATTTCAAAATTAAATCTTTTTGTAAAATCACAAATAATATCTTTCCTATGTTAAAAATATAATCTTTTATGTTCTATGAATCAAATCTTTTTTAACTCTATGAAAATAAATAAAAATCGTATTTTTATCTTTTGCTAAAACATATACTAAAGATCGGATTTTATTTACAATGTTATTCATATTCAAAACTGAAAATAAAATCAATATATAAAAAAAAACTTACTGATTTTTGGTTGGAGGAGGTGCTGGTGGCTCTAGGGGAGGCACGACGATCGGCGCTGGCGGCTTTGGGCGAGGCACGGCGGCGCTGGACCTAGTGTGGCTTCGGATCTCGATTAGGGCGTGGGGTTTGACGGCAACTGGGGGGAGGCGGTGGTACACAATCGGCAGAGTGGAGGAGGGGGTGACGTGATGGTGCGGCGGTGGGGTGAACGGAGGTGGGGTTTCGTCTCGATTCGATCGATTTTTTTTTTCTTCTCTAATCTGAACTGAAATAGAAACGGGGGGGGGGGGGTGCAGAACGATGTAGGAGAAGGGTTTTTTTTTATTTAATTATTTAATTAGTCCTAAAGTTGACTTTTACATACGACCTCTAAATGAGGCCCACCGCCTGTCGCCCATAACGTTCTACCCCCATTCCGAGCACAATGGGATATGTATCGCAAGCTGATTTGATCGTTACAATCAGTTTCCTTTTGAATTTACATTTAAATCACTATATCGAATTTTAAACGCATATTTCAAATTACCGGGGTCACATACTAACTAGAAAAATTCTAGAAAAATATTTTCTAGCTTCGTATCTACGATACGGTCCTAACAAAACTAGTTTCGCCGAATTCTGAGACCGTTTGAAAAATGGCCAATTTCCAGTCGATTATAATCAACGAAAACTGGTCAAACGCGTTTTCCTTCGCCACGCTCACATATTGATTCGAAAAATTATGAAATTTGAAACCTAGCAATTACTCGACATCACGGACCCAACAAAACTGGTTTCGTCGAAATCCGAGGTCGTTTGCAAAATGTCCATTTTTAAGGGCCTGAATTCCATAGCGACTATTCAGAATTTTCAACTGGACATATCTTATCATTTATAAAGTGAAATCTCAGTTTGTTAACTTCGTTGGAAAGATATCGTCAATTAGATCCTAATGTTTTTGGTTTCACTAAAATCCGGATTGTTTTGCTCCTGGTACATTCAATTGAAGTTTGAAATCGAATTATCGAACTACCGCGCCATTTTCAATTCTATTTATAATTATATATAAATATTTATATTCTAACGACGACGCGTATAATATATACGTTCGAATTCTATTCAAAAATAAATTTCTCGTCGATTATTATTTAAAATAATCCATTTTAAATAATCTAAATTCGCTAAAATGGCCAAAATAAAAATTTTAAACTGGCCCAGATTTTACGGGTTGTTACACTAGAGTATGATTCTATATCTATCCAGTATATTAAAACTTCGAATATACGTTCATGACGCGTATATGCAAAATCTTTATATACTCGATTGTCCATATTCAAAATAAATAAATAATCAAATACGTATAAAACGATATAAATTTTCAAAACAAAAATTGTTTTCATTTGAAAAATATACTCTTCACACTCGTTCTAGGATACTACTGATCCTATCTCTAACGGGTCATTCTAATTGGATATTGCTAATCCAATATCTGATGAATTCTTTCGTATGGTTCTAATGTGTTTTGTTCTCGAGCTCTGTAAACCAAAGCTCTGATACCAAATGTGACGGCCTGGAATTTTGCTCGATCTGAATCAGTCGCTAAACCAATCTAGACCGTTCAAAACCCCTGACTGTTTGAGAACAGGACAAATCAGAACACACTTGGAAGAACATTTCATTGCTATTACAACAATTCCATCAGATACAAGAATATACATAGTATAATTGAATAAATTACATTTGATAAATATCAGAGATTACAATAAATTACATAGCAGCGGAAAATAATACAAAGCACAACTGAAGGTGATATACGGATACAGAGCTTTCCGGATATCATTCCAGCTGTAAACCAGGATCCTGTGAATATAAATCTGCAAAACCAAAACTACTAGCTGCCCGTGCGGAAAATAGGGGCACCCAGAGTTTAGGTTAAAACAATAAATTCCAGGCCGTCACATTTGGTATCAGAGCTTTGGTTTACAGAGCTCGAGAACAAAATACATTAGAACCATACGAAAGAATTCATCAGATATTGGATTAGTAATATCCAATTAGAATGACTCGTTAGAGATAGGATCAGTAGTATCCTAGAACGAGTGTGAAGAGTATATTTTTCAAATGAAAACAATTTTTGTTTTGAAAATTTAAATCGTTTTATACGTATTTGATTATTTATTTATTTTGAATATGGACAATCGAGTATATAAAGATTTTGCATATATGCGTCATGAACGTATATTCAAAGTTTTAATATACTGGATAGATATAGAATCATACTCTAGTGGCCCGAAGATTATTCTGATGATTGACTAGTCATTAGTATTCATGTTCGAGTAACGAAGGTGTGATATCGCTATATTTCCATTAGACTGGTGTGAGAACCAAAACTTATATAGATAGATTTACTTGTTGTGAATTGGCCTCAAAAACATGATTTTTTGTATATATATCAAAAATTATGAATTTGAAACTCTAATTCACTAATTGATTGATGTTTGTGTTGGTTGTTTATTTGTTTGATAATTTTGAACCATTATGCCTAATATAATCAAATATTGAATTGTATTGAAAAAAATGCCCATTTACTTGCATATACATATACTTACAATGAACAGGTCATAGCAAGGAGGCTAGAACCGAAGAATAAAATTTGTTTGCCCGACAAATAGGTACATGTTTACTACATAATTTACTGTTTTGTTTTGGTGATGATGATTTTATGAGCCTATTGGCTAGCCGCTTGGCTTTTTCTTTTTCTTTTTGAGATTAGAAGGACCGGGGAAGCTATTTGAAATTCCCCGATGCTCCCGGTGCAGGGGAGGTTATGGCGAAATTTTTCGAAAATTTAGGGTGTTAGCCAAATTTTTGAAAATTTGAAAATTCTTAGAAACTGAAAAGTTGGAGAATGGAAGCCAGATCGAACGTAGAGTTGATTGATCAAACCACTTATGACTTTGTTCCTTTTCGGGGACGAAAAGTTTTAAGTGGGGGAGATTGTAATAACCCGGAAATTCTGGGCCAGTTTAAATTTTTTTATTTTGGCAATTATAGCGAATTCTCTATATTTGAAATAGATTATTTTAAATAATATCGACGAGAAAATTTATTTTGAATATAAATAGAACGTATATATTATATACGCCATCGTTAGAATATAAATATTTATATATAATTATAAATAGAATTGAAAATGGCGCGGTAGTTCGATAATCCGATTTCAAACTTCAATTGAATGTACCGGGTGCAAAACAATCCGGATTTTAGTGAAACCAAAAAAATTAGGATCTAATTGATGATATCTTTCCAACAAATCCAAAAAATCAAAATTTCATAGCGGGAATCAAAAGATATGTCCAGTTGAAAATTCTGAATAGTCGCTATGGAATTCAGGCCCTTAAAAATGGGAATTTTGCAAACGACCTCGGATTTCGATGAAACCACTTTTGTTGGATCCGCAGTGTCAAATTATTGCTAGATTCCAAATTTCATAATTTTTCGATTCAATATGTGAGCGTGGCAAAAGAAAACGCGTTTGACCAGTTTCAGTTGATTTTAATCGACTGGAAATTGGTTATTTTTCAAACGGTCTCGGAATTCGACGAAACTAGTTTTGTTAGGACCGTATCGTCAATACGAAGCTAGAAAATATTTTTCTGGAATTTATCGAGTTAGTATGTGACCCCGGTAATTTGAAATGTACGTTTAAAATTCAATATAATGATTTAAATGAAAATTCAACGGAAACTGATCAGAACAATCAAATCAACCTACGATACACATCCCATTGTGTTCGGAATGGGGGTAAAACGCTAGGGACGACAGGCGGTAGGCTTCGTTTCGAGGTCGATAGAAAAAGTTACTTTATGTGAATAAAATATTGAAATTAAATAATATAAAAAAAATATCTCCCTCTCCTTTAACCCGCTCTGGCCCCCCCTTTTTCATTTTCAATCGATTATACAGGGAAAAAAAAGGGGGAAAAGGAGGGCGCGATGGCCGCCGCCACCCCCAGGCGGAGCACCGCCGCAACCCCCCCATTTCCACCGCCTCCTTTCTTCTCCTCCTCCTCCTTTCCTCTCTACCCTCGCTTCTCGTTTTCCCCTTCCTCCTTCTGAATCGCGACACCGAAGAACGCGACCCCCCCTCCTCGCCAGAGGCAGCGCGAAGGACCCCCCCTCCAGCCTTCTCGCTCCCCTCTCCTCTTCAATCGAGCCGCAAACCCCAAACCCGCACCCTCTCCGCCCTCTTCCTCACCCATTTCCGCCGCCTCCAGCGCCATCTCCGGCGTCGAAGCCCCGTCGCGCCCCGACAGTCCAGCACCACCCCCTCTTCGCTGAAAAAAAAAACGTTGTGAGTATTTTATTTAAATTTAAAAACTTTGTTTTCTTTGTTTTATTTTTGATTAGTTAAAGTAATTAATCATTGGAAGTAAAAATACGATTTTTGAAAGAGAAAAGGGCGGATTTTGATTAGGATAAAGTTTTGATTTTTAATGAAGTATTAAAAATATAATCTTTATTATATAGAAGAATTAAAAATATGATTTTTATATTTTTGAAGTATAAAAAAAATATAGTCTTTACTATATAGCGATTATTAAAATATGATTTTTGTTTATGTAGAGAATTAGAAATATAATTTTTACAAGATAGGAATATTAAAAATATCATCTTTATATAGGTAGCTAAATAAAGATGTGATTTTTATATTGATGAAAGTGAAAAGACGATATCTTTAAAAGTGAAAAGACGATATTTTGATATGAGTAGTGAAGTAAAAATATGATTTTTACTTCGAGGAAAATATAAACTTTGTTTTTGAAAAGGCGAGATTTTTATATATTGAATAACAAGGTAAAAATTCGATTTTTATATATTGAATAACAAGGTAAAAATTCGATTTTTATATATTGAATAACAAGGTAAAAATTCGATTTTTATATATTGAATAACAAGGTAAAAATTCGATTTTTATATATTGAATAACAAGGTAAAAATTCGATTTTTATATATTGAATAACAAGGTAAAAATTCGATTTTTATATATTGAATAACAAGGTAAAAATTCAATTTTTATATATTGAATAACCAGGTAAAAATTCGATTTTTATATATTGAATAACAAGGTAAAAATTCGATTTTTATATATTGAGTAGCATAGTAAAAATATAATTTTTATATATTGAATAGCGAAGTAAAGATTCGATTTTTACATATGTAGTGGCTACGGGCAACGAAGATGTCGAAGATGCGATAGCGATGAAGATTTCTATCAATGAAGTGCCGTGGAGCTAGGATAGCTATTTGTGAGAATTCCTCACCTTTCAATTTCATTTTCTAGTTATATATATATACTAGGATGCAGACGGTGTTTAGTAGCACCCGACACAATCGTCCACAGACCATGGACTTGTTTGTTTGATTGCAAAAATTAGTTAGATTATTTGATTGAAGTTGAATTGTTTGGTGAAATGAATGGATTTGATTGATGTGTGAATGGCGTGGGCCTTCACTAGACCGGGGATAAGGCTAGGCCTCGTCCCTTTTCTAGTATCGTGCCGTTATGCCGCCGAAATTTTCTAAAATATGTTAGAAAAATAAGAATATCATTTTATTTAAAGAATGAACTGAATAAAAATTCATGTGTTAAAATAAAATGTTTTATCGTTAAAAATATAATTTTTAACGTGAATATAAATATAGTGAATGTGAATAAATAAAATATTCATTTACAAACCGGACGGTTTGTTTATGTACACCTATTTGAATGACATTGATTGGGACGATAAATTTTACATATCGCCCAACTGCACAAATAAAACCTGTGTTTGATTGTTTGAAACCCCACACGGGTGTTGGGATGAAATTTGAAGTTCACTCATCCTGATTGATTAAATATGTCGATCGATTGATTGACAGGCTGTCATAAGCATTAGATATTTATATTTGATGCTTATACAGTGTAATGCACTTTGGTTGATGGTTGATTATTTTTCAATGCTATTGTACTTGTGTGATGTATGAAAATCCATATAATTAACATTATATGGTGATTGATTGGGCCTCATTCCAATTTAGAAAATAAAGAATATTAAAATATAAAGGTTCATGTGTTGACTGTACTCATCCGTTGAGATTAGTCATGTGTTGAACGAAATATTTTTTATAATAAAATTTATATCTTTATCAATATAAAATAAAGGTTCATGTGTTGACTGTACTCATCCATTGAGATTAGTCATGTGTTGAACGAAATATTTTAATAATAAAATTTACGTCTTTATCACTATAAAATAAAGGTTCATGTGTTGACTGTACTCATCCATTGAGATTAGTCATGTGTTGAACGAAATAATTTAACAAAAATAGTCACACGTGGACAGTACTCATTCGTTGAGATTAGTCGTGTGTTGACAAAAATAAATATTCATTTGTTGAAAATAGAAATATTTGAAATAGAACATTTGAAAATCGAAATATTTGAAATAGAAATATTTGAAATAGAAATATTTGAAATTGAAATATTTGAATAGGAAATATTTGAAATAGAATATTTGAAAATAGAAATACAGTAAGCCGTGTTGATTAGATTGACGCCATTTTGACGTGAACGATATTTGTATCAATTTTATTCATTTCGAAATGAATTGAATTGAAAACGATTTCGAAATGAATTGAATTGAAAACGATTTCGAAATGAATTGAATTGAAAACGAATTCAAATTGAATTGAAAGCGAATTGAAATGAATTCAAATTGAATTGAAATTTGAATTGAATAGAAATGAATTTTAAAATGAATTTATAAGGAAAAATTCAATTTTGATTTGAATTGAAATGGAAGTTGAAATTGTTTTTGAAACGAATTTAAAACTATTTATATAATTCGTTTTAAATAGAAATCGACGAAATATATATTATATATATATATTATATATATAATATAATGGCCTGAATAGAACGCGCCGCGCCGCGGCAGTTCGTGAATTTCGACCATTTATTTCAAACGGACATTACGGGAGATCCGACCGTCGGATTCTCCTAAAACCGGAACCGTTGGGTTCGTATCGAAAAGAGCTTTCTAACGAATATTTGAAATTCAAAATCTAACGGTTGGATTTGGAGATACATCCAAATCAAATTCGAAAAAGGTCGTTGTAAGTGCAATTCGATGGCCATTGTTAGAAATCGATTGTACGGGCCTTAATAAAATTATTAAAAATAGTAATAAATTGTGTAAAATCATAAGAAATGATTTGGGAAAATTTGGGATGAAAAACTCCATATTTGAAAAGATAAAAATAGATTTTTATCGAAATGAACTAGTTTTGAACTAAATTTAAAACCCAATTATTTTTAAATAAATAAATTAGATTTAAAAAGGGGTTTTAAATAATCAGAATTCGTAATATATTTGATTTGAGTTGAACTAGAATTGATTTGTGGGTTTATCGTGAACTGTGTTTTAAACAACACTAGTTCTTTAACCCGATAATAAATAGAATGTGATTTTGGTTTGTCGTGAACTGTGTTTTAAATAACACCTAGTTCTTTAACCCAGTAAAAGGAGTTTTAACGAATCTGCAATTAGATTGAAATGTGAATTTGTAATCTAAATTTCCAAATTTAGAAAATGAACGAGAATGGAGTATTACCAGTTTTGCTCCAAAGCGATAGTTTAATCTTTAATTAGATTTGAACGTGAAATGGTAATTAATTTTACCGATAACACCGTGGTGTTAGATATGGAGTATTACCAGTTTTGCTTCATGGGATGAATAGGTTGGGATTGGGAAATAAAATAAATAATTACTTCGGTGTGGTTCGCTAATCTCGACTAGTTTAGAAAAACCATAATTTGGTTTGAAACGACATCCAAAGGAAGATTACAGGATAAATTTTAAAGAATTTATCTTGGATAAAATTAATGGGAACATTTCCCTAAGAATGTGGAATTTAGAAACTAGCTGTAGGTTGGTTAAGAAGAATGGTTTCCTGGGTATTGATCTGATGTTGGTTTCGGCCTTCGGGGTTAATGTTTGGGAAATTGTTCTCTTGCTAATTTGCGGTTAGTGACTAATGAATAGGAATGAGGCGTATGTTGTGTTTGTGTAACATTTGTTTTTAATATACGCGGGTTGTTCGGAAAGTCCGGGTTTACACCCATTCTGAATAACCGATTCGACGATATGTCGAAGATGAAGACGGTGGTTGAAGACCGGAAGTCTTCACATCGTTTGGATAATTACTGACGATCCTGATTGGGCAGTACACCCAAGAGGATGGAAATAGTTGGTAGTCGTCAAGACGTACTTGGAGATGGATGGATATGCGAGGAAAGTGCCTCCGGTTTCGTTCAGACCCAGAACGAACTTGTAAATGGATTGTGTGTCTGACATTAGATTTTATTCCGTGTTGATTGATTTCTGTTAAATATATATCTGTTTGGCGGCGGAGAATTTATTCTTTTGCTTAACGCCCTTCTCTGAGATGTACGAGCTTAGAGGTTATATATCGATAGATATCAATCGCATGGCATGAATTGCCTGTGTGGCATACTGAGATGCATTGATCAAGACTTCTGTTGAAAAGCAAAGTCTTGTGGTAGATGATCAAAGCACGACCTACGTGGAAGCTTTGTGTATAACGTGAATTCGCGAGCCTCACACCTCGGTATGAGTTAAAAACGGGATACGGGCCGTTGGGAGAACACGACGTTTCTTTCTAGCTTTGGTGGTGTCAGTGACTTACCAGCCCTGACATTTATGTACTTTTCACCTTTGTGGTTGTTGGAATGAGGCGCCTCGATTATAGGTCTGTAAGGACCGGGAAACGTGTGTTCAGGAATTGCCAATCCTCTAACGTAAGTGAGGACCAGCTCAACCGATCCAAGTGGCTGCCCAGAGTGTGTAGTCCTGAGCATTTTCTAGAGTGTCTCGAAGCGGAGAGGAGCTTGCCCCTTGCCTCGACTCATGACGGAAATCCAATTTCCAATACGTGTATTTCGGCTTTATTTGTAGAGCCTAGTATGGCGATATAGTGGGATGGGGCACTCATGCCGTCTATGATTTATATTTATGATTGAAATTGTTTTGACACTATACACTTATTATAGTATCAAATGATTTGTTTTAAACGTATCAAGCATGTTTGGCTGTTAAAAGGTAAAACCCTATCCTCCGGCTTGCATTGCATTGTGAGATGGGACCTGGGTCTTATAACAGCTTCATTTTTCGAAAAAGCATTGCGTTGTTTATTATATGCACTGGTATTCTTGGGAGGAAACCCGTTCCGTGTTATACGGCGTGGTCCCTTGAATTACTCTCTTTTAAAGTAAAGTTTTAAATAACTGCTTTTAGTTCTCACACCAGTCACATGACTGACCTGGAGTTTATTGTTTTAACCTAAACTCTGGGTGCCCCTATTTTCCGCACGGGCAGCTAGTAGTTTTGGTTTTGCAGATTTATATTCACAGGATCCTGGTTTACAGCTGGAATGATATCCGGAAAGCTCTGTATCCGTATATCACCTTCAGTTGTGCTTTGTATTATTTTCCGCTGCTACGTAATTTATTGTAATCTCTGATATTTATCAAATGTAATTTATTCAATTATACTCTGTATATTCTTGTATCTGATGGAATTGTTGTAATAGCAATGAAATGTTCTTCCATTTGTGTTCTGATTTGTCCTGTTCTCAAACAGTCAGGGGTTTCGAACGGTCTAGATTGGTTTAGCGACTGACTCAGATCGAGCGAAATTCCAGGCCGTCACATTTTTACAACTTCAAATCATAAGTATCAATCATAGGCGGCATGAGCGCCCCATCCCACTATGTCGCCATACTAGGCTCTACAAATAAAACCGCAAATGTCACGTATTTGGAAATTGGATTTCCGTCTATGAACCGAGGCAAAAGATAGTCCTCTACCGATTCGTGACTCTCTAGCCCGAGCCACAGGCAAGCACGCAGGCAAGCCTTTAGATCGTCAGGGCCGGTCCACCGATGTGGATTATTATGCCTGAACACTACGTTTCCCCACCCTATGGGGTGTAAGTCTGTTCCGTCTGCCGACCAGAATGCATCGGCCAAAACCGATATAACCGAGGCGCCTCGCAACAGCAACAACCACATAAGTCAAACTCGTCAAGGCGTGTAAAACCACTGACGCCACTTCTAGCTAAAAAGAAACGCAAGTCCTCCCTGAGGTCCGTCTCCCGTTTTTGGTTCATACCGGGTGTGAAACTCGCGAAGTAAACGTTACACAAAGCTACGCCACAAAGGCCGTGCTTCGATCATCAGCCACAAGACTTTGCTTTTCAACAGAATCCTTGATCATTCGCCACTTAGGCATGCCACACAGGCAATTCACTCCATGCGTTTGATATCCATCAATATATAACCCCTGAGCTCGTACGTCTCAGGGAAGGGCGTTAAGCAAGAGAATAAATTCTCCGTCGCCAAATAGATATATATTTAATAGAGATCAATCACACGGACTAAAATCCAATGTCAGACACACAGTCCATTTACAAGTCCGTTCTGGGGCTGAACGAAACCGGAGGCACCTAGTACCCCGCATATCCATCGATCTCCAAGTACGTCTAGAAGATCACCAACTGTTTCCATCTTCTTAGGTGTACAGCCCAATCAAGATCATCAGTAATCACCCAAACGACGTGAAGACTTCCGGTCTTCGACCACCGTCTTCATCTTCGACTTATCGTCATATCAGTTATTCAGAATGGGATAAACCCGGTCTTCCCGAATAACTCGCGTATATTTTAAATAAGTGTTACACAAACACAACATACGCCTCATTCCAATTCATCAGTCACTAACCGTAAATTAATCAAGAGAATCATTCCCCAAATATTAACCCCGAAGGCCGAAACCAACATCAGATCAATATCCAGAAAAACCATTCTGCTTGGCTAACCGACAGTTAGTTTCTAAATTTCACATTCATAGGGAAAGGTTCCCATTAAATTTATCCAAGATAAATTCCTTGAATTTATTCTTTAATCTATTTTTGAATATCAATTCAAACTAGTCGGGATTAACGAACCTTACCGAAGTAATCATTGGTTTTAATTTCCCAATCCCAACCTATTCATCCCATGAAGTAAAACTGGTAGTACTTCATATCTAACACCACGGTGTTATCGGTAAATTCAATTACCATTTCACGTTCAAATCTAATTAAAGATTTAACTATCGCCTGGAGCAAAACTGGTGATACTCCATTCTCGACCATTTCAATCTAATTAAAGATTCATTAAAACTCCACTTAGTTTTAATCGTTAACTGGGTTGAAGAATCCGTGTCATTTAAAACACGGTTCACGATAAACCCAAAGTCACATTCATTAATTATCGGGTTAAAGAACAAGTGTTATTTAAAACACTGTTCACGATAAACCCAAAAATCAATATCAATTCAATTTCAATTAAATACTATTTAATTGGTACACTTCATTAAATCTAAATAAAAAGATTTAATCATTTCTCAACTGGGTTCAAGAACAGTGTTAGTGAAGACACCATTCATGACAAACCCAAATCACTTTCGATATTCAATACAAGGCTCTGAATAGAAAATATATCGGCTTATATTCAATATCAAATTCTACGACTAACAAATGTCGTATAGGAAATAACGATATAAATATATATCTTTCAAATTTCCATAACAACACCTGTATAATCACGAATCCAACATCGAAATATTTCGAAGACAATTTCGATTCCAATCCACTCCAATGGAATCATTGGATATTCTGGTTATTTTCAAAACCCTTTTTAAATTCAATTTATTTATTTAAAAATAAATAGAATTATAATTCTAGTTCAAAACCAGTTCATTTCGATAAAAATCTATTTTTATCTTTTCAAATATGGAGTTTTTCATCCCAATTTTTCCCAAATCATTTCTTATGATTTTACACAAATTATTACTATTTTTAATAATTTTATCAAGGCCCGTACAGTCGATTTCCATCAATGGCCATCGAACTGCACTTACAGCGACCTTTTTCAAATTTTATTTGGACGTAACTCCAAATCCAACTATTAGATTTCAAATTTCTAATATTCGTTAGAAAGCTCTTTTCGATACGAACCCAACGGTTCCGGTTTCAGGAGAATCCGACGGTCGGATCTCCCGTAATGTCCGTTTGAAATAAATGGTCGAAATTCACGAACTGCCGCGGCGCGGCGCGTTCTATTCAGGCCATTATATTATATATATAATATATATAATATATATTTCGTCGATTTCTATTTAAAACGAATTATATAAATAGTTTTAAAATTCGTTTCAAAAGCAATTTCAACTTCCATTTCAATTCAAATCAAAATTGAATTCTTCTTTATAAATTCGTTTTAAAATTCATTTTTATTCAATTCAAATTTCAATTCAATTTGAATTCATTTCAATTCACTTTCAATTCAATTTGAATTCGTTTTCAATTCAATTTATTTCGAAATCGTTTTCAATTCAATTCATTTCGAAATCGTTTTCAATTCAATTCATTTCGAAATCGTTTTCAATTCAATTCATTTCGAAATCGTTTTCCATTCAATTCATTTCGAAATCGTTTTCAATTCAATTCATTTCGAAATCGTTTTCAATTCAATTCATTTCGAAATCGTTTTCAATTCAATTCATTTCGAAATCGTTTTCAATTCAATTCATTTCGAAATCGTTTTCAATTCTATTCATTTCGAAATCGTTTTCAATTCTATTCATTTCGAAATCGTTTTCAATTCAATTCATTTCGAAATCGTTTTCAATTCAATTCATTTCGAAATCGTTTTCAATTCAATTCATTTCGAAATCGTTTTCAATTCAATTCATTTCGAAATCGTTTTCAATTCAATTCATTTCGAAATCGTTTTCAATTCAATTCATTTCAAAATGAATAAAATCGATATAAATATCGTTTACGTCAAAATGGCGTCAATCTAATCAACACGGCTTCATAAATTTCTATTTTCAAATATTCTATTTCAAATATTTCTTTTTCAAAATAGTTGTTATTATCAAAATATTTCGTTCAACACATGACCAATCTCAATGGATGAGTACTGTCAACACATGAACCTTTATTTTATATTGATAAAGATGTAAATTTTATTACTAAAATATTTTGTTCAACACATGACCAATCTCAATGGATGAGTACTGTCAACACATGAACTTTTATTTTATATTATTCTTTATTTTCTAAATTGGAATGAGGCCCAATCAATCACCATATAATGTTAATTGTATGGATTTTCATACATTACACACATATAATAGCATTGCAAAATAATAAACCATCAACCAAAGTGCACTACACTGTATAAGCATCAAATATAGATATCTAACGCTTATAATAGCCTGTCAATCAATCGATCGACATATTTAATCAATCAGGATGAGTGAACTTCAAATTTCATCCCAACACCCGTGTGGGGTTTCAAACAATCAAACACAGATTTTATTTGTGCAGTTGGGCGATGTGTAAAATTTATCGACCCAATCAACGTCCTTCAAATAGGTGTACATAAACAAACCGTCCGGTCTGCAAATGAATATTTATTTATTTTCATTCACGTTAAAAATTATATTTTTAACGACAAAACATTTAATTCGACATATGAATTTCTATTCAATTCATTTCTTCTATAAAATGATATTGTTATTTTTCTAACTTATTTTAGAAAATTTCGGCGGCATAACGGCACGATACTAGAAACGGGACGAGGCCTAGCCTTATCCCCGGTCCAGTGAAGGCCCACGCCATTCACACATCAATCAAATCAATTTCAATTCACCCAACAGTTCAATTCAAACCAAATAATCTAACTAATTTTTGCAATCAAACAAACAAGTCCATGGTCTGTGGACGATTGTGTCGGGTGCTACTAAACACCGTCTGCATCCTAGTATATATATATATATATATATAAGTAGAAAAGAAATTGAAGAGTGAGAAGTTCTCACAGATAGCTATCCTAGCTCCACGGCACTTCATTGATAGAAATCTTCATCGCTATCGCATCTTCGTCATCTTCGCTGCTGTAGCCACTACATATGTAAAAATCGAATTTTTACTTTGCTATTCAATATATAAAAATCATATTTTTACTTCGATGTTCAATATATAAAAATCGTATTTTTACTACGATGTTCAATATATAAAAATCATATTTTTACTTCGATGTTCAATATATAAAAATCATATTTTTACTTCGATGTTCAATATATAAAAATCGTATTTTTACTACGATGTTCAATATATAAAAATCATATTTTTACTTCGATGTTCAATATATAAAAATCGTATTTTTACTACGATGTTCAATATATAAAAAATCACATTTTTATTTTGCTACATATATAAAGGTGATATTTTTAGTTCTCTATATAAAAAAAAATCATATTTTTACCACTTCTATATAGTAAAGATTATATTTTTAGTACTTTAAAAATATAAAAATCATATTTTTATTACTTCTATATAGTAAAGATTATATTTTTAATACTTTAAAAATATAAAAATCATATTTTTATTACTTTTATATAGTAAAGATTATATTTTTAATACTTTAAAAATATAAAAATCATATTTTTATTACTTCTATATAGTAAAGATTATATTTTTAATACTTTAAAAATATAAAAATCATATTTTTATTTTCAAAGCGTATATATTTTATTCTTTAAAACTGAAACAAAGTATATTTATATTTTCAAATCAAAGAGATTTATAACTCCAAATCAAGTATGTTTATATGTTTCAAAGACACATATGTTTATATTTTTCAAAGACAAGTATGTTACTTTTATTACCAATTCTGATTTAGATTAATGCTAAATATTGATAAATTTTCAAAATTGCTATATATGTTTATTTTGAAAACAATGTCATTTATAAGCTTTTCATTTTAAACTTAATTATATAATTAACTAATTACCTAAGAAAATCGAATACTTACTGTTTTCTCACAGTCGACGTCTCCCAGAGCAGCTCCAGCCCTAGGGCATCATTTTCTCGCCGCCACCACTGCCCTGACGTCGAGTCTGATGTATCCATGGTCTGTGTCTTCGCACCAGCTCCTCGCAAGGTGCTCGACGTCAAGCTCGAAGTCTAGGTGGAGGCGCAAGCTCCAACGAGGCGATGGCAGTTTTCAAATCGTTTTGGGGGGTTAGGGCGAAACGAGGTGGAGTCCATCAGTCTTGTGGTGCGGTTCGAACTGAGGAGGAGGGGAGAGGAGTTGCGTGGGGAGGTGGGAGGGTCACAGGTTGGCGCGGCGGTTGGCCAGGCGCACATCGATCGATTTGGGCTTCGATTTTTGATTTTTTTTCCTTTCTTTTTAATTTCTGTTTCGATTAAAAGGAGAGGGGGGGCCAGAGCGGATTAACGGGGGAGAAAAAGTTTTTTTTTTTTTTTTATTTAATTATTTCAAAAAGTGGACTTTTTCATACGACCTCTAAACGAGGTCCACCGCCTGTTGTCCATAGCGTTTTACCCCCATTCCGAACACAATGGGACATGTTTCGTAGGTTGATTCGATCGTTTGAATCAGTTTCCGTTGAATTTACATTTAAATCACTATATTGAATTTTAAACGTACATTTCAAATTACCGGGGTCACATACTAACTAGAAAAATTCCCGAAAAATATTTTCTAGCTTCGTATTGACGGTACGGTCCGAACAAAACTAGTTTCGTCAAATTCTGAGACCGTTTGAAAAATGGCCATTTTCCAGTCGATTAAAATCAACTGAAACTGGTCAAACGCGCTTTCCTTTGCCACGCTCACACATTGATTTGAAAAATTAAGAAATTTGGAATCTAGCTATAATTTGACACTGCGGGTCCAACAAAACAGGTTTCGTCGAAATCCGAGGTCGCTTGCAAAATTTCCATTTTTAAGGGCCTGAATTCTATAGCGACTATTCAGAATTTTCAACTGGACATATCTTTTGAATCCCGCTATGAAATTTTGATTTTTCAGATTCGTTGGAAAGATATCCTCAATTAGATCCTAATGTTTTTGGTTTCACTAAAATCCGGATTGTTTTGCACCCGGTACATTCAATTGAAGTTTGAAATCGAATTATCCAACTACCGCGCCATTTTCAATTCTATTTATAATTATATATAAATATTTATATTCTAACGACGACGTATATAATATATACGTTTGAATTATATTCAAAATAAATTTCCTCGCCGATTTTATTTAAAATAATTCATTTTAAATAATCAAAATTTGCCAAAATTGCCAAAATAAAAATTTTAAACTGGCCCAGATTTTCGGGTTGTTACAATCTCCCCCACATAAAACTTTTCGTCCCCGAAAAGGAACAAAGTCGAAAGTGGTTTGATTAATCAACTCTACGTTCGATCTGGCTTTCATTCTCCAACTTTTCAGTTTCTGAGAATTTTCAAAAATTTGGCTAACACCCTAAATTTTCGAAAAATTTCGCCATAACCTCCCCTGCACCGGGAGCAACGGGAAATCTCAAATAGCTTCCCCGGTCCTTCAGATCTCAAAAAGAACAAGAAAAAGCCAAGCGGCTAGCCAATAGGCTCATAAAATCATCATCACCCAAACGAAACAGTAAATTATGTAGTAAACATGTATCTATTTGTCGGGCAAACAAATTTTATTCTCTGCTCTAGCCTCCTTGCTATGACCTGTTCAATGTAAGTACAAGTATATGCAAGCAAATGCGACCAAATTTCAATACAATTCATTATTTGATCAAATTAGGCATAATGGTTCAAAATTATCAAACGATTAACCAAACAACACAAACATCAATCAATTAGTGAATTATAATTTGAAATTCATAACTTTGATATATAGACAAAAAATCTCATTTTTGATGCCAAATCACAACCATAAGCCCTATCTAATTTTGGTTCTCACACCAGTCAATAGGAAATATATAGAAAGCCCACTTTCGTCACTCGAACATAAATTCTAATGATGGAGCTCCATCATCAAAATCATCTCCGGGCGATTAGAGTGTAATTCTATATCTATCCAGTATATTAAAATTTCGAATACACGCGGATCAGACGTATACGCAAAATCTATATATACTGGATTGTCCACATCAATATAAATAAATAACCAAATACGAATAATTGATTTATATTTCAAAACAGGATTTGTTTTCATTTTCAAAAATATACTCTTCACACTCGTCCTAGGATACTACTGATCCCATCTCTAACGAGTCATTCTAATTGGATATTACTAATCCAATATCTGATGAATTCTTTCGTATGGTTCTAATGTGCCTTGTTCTCTGAGCTTTGTAAACCAAAGCTCTGATACCAACTGTAAAAACCCGTAACTTCCCCGTAAAGGAAAGTGGCGGATAGTTTGAGAACAAGCCACAACAGAACGCATACAGAAGAACATTTCATTGTATATTACAACAATGCATCAGAATACAAGAATATACAGAGTATAAACGAATATTACACAGAAATATCAGAGATTTAAATTACATTTAAATACATCGCAGCGGAAAATAATACAATACACAACTAGAAGGGATATACGGATACAAAGCTTTCCGGATATCGTTCCAGCTGTAAACCAGGATCCTGTGAATATAAATCTGCAAAACCAAAACTACTAGCTGCCCGTGTCAAAATAGGGGCACCCAGAGTTTAGGTCAAAACAATAAACTCCAGGTCAGTCATGTGACTGGTGTGAGAACTAAAACAGTTAATCTTTATTTTTAAAGTTAGGTAAATCAAGGGACCACGCCGTATAACACGGAACGGGTTTCCTCCCAAGAATACCAGTGCATAAAACAAACAGCGCAATGCTAAATAAAGAAAAATGAAGCTGTTATAAGACCCATGTCCCATCACACAATGCAACGCAGCCGAGGATAGGGTTTCCCCTCATAACAGCTAAAGAATGCTTGATACGGTTAAAACAAATCGTTTGATACTATTATAAGTGCATAGTGTATAAAACAACTTCAAATCATAAGTATCAATCTTAGGCGGCATGAGCGCCCCATCCCACTATGTCGCCATACTAGGCTCTACAAATAAAACCGCAAATGTCACGTATTTGGAAATTGGATTTCCGTCTATGAACCGAGGCAAAAGATAGTCCTCTACCGATTCGTGACTCTCTAGCCCGAGCCACAGGCAAGCGCGCAGGCAAGCCTTTAGATCGTCAGGGCCGGTCCACCGAAGTGGATTATTATGCCTGAACACTACGTTTCCCCACCCTATGGGGTGTAAGTCTGGTCCGTCTGCCGACTAGAATGCATCGGCCGAAACCGATATAACCGAGGCGCCTCGCAACAGCAACAACCACATAAGTCAAACTCGTCAGGGCGTGTAAAACCACTGATGCCACTTCTAGCTAGAAAGAAACGCAAGTCCTCCCTGAGGTCCGTCTCCCGTTTTTGGTTCATACCGGGTGTGAAACTCGCGAAGTAAACGTTACATAAAGCTACGCCACAAAGGCTGTGCTTCGATCATCAACCACAAGACTTTTCTTTTCAACAGAAGCCTTGATCATTCGCCACTTAGGCATGCCACACAGGCAATTCACTCCATGCGTTTGATATCCATCAATATATAACCCCTGAGCTCGTACGTCTCAGGGAAGGGCGTTAAGCAAGAGAATAAATTCTCCGCCGCCAAACAGATATATATTTAATAGAGATCAATCACATGGACTAAAATCCAATGTCAGACACACAGTCCATTTACAAGTCCGTTCTGGGGCTGAACGAAACCGGAGGCACCTAGTACCCCGCATATCCATCGATCTCCAAGTACGTCTGGACGATCACCAACTGTTTCCATCTTCTTGGGTGTACAGCCCAATCAAGATCATCAGTAATCACCCAAACGACGTGAAGACTTCCGGTCTTCGACCACCGTCTTCATCTTCGACTTATCGTCGTATCAGTTATTCAGAATGGGATAAACCCGGTCTTCCCGAATAACTCGCGTATATTTTAAATAAGTGTTACACAAACACAACATACGCCTCATTCCAATTCATCAGTCACTAACCGTAAATTAATCAAGAGAATCATTCCCCAAATATTAACCCCGAAGGCCGAAACCAACATCAGATCAATATCCAGAAAAACCATTCTGCTTGGCTAACCGACAGTTAGTTTCTAAATTTCACATTCATAGGGAAAGGTTCCCATTAAATTTATCCAAGATAACTTCCTTGAATTTATTCTTTAATCTATTTTTGAATATCAATTCAAACTAGTCGGGATTAACGAACCTTACCGAAGTAATCATTGGTTTTAATTTCCCAATCCCAACTTATTCATCCCATGAAGTAAAACTGGTAGTACTTCATATCTAACACCACGGTGTTATCGGTAAATTCAATTACCATTTCACGTTCAAATCTAATTAAAGATTTAACTATCGCCTGGAGCAAAACTGGTGATACTCCATTCTGGACCATTTCAATCTAATTAAAGATTCATTAAAACTCCACTTAGTTTTAATCGTTAACTGGGTTAAAGAATCCGTGTCATTTAAAACACGGTTCACGATAAACCCAAAGTCACATTCATTAATTATCGGGTTAAAGAACAAGTGTTATTTAAAACACTGTTCACGATAAACCCAAAAATCAATATCAATTCAATTTCAATTAAATATTATTTAATTGGTACACTTCATTAAATCTAAATAAAAAGATTTAATCATTTCTCAACTGGGTTCAAGAACAGTGTTAGTGAACACACCATTCACGACAAACCCAAATCACTTTCGATATTCAATACAAGGCTCTGAATAGAAAATATATCGGCTTATATTCAATATCAAATTCTACGACTAACAAATGTCATATTGGAAATAACGATATAAATATATATCTTTCAAATTTCCATAACAACACCTGTATATTCACGAATTCCAACATCGAAATATTCCGAAGACAATTTCGATTCCAATCCACTCCAATGGAATCATTGGATATTCTGGTTATTTTCAAAACCTTTTTAAATTCAATTTACTTATTTAAAAATAAATAGAATTATAATTCTAGTTCAAAACCAGTTCATTTCGATAAAAATCTATTTTTATCTTTTCAAATATGGAGTTTTTCATCCCAATTTTTCCCAAATCATTTCTTATGATTTTACACAAATTATTACTATTTTTAATAATTATATCAAGGCCCGTACAGTCGATTTCCATCAATGGCCATCGAACTGCACTTACAGCGACCTTTTTCAAATTTGATTTGGACGTAACTCCAAATCCAACCGTTAGATTTCAAATTTCTAATATTCGTTAGAAAGCTCTTTTCGATACGAACCCAACGGTTCTGGTTTTAGGAGAATCCGACGGTCGGATCTCCCGTAATGTCCGTTTGAAATAAATGGTCGAAATTCACGAACTGCCGCGGCGCGGCGCGTTCTATTCAGGCCATTATATTATATATATAATATATATAATATATATTTCATCGATTTCTATTTAAAACGAATTATATAAATAGTTTTAAAATTCGTTTCAAAAGCAATTTCAACTTCCATTTCAATTCAAATCAAAATTGAATTCTTCTTTATAAATTCGTTTTAAAATTCATTTTTATTCAATTCAAATTTCAATTCGATTTGAATTCATTTCAATTCACTTTCAATTCAATTTGAATTCGTTTTCAATTCAATTTATTTCGAAATCGTTTTCAATTCAATTCATTTCGAAATCGTTTTCAATTCAATTCATTTCGAAATCGTTTTCAATTCAATTCATTTCGAAATCGTTTTCAATTCAATTCATTTCGAAATCGTTTTCAATTCAATTCATTTCGAAATCGTTTTCAATTCAATTCATTTCGAAATCGTTTTCAATTCTATTCATTTCGAAATCGTTTTCAATTCAATTCATTTTGAAATCGTTTTCAATTCAATTCATTTCGAAATCGTTTTCAATTCAATTCATTTCGAAATCGTTTTCAATTCAATTCATTTCAAAATGAATAAAATCGATATAAATATCGTTTACGTCAAAATGGCGTCAATCTAATCAACACGGCTTCATAAATTTCGATTTTCAAATATTCTATTTCAAATATTTCTTTTTCAAAATAGTTGTTATTATCAAAATATTTCGTTCAACACATGACCAATCTCAATGGATGAGTACTGTCAACACATGAACCTTTATTTTATATTGATAAAGATGTAAATTTTATTACTAAAATATTTTGTTCAACACATGACCAATCTCAATGGATGAGTACTGTCAACACATGAACTTTTATTTTATATTATTCTTTATTTTCTAAATTGGAATGAGGCCCAATCAATCACCATATAATGTTAATTATATGGATTTTCATACATTACACACATATAATAGCATTGCAAAATAATCAACCATCAACCAAAGTGCACTACACTGTATAAGCATCAAATATAGATATCTAACGCTTATAACAGCCTGTTAATCAATCGATCGACATATTTAATCAATCAGGATGAGTGAACTTCAAATTTCATCCCAACACCCGTGTGGGGTTTCAAACAATCAAACACAGATTTTATTTGTGCAGTTGGGCGATGTGTAAAATTTATCGACCCAATCAACGTCCTTCAAATAGGTGTACATAAACAAACCGTCCGGTCTGTAAAGGAATATTTATTTATTTTCATTCACGTTAAAAATTATATTTTTAACGACAAAACATTTATTTCGACATATGAATTTCTATTCAATTCATTTCTTCTATAAAATGATATTGTTATTTTTCTAACTTATTTTAGAAAATTTCGGCGGCATAACGGCACGATACTATAAACGGGACGAGGCCTAGCCTTATCCCCGGTCTAGTGAAGGCCCACGCCATTCACAGATCAATCAAATCAATTTCAATTCACCCAACAGTTCAATTCAAACCAAATAATCTAACTAATTTTTGCAATCAAACAAACAAGTCCATGGTCTGTGGACGATTGTGTCGGGTGCTACTAAACACCGTCTGCATCCTAGTATATATATATATAACTAGAAAAGAAATTGAAGAGTGAGAAGTTCTCACAGATAGCTATCCTAGCTCCACGGCACTTCATTGATAGAAATCTTCATCGCTATCGCATCTTCGTCATCTTCGCTGCTGTAGCCACTACATATGTAAAAATCGAATTTTTACTTTGCTATTCAATATATAAAAATCATATTTTTACTTCGATGTTCAATATATAAATATCGTATTTTTACTACGATGTTCAATATATAAAAATCATATTTTTACTTCGATGTTCAATATATAAAAATCATATTTTTACTTCGATGTTCAATATATAAAAATCGTATTTTTACTACGATGTTCAATATATAAAAAACATATTTTTACTTCGATGTTCAATATATAAAAATCGTATTTTTACTACGATGTTCAATATATAAAAAATCACATTTTTATTTTGCTACATATATAAAGGTGATATTTTTAGTTCTCTATATAAACAAAAAAATCATATTTTTACCACTTCTATATAGTAAAGATTATATTTTTAATACTTTAAAAATATAAAAATCATATTTTTATTACTTCTATATAGTAAAGATTATATTTTTAATACTTTAAAAATATAAAAATCATATTTTTATTACTTCTATATAATAAAGATTATATTTTTAATACTTTAAAAATATAAAAATCATATTTTTATTACTTCTATATAGTAAAGATTATATTTTTAATACTTTAAAAATATAAAAATCATATTTTTATTTTCAAAGCGTATATATTTTATTCCTTAAAACTGAAAACAAAGTATATTTATATTTTCAAATCAAAGAGATTTATAACTCCAAATCAAGTATGTTTATATGTTTCAAAGACACGTATGTTTATATTTTTCAAAGACAAGTATGTTACTTTTATTACCAATTCTGATTTAAATTAATGCTAAATATAGATAAATTTTCAAAATTGCTATATATGTTTATTTTGAAAACAATGTCATTTATAAGCTTTTCATTTTAAACTTAATTATATAATTAACTAATTACCTAAGAAAATCGAATACTTACTGTTTTCTCACAGTCGACGTCTCCCAGAGCAGCTCCAGCCCTAGGGAATCATTTTCTCGCCGCCACCACTGCCCTGACGTTGAGTCTGATGTATCCATGGTCTGTGTCTTTGCACCAGCTCTCCGCAAGGTGCTCGACGTCGAGCTTGAAGTCTAGGTGGAGGCGCAAGCTCCAACCAGGCGATGGCAGTTTTCAAATCGTTTTGGGGGGTTAGGGCGAAACGAGGTGGAGTCCATCAGTCTTGTGGTGCGGTTCGAACTGAGGAGGAGGGGAGAGGGGTTGCGTGGGGAGGAGGGAGGGTCACGGGTTGGCGCGGCGGTTGGCCAGGCGCACGTCGATCGATTTGGGCTTCGATTTTTGATTTTTTTTCTTTCTTTTTAATTTCTGTTTCGATTAAAAGGAGAGGGGGGGCCAGAGCGGATTAACGGGGGAGAAAAAGTTTTTTTTTTATTTAATTATTTCAAAAAGTGGACTTTTTCATACGACCTCTAAACGAGGTCCACCGCCTGTCGTCCATAGCGTTTTACCCCCATTCCGAACACAATGGGACATGTTTCGTAGGTTGATTCGATCGTTTGAATCAGTTTCCGTTGAATTTACATTTAAATCACTATATTGAATTTTAAACGTACATTTCAAATTACCGGGGTCACATACTAACTAGAAAAATTCCCGAAAAATATTTTCTAGCTTCGTATTGACGATACGGTCCTAACTAAACTAGTTTCGTCAAATTCTGAGACCGTTTGAAAAATGGCCATTTTCCAGTCGATTAAAATCAACTGAAACTGGTCAAACGCGCTTTCCTTTGCCACGCTCACACATTGATTCGAAAAATTATGAAATTTGGAATCTAGCTATAATTTGACACTGCGGGTCCAACAAAACAGGTTTCGTCGAAATCCGAGGTCGCTTGCAAAATTTCCATTTTTAAGGGCCTGAATTCTATAGCGACTATTCAGAATTTTCAACTGGACATATCTTTTGAATCCCGCTATGAAATTTTGATTTTTCAGATTCGTTGGAAAGATATCCTCAATTAGATCCTAATGTTTTTGGTTTCACTAAAATCCGGATTGTTTTGCACCCGGTACATTCAATTGAAGTTTGAAATCGAATTATCCAACTACCGCGCCATTTTCAATTCTATTTATAATTATATATAAATATTTATATTCTAACGACGACGTATATAATATATACGTTCAAATTATATTCAAAATAAATTTCCTCGCCGATTTTATTTAAAATAATTCATTTTAAATAATCAAAATTCGCCAAAATTGCCAAAATAAAAATTTTAAACTGGCCCAGATTTTCGGGTTGTTACAGTCTGACAGAGTATATTTAATAGATCGCGTAAGTTGATCTCTTCAAACGTGTGTACGTTTGGTGGCGGAGGAATTCGTTTCTCTTAGCAGTATACCTGTGGTATTTTTGGAGAAATCAATTTGTGATTTGGCGGGTATGACAATGTGACATTCAAAGAGAATAAATGTGTGATCTGTCAGAGATAAGCGTGGCCTCTAGCCTCACAACCGGGAAATGACAAAAATCGAGCAGGCAGCATGGCTATGTAGGTTTCACCTATTAGGGGTTATAATCACCTGATCTAGAGTTTCATTTACTTCTAAAAATCTATTGTCGATGCTGTCCCATTTGGGAAACGGTTGCTGATCCCAACCGTTTGTGATATACATTCGATACACTCAAGCGAAATGAGTGGTCGGTCATGTGTGGCCGGGTTGCAAGATGTTCTTGTTGAACCCAGTGTATTCCTCTCTAGAGGTACACTAGCGAAAGGTGGTTCCATACCTTGTTATAGTTGGAAATCCATTACCCAATACGTGCTTGCGGTTTTGATTGTATACTATATATGTAGAACGTGAGATGAAAGCGTTTCTGCTAGATGATTATTATATTGTGGTTGATACACACTATTATAATATCAACGAGTTTTGATATAAATATTATTTAGGATTCTCATAAGGGAAAAAGCCATTTCGTTATACGGCGTGGTCTAATGAGATATCGTTTAATGGCTCAAACTGGTTTAAACTGTTTTAGTCATACCAGTCCCATGACTGACCCGGAGTTTATTTTGTTTTGTTCTCCCTAAACTCTTGGGTGCCCAATTTTATACGGGCAGTCAAGTAGTCAGGATTTTACAGGTATACTTGGAGACCTTGGAGCAGGAGGCTTCAGGATTATATAGCTATAGTTATTTCCGCTGCGTTAAAAGTGTTGTACTCTTATAATGTTACTGTATACATATACTGATTTATTTCAAGGATATATTATCTATTATATGTTGTTCGTTCCGCTGTGAGATTCGTGTTACTCTGATGATGTATGTTCTTCTTCTTCTTCTATTCTAAGTTTCTATCTTATCTATCCTCACCCTCTAACTTCTTTCATTAACTTTTCGGTATTTTTCGATGTTTGGTTAGTCGTCATTGATTTTGTTGCGATAACCAAATTCGACAAAAACCGGGTCGTTACATCGGAGGGACATGGGAGGAGTATCTTCCTTTAGTAGAGTTCGCCTACAACAACAGTTACCAGGCTAGTATTGGCATGGCACCCTTCGAGGCATTGTATGGACAACCCTGCAGATCACCGACTTGGTTGTGGGAGTCTACAGATAGGATTCTACTTGGACCTGAGATGATTAGAGAAACTTCAGAGATGATTGATCTTATCCGCAGACGCATGAAGACAGCTTAGGATAGGCAGAAGTCCTACATAGAAAAGAGAAGGACTGATATTGAGTTTGAGGTTGGAGACATGGTTCCCATCAAGGTATCACCTTTGGGGAATGTGGTTCGCTTTGGATCTATGGAGAAACTAGCACCAAAAATTGTAGGGCCATTTCCCATAGCAGAAAGGATTGGCCAAATGGCCTATAGGGTGAAGCTACCAGAGAGATTGACGGATGTTCATGACGTTTTCCACGTTTCTCATTTGCGAAAATGTCTGCACGATACATCAGAGGTAGTTGAGCTGAGCATGCTTAAGGAAGTAGAGGTGGAACGGGAGGCGACAGTTAGACGAGTTCCTACCGGTATTCTTGGATCAGAGGTTAAGAAGTTACGTGTAGTGTCCAGAAATTCCGGTACAATTTGAGCTGACCAAATAGCACAAGTCCAACCCAAATTACACTGGAAACCAGAAGACTAATAGAAAAAAAACAGAGGGTGAGAATAGATAAGATAGAAACATAGAATAGAAGAAGAAGAAGAAGAAAATACAACATCAGAGTAAACACGAATCTCACAGCGGAACGAATAAATATATTTCATAACATAACTTTGAAATAAAACAGTATCTGTATACAATACCATTATTAGAGTATAACACTTACAACATAGTGGAAATAACAATCTATATAAACGCTGCTGAAGCCTCCTGCTCCAACTTTCCAAGATATCTGTAAAATCCCGACTACTTGACTGCTCGTACAAAATTGGGCACCCAAGAGTTTAGGGAAAACAAAACAAATTCCGGGTTAGTCATGGGACTGGTATGAGTAAACAATTTAAAACAGTTTGGGAAAATAATGATATCTCATAAGACCACGCCATATAACGGAACGGGTTTTTCCCTTATGAGAATCCAAATCAATTTGATTTAACTTTCAAATCATTTTGAAAGAAACAATGATCTTTTATATCAAAACTCTTTTGATATTATAATAATGTCTATCAACCACAATATAATACTCATCTTGCAGAACGCTTTCATCTCACGTTCTACATATATAGTTTACAATCAAAACCGCGAGCACTTATTGGATAATGGATTACCAACTATGACAAGGTATGGAACCACCTTTCGATAGTGTACCTCTAGAGAGGAATACACTGGGTTCAACAAGAACATCTTACAACCCGACCACAAATGACCAACCACTCATTTCGCTTGAGTGTATCGAATGTATATAACCAATGGTTGGGATCAGCAACCGTTTCCTGAATGGGACGACATTGAATAGATTAAAGAATGAAATGAATATCTCTAGATAGGTGATAATACACCCTAATTGGCAGCCAACCACTTAGCTATGCTGCCTGCCCGATTTTTGTCATTTCCCGGTTGTGAGGCTAGAGGCCAATCTTATTTCTGACAGATCACACATTTATTCACTTTGAATGTCACATCGTCATACCCGCCAAATCACAAATTGATTTCTCCAAAAATACAACGGGTATACATCTAAGAGAAACGAATTCCTCCACCACCAAACGTAAATACGTTTGAAGAGATCAGTTTACGCGATCCATTAAATATACTCTGTCAGACGTTCTTCCATAGCAGGTCGTCCTGGGATTAGACAGACCAAAGGTACTATTATGTAAATAGGACAGCCCTTGCATAACTCCGTCTTCAATTATCTTCATCATATTTGATCGCAACGCTAACACCCATACGGAGTGGTTTTCAGATAATGAATCTGATCCCGGTCTCTCCGTATTGACGACGGAAAAATGGTCAAAAACTTTGATAGTCGGTGAGTTAACTATCAAAGAAAACACGTGTGCAAACAACGATATTATTTCCAGATGGAAATTATATCTATCAAACATCATTTAACATTTATCTCTTTAGGTCATTTTTCATCTCCTGTTTCCATATATTCAACATTTCCTATTTTCTAAATTTAGAAAATATACGTTAGTAACATTGGGAAACATTTCCATTTCTTGTTTTCTATATTAGAAAACATTTCTGATTCTTATTTGGAAATCATTTCCAAAACTCCTACATTTGGATTTAAGCAGATGTTTAAATAAAACATCGCTATGCCAACACAAAACATTACACTCATTAACTAATTCACTTAACCAACCTTCACTATCGAACACTAACCATTCCTTAGTTACAAACGAAGCCAATCAAGTTGGGGTATAACTACCTCTCAGACCTTAACTGAACAACTTTTCTAACTTCGAAATAGACGAGGTTCACCCTTTAAATCTTTAACAAACTTCCTTACGTAACTCTCGGATTCTATTTACGAATCCACTTCTTTATTGAAAAACATTTGATTATAACTATAGCGTTATAATCCCTACTTCTGAAATATCTAACTCCAAAATATAACTCGATTAACTCAAATTAATTAACCCTAACCCCATTAACTTTAACTCGATTAACTTTAATTCATTAACTCTTATCACTTACCTCCTTTCGAATAAACTATATTCGATTAACTCCTTTCAAATAACTATATTCGATAACTCCTTTAACTCTATTCGAATAAACTATATGCGATTAACTCCTTTAACTCTATTCGAATAAACTATATTCGATTAACTCCTATTCGATTAACTAATATTCGACTAACTCTCTTCGAATAACTAATATTCGATTAACTCTCTTTTGAATAACCAACATTCGATTAACTCTCTTTCGAATAACTAAGATTCGATAACTCTTTTTTGAATAACCAATATTCGATAACACTTTTTCGAATAACCAATATTCGATAAATCTTTTTTGAATAACCAATATTCGATAACTCTTCCTTCGAATAAACTATATTCGATAATCTCCTTTAATTCTATTCGAATAAACTATTTCGAATAACTCCTTAAATTCTATTCGAATAAACTATTTTTAATAACTCCTTTTCGAATAAACTATATTCGATTAATCTCCATTTCGAATAACTATATTCGATTAACTCCCTTCAAATAAACTATATTCGATAATCTTCCTTTGAATTAACTATATTCGATAATCTTCCTTCGAATAAACTATATTCGATAATCTCCTTTAATTCTATTCGAATAAACAATTTCGAATAACTCATTTAATTCTATTTGAATAAACTATTTCGAATAACTCCTTTAATCCTATTCGAATAAACTATTTCGAATAAATCCTTTAATTCTATTCGAATAAACTATTTCGAATAACTCCTTTTCGAATAAACTATATTCGATTAATCTCCATTTCAAATAAACTATATTCGATTAACTCTAATTCGATTTAACTCTAATTTGATTTAACTTTATTTGATTAACTCAAATCGATTAACTCTATTCAAATAACTCTAGTTCCTTTTATAATCCTACTTACCTTCCAAATATTTCCTTTTATGATATCTTATTTATTTTCTAAATAAATATTCCTTTTATCCATATATTTATTTTCCCAAATAAATATTCCTTTTATCTTTCTATTTATTTAACAAATAAATGTTCCTTTTATCTTACTCTATTTATTTAACAAATAAACGTTCCTTTTATCTTACTCCATTTATTTAACAAATAAATGTGCCTTTTATCTTACTCCATTTTATTTAACAAATAAATGTTCCTTTTATCTTACTCCATTTATATAACAAATAAATGTTCCTTTTATCTTACTCCATTTATTTAACAAATAAATGTTCCTTTTATCTTACTCCATTTATTTAACAAATAGATGTTCCTTTGATATTCTATTGTGAATTTTTTACAATATTTCCTTTCAAATTCTATTTGTAAATGTTTTACAATATTTCCTTTCATATTCTTTTTGTAAATTTTTTTACAAATATTTCCGTTCATATTCTATTTGTAAATGTTTTACAAATATTTCCTTTTATATAATCTTACTTATTATATAAATAATTCCCTTTATAAAATTCTATTCATTTTAAAAAATATTTCTTTTTATAAAATCCTTTGATTTTATAAATATCTCTTTCTATAAAATCCTTTGATTTTATATATATTTCTTTTTCAATACAACATTGAAAATTTCCTTTTTAACATTCCAGTATTCCTTATGGTATTTAAAATACGAAATAACAATGATCAATATCATTCTAACACACATCATCAACAATAGATTATATATCACATCATATATCATCATATATGAAAAACAATAAAATAAATGTTGAGGAATCCAATCGGATTCCTCCGACCTGTTTCCCTGCATCCACAGATGTTAAACAATTTAATTAACATCGATTTCATTTCAATATGAAATATTCTGATAAACAGAATCAATGTTTGATTAACGATTTATATATATATATATATATATCGTTATCTATAGTTTTAAATAATCAATCAGCAATTCAATCAAACAGTCAGCACACAGCAAATCAATCACCATTTATCAGTTCTAAATATACGTTATAAAAATATGAACTGGTAGAGTTGGTGAGTTTTACTCACATTGGACAGTTGTCGTTAAATAACGAATAACTATCTTTGATTTGATTCCGACAATTTATTTCACTATAAATTGTAACGAGCTCCAATCCACTCCGAGTCAGTTCCATTGGGTTGCTCTCGCCCATACGATCCCAACGGATCTTGTTTCGCCAATTTCTGATAATGTATGACAATGATATTCATTTTACAAGTTAATGCATACAATTTAATTTAAATTAACTAGATTTTATTCATACGGGCCTTACCCTCTTGTAACCCTTGGCCAGATTTCCAGTTGAATACCTAACCCGCACGTCCATCCTCTCCAAACTGATTATCGTGACCTCCTCCTAATTACACCACGCAATTAACAGACCTTGGCACACCATGTTCTCCCTCCCTCCTCTACTAAAACAAACACCGTCTTCACCAATGATCTCCATTCTCTTTCCTATTCGTCCCGAGCACACCCCCCTTAAGCTCGCAGGCGATCTTTGTATCGCGACTCCAATTTGGTTGCGCATCACACCGGGAAGGTCCGAACCTTTTTGCCATCGTTCTCTCAAAAACTTGGTAACTAAGAGCTCGTCGATCCCGTTAACACAAATCAAATACCCATTTCTCAATTAGATTCCCCAACCGCTCGCTAACTCGAAACCTAGACAATTCTGTTGGAACCCAATACCCCAAAATGAATGTCGAACTCAGCCATTCTTACATGGGTGTGAAGAGAAAACACCCAGGAGTTCAAATATATGTATAGAATAATTTATGGAATTTTATTTTCATTTGTTTAAAAATTTAGAACTTGAGATTTGTTAAAGGAAAAGAAAGAAACAGCGGCAAGATTTTGTTGACCCGAGAAAAATGAAATTTTAGGGTTTAGGGAATTGGTATTGTATTTATAGAAAAATTTAAATATTTAATGTTGATTATTATATTAAATTATATTGAACCGTTACTTTCAATTTGCATTTAAAAATTTGTATGATCACATATGATACCCAAAAATCACGAAATTGGACATGAAGCTACAGTTCGACATTACGGACCCAACGAAACTGGTTTCGTCGAATTCCGACTTCGTTTGCTCACACAGCGTATTTTTAACCATAAAAATACTGACTGTTTTTCACATTAAAAATCCGTACGGCCACACACTAACCCCAAAAATCACGAAAATTGAAATCTAGTAATAATTTAATATTGCGGATCCAACAAAATTAGTTTCATCGAAAACGGAGGTCGTTTGCAAAACTGGCTATTTTTAAAGCTCTAAATAACCCCTTTAAATATATAAATATATTTAAAAACATCTAAATTTAATATTAATAAATTAATATTATCGTATATATTCACATACACTATCATACAGCTCCGGAATATTCGTATATGAATTTCTAACTCGATATTTCACATCCCGATTAAATCGATATTCGATTTAAAATGAAATTCCTTTTATATATCGTTATAAAATTATAAAGGAATTCCATAGCGACTTTTTGAAAATTTGATTTGGGCATAAATCAAAGTCTACACAATGAATTCCCGATTTTTCTCTTCCACTAGAAAAATATACTTCACCAGCTCTGAACATTTCTTGTTTCACAGAAATCCGATTTCAAACTGACCCTGTATATTCAGTTGAATTTCGAATCGCCAAATTGCGAACTGCCGTGTCCTTTCGAGCTCGATTATAATTATAATATAAATTATACGTTCAACTATCATTAATTAAATATATTCGTTATCGTAATTCAATTTCAAACTGAATTATATATTTTGAATTGTCTAATTCACACAATATTGCCATTTCAGCTAATTCTAATTATTTCTGAAATTAAATATATTATTCTATTATTTAATTTAATTAAATATTCATTATTATTTAATTCTACGACCATTCAAATCTCTAAATCACTATTTATATAATTAAATAAATTAATTATTACATCGCTAAAATACGAGTTGTTACATTCTTCCCCGCTTAAAATAATTTCGTCCTCGAAATTGCTAAGGTAGAAAACAACCCTATTGACTGGTTAGAACTTATTTGTTCACTTCTTAACTTCAGTTTCAACTGAACCAATTTAATTTCAATTAAATATTAATTAATTCTTACCAACGAAAAATTTCAAAAATCCTGAAAATTTTCTAACTCCTTAACTTTTCGAAAAATTTCGCCAGCACCACCTTTGTACTGGTCAATAGCTCAAACTCCAACTCGCCTCTCTAGGCCTTCTTCAACCCAAAAGAAAATCAAACAGCCAAGTGGCTTGCCAAATCGGCTTATAAATCTCATGCTTATACCAAATATAAACTTGTACCTTTTTGTCCGGCATATCAACTTTATCCCTTTCACCTGTTATCAATCCAACATATACCAATGTCATCTCAACCAATTTCCAATCAATATCTATTCAGAACAGCTATTCGCTTATATCCGAACCAAATTCCTTTTCAACTCAAGTTTCATTCTTGATTCCAACTCATAATCCATTAATCGAGTTCTATTTCAAATTCTTATCTCCCAATACAATTGTATTCGATATCATTCTAATCTAATTCAATTTCAATTCAATTCCAGCTCATTTTCGCCAATTTCTATTTAAATTTGTTTTTAATTCGAACAATCTCTTCTTGGGAGTTTTAAACAACTTACCTTTTCCAAAACAAAAACCAAATATTCGCTTTTTGAAATCAAAACAACTTCTTTTCTCAAAACAATTCAAAAACAATATCTTTGGTAGTAATCCGTCACTTACAACTTGAAAATGAATACTGATGATATTACAGTCATTATCAGAATTATTTTCCAGTGATCAAAGTGAGTTCAATACTATATCACTTTTCAAAACCATTTTTAAACATTTCCACTTTGAAATATATTTCAAAATACCATCCCCAATGCTTGTAAAACAACTTAAAATCTCCCAGGATTTTAAAATTCTCTTATATTCAATTCAGTTCCATTTACAACTCTTTTCATGTTTTCGAAATTCCAAATTCCAAATTCTGATTCAAATTCAGATTCAATTCATTTCGTAACACTTATACGAATTTTGATCGGTTATTTACATAACTGTTTCAATTATAATCTTATCTGATTATAATCTCAACCAATACATCCAATATACTATAATATTTCAAATATCTATACTTTGCTTATATCAAAATATATTTTGGGTAAAATTATTTCATTTACCCTCTTTTCAAACCATACTGTGTCGGTTCATCGTATTCAAGTGTTTATAAACTCCTATAGATACAGTGGATCAAACTGATCGACCAGAACCCATACACAACTCAACCGACAAATCTCCACAATATAAAACAATTTTATGTTGAATAACAAATACGTTCACTCGCATTATACACTCAACTAAATCTAGAGCATTACTAACCCCATCTTTACTCAGTTACGCCACAGAGCCAAGGTAATTACTAAACCTTAAGCTCTGATACCAACTGTAGTGTCCCGAAATTACGGTATAATTTGAGCTGACCAAATAGCACAAGTCTAACCCAAATTACACTGGAAACCAGAAAACTAATAGAAAGAAAATAGAGGGTGAGAATAGATAAGATAGAAACTTAGAATAGAAGAAGAAGAAGAACATACAACATCAGAGTAAACACGAATCTCACAGCGGAACAAATAAATATATTTCATAACATAACTTTGAAATAAAACAATATCTGTATACAATACCATTATTAGAGTATAACACTTACAACACAGCGGAAATAACAAACTATATAAACGCTGCTGAAGCCTCCTGCTCCAGCTTTCTAAGATATCTGTAAAATCCCGACTACTTGACTGCCCATACAAAATTGGGCACCTAAGAGTTTAGGGAAAACAAAACAAAACAAACTCCGGGTCAGTCATGGGATCGGTATGAGTAAACAATTTAAAATAGTTTGGGAAAATAACAATATCTCATAAGACCACGCTGCATAACGGAACGAGTTTTTCCCTTATGAGAATCCAAATCAATTTGATTTAACTTTCAAATCATTTTGAGAGAAACAATGATCTTTTATATCAAAACTCTTTTGATATTATAATAATGTCTATCAACCACAATTTAATAATCATCTTGCAGAACGCTTTCATCTCACGTTCTACATATATAGTTTACAATCAAAAGCGCGAGCACTTATTGGATAATGGATTACCAACTATGACAAGGTATGGAACCACCTTTCGATAGTGTACCTCTAGAGAGGAATACACTGGGTTCAACAAGAACATCTTGCAACCTGGCGATACATGACCGACCACTCATTTCGCTTGAGTGTATCGAATGTATATCACCAACGGTTAGGATCAGCAACCGTTTCCTGAATGGGACAGCATCCAATAGATTAAAGAATGAAATGAATATCTCTAGATAGGTGATAATACACCCTAATTGGCAGCTAACCACTTAGCCATGCTGCCTGCCCGATTTTTGTCATTTCCCGGTTGTGAGGCTAGAGGCCACGCTTATTTCTGACAGATCACACATTTATTCACTTTGAATGTCACATCGTCATACATGCCAAATCACAAATTGATTTCCCCAAAAATACAATGGGTATACAACTAAGAGAAACGAATTCCTCCGCCACCAAACATAAATACGTTTGAAGAGATCAACTTACGCGATCCATTAAATATACTCTGTCAGACGTTCTTCCATAACAGGTCATCCTGGGATTGGACAGACCGAAGGTACTATTATGTAAACAGGACAGCCCTTGCCTAACTCCATCTTCAATTATCTTCATCATATTTAATCGCAACGCTAATGCCCATACGAAGTGGTTTTCAGATAATGATCTGATCCCGATCTCTCCGTATTGACGACGGAAAAATGGTCAAAAACTTCGATAGTCGGTGAGTTAACTATCAAAGAAAACACGTGTGCAAACAACGATATTATTTCCAGATGGAAATTATATCGATCAAACATCATTTAACATTTATCTCTTTAGGTAATTTTTCATCTCCTATTTCCATATATTCAACATTTCCTATTTTCCAAATTTAGAAAATATACATTAGTAACATTGGGAAACATTTCCATTTCTTGTTTTCTATATTAGAAAACATTTCTGATTCTTATTTGGAAAACATTTCCAAAACTCCTACATTTGGATTTAAACAGATGTTTAAATAAAACATCACTATGCCAACACAAAACATTACACTCATTAACTAATTCACTTAACCAACCTTCACTATCGAACCTTAACCATTCCTTAGTTACAAACAAAGCCAATCAAGTTGGGGTATAGCTACCTCTCAGACCTTAACTGAACAACATTTCTAACTTCGAAATAGACGAGGTTCACCCTTTAAATCTTTAACAAACTTCCTTACATAACTCTCGGATTCTATTTACGAATCCACTTTTTTATTGAAAAATATTTGATTATAACTATAGCGTTATAATCCCTACTTCTGAAATATCTAACTCCAAAATATAACTCGATTAACTCAAATCAATTAATCCTAACCCCATTAACTTTAACTCGATTAACTTTAAATCATTAACTCTTACCACTTAACTCCTTTCGAATAAACTATATTCGATTAACTCCTTTCGAATAACTATATTCGATAAATCCTTTAACTCTATTCGAATTAACTATATTCGATTCACTCCTTTAACTCTATTCGAATAAACTTTATTCGATTAACTCCGATTCGATTAACTAATATTCAACTAACTCTCTTCGAATAACTAATATTCGATTAACTCTCTTTCGAATAACGAATATTCAATTAACTCTCTTTCGAATAACCACGATTCGATAACTCTTTTTCGAATAACCAATATTCGATAACTCTTTTTCGAATAACCAATATTCGATAACTCTTTTTCGAATAACCAATATTCGATAACTCTTCCTTCGAATAAACTATATTCGATAATCTCCTTTAATTCTATTCGAATAAACTATTTCGAATAACTTCTTAAATTCTATTCGAATAAACTATTTTTAATAACTCCTTTTCGAATAAACTATATTCGATTAATCTCCATTTCGAATAACTATATTCGATTAACTCCCTTCGAATAAACTATATTCGATAATCTTCCTTCGAATAAACTATATTCGATAATCTTCCTTTGAATAAACTATATTTGATAATCTCCTTTAATTCTATTCGAATAAACTATTTCGAATAACTCATTTAATTCAATTCGAATTATGGCGACCCAAACTTCCCCGGTCTCCGAAGAGAAGGGAAAGAACAAATTGCTTTGAGGACAAGGCAAATCAGAACACAAACAGAAGAACATTTCATTGCTTATTACAACAATTCCATCAGAATACAAGAATATCACAGAGTATGAATCAGTATTACACATTTGATAAATATCAGAGATCTAAATTACATTTGAATACATAGCAGTGGAAAAATAATACAAACACAACTGAAAGTAATACATGGATACAGAGCTTTCCAAGTATCGTTCCAACTGTAAACCAGGTTCCGGTGAATATAAATCTGCAAAACCAAAACTACTAGCTGCCCGTGTGGAAAATAAGGGCACCCATAGTTTAGGTTAAAACAATAAACTCCAGGTCAGTCATGTGACTGGTGTGAGAACGAAAACAGTTATTAATCTTTATTTTTAAAGTTAGGTAAATCAAGGGACCACGCTGTAAAACACGGAACAGGTTTCATCCCAAGAATACCAGTGCATAAAACAAACAACGCAATGCTAAGTAAAGAAAAATGAAGCTATTATAAGACCCAGGTCCCATCACACAATGCAACGCAAGCCGGAGGATAGGGTTTTACCTTATAATAGCCAAAGAATGCTTGATACGCTAAATTTCATATTTTAGTATTAATATAAGTGAAGAAAACAACTTCAATCATAATGTATAAATCATAAATGGCATAAGTGCCCCATACCACTATGTCGCCATACTAGGCTCTGTAAATAAAACTGAATTATCACGTATTGGAAATTGGATTCCAGTCATGAGTCGAGGCAAGGGTAATCTCCTCTCCGTTCGAGACACTCTAGCAAATGTCTGAGGACCACACACAGCGACCCTGGATCTTCAGGGCCGGTCCTCTCTTACTTTTGAGCATTAGTATTCTTGAACACATGTTTCCCGGTCCTATCAGACCTACATCCGAGGCACCTCGCATCCAACAACCACACAGGTAAAAAGTATATAAATGTCAGGGTTGGTAGGTCACTGACATCACCCATAGCTAGAAAGAAACGTCGTGCTCTCCCCGCAGTCACTATCCCGTTTTTGACTCATATCGAGGAGTGAGGCTCGCGAATTAACGCCATACACAAAGCTGTGCCACATAGGTCGTGCTTTGATCATCAACTACAAGACTTTTCTTTTCAACAAAAGCCTTGATCATTTGCCACTTAGGCAAGCCACACAGGCAATTCACTCCATGCGACTGATGTACATCGATATACAACCTCTGAGCTCGTACGTCTCAGAGAAGGGTGTTAAGCAAGAGAACAAATTCTCCCCACCAAACAGATGTATATTTAATAGAGATCAGTTAACACAGAATAAAATCCAGTGTCAGACACACAGTCCATTTACAAGTTCGTTTTGGGTCTGAACGAAACCAGAGGAACCTTATTCCTCGCATATCCATCGATCTCCAAGTACGTCTGGACGATTGATTCCCTCCTCTTGGGTGTACAACCCAATCAAGATCATCAATAATCATCCAAACGATGTGAAGACCTATGGTCTTCAACCACCGTCTTCATCTTCGACTTATCGTCGAATCGGTTATTCAGAATGGTTATAAACCCGGCCTTTCCGAATAACCCGCGTATATAATAAACAAATGTTACACAAACACAACATACGCCTCATTCCAATTCAGAATATTCTTTTATTCAAATATTCACATCATTAGGGAAAGGTTCCCATTAATTTTATCAAAGATAAATTCTTCTAAATTTATTCTTTAATCTTCCTTTGGATATCATTTCAAACCATGTTAATGTTTGGCAAACTAGTCGGGATTAGCGAACCACACCGAAGTAATTATTTATTTTATTTCCCAATCCCAACCTATTCATCCCATGGAGCAAAACTGGTAATACTCCATATCTAACACCATGGTGTTATCGGTAAATATTAATTACCATTTCACGTTAAAATCTAATTAAAGATTTAACTATCGCTTTGGAGCAAAACTGGTGTTACTCCATTCTCGATCATTTCAATCTAATTAAAGATTCATTAAAACTCCACTTAGTTTTAATCTTCCCACAAATCAATATTTATGGTTATTCAAAGCTAAGAAGTTAATCTTATCTTAACTGGGTTAAAGAACCAATGTCATTTAAAAACACGGTTCACGACAAACCCAAAATCCCATTCCATTGTTAATTGGGTTAAAGAACAGGTGTTATTCAAAACACCACTCACAATAAACCCAAAAACCAATTTAAATTCAATTCCAATTAAATAATAATTAATTGGACAATTTCACTAAATCTTAATTAAAAGATTTATTCTTTTCTAAACTGGGTTCAAGAGCAGTGTTATTTAAGACACCATTCACGACGAATCCAAAATCCCATTTGATATTAAATACAAGGCTCTGAATAGAAAATATATCGGCTTATATTCAATGTCAAATTCTGAAACCAACAAATATCGTATTGGAAATAACGATATAAATATATCTTTCAAATTTCCACAACCATATCTATATAATCACGAAATCCAACATCGAAATATTCTGAAGATAATTTCGATTCAAATCCATTCCAATTCATATATTGGAAATTTCTGGTTATTTTAAAACCATTTCAAATCTAGTTCAAGACTAGTTCATTTCGATAAAAATATATTTTTATCTTTTCAAATACGGAATTTTTCATCCCAGTTCTTTCAAAATCATTTATTATGATTTTACACAAATTATTAATAATTTTATCAAGGAACGTACAATCGATTTCCATATACGGTCATCGAACTGCACTTACAGCGACCTTTTCCAAATTTGATTTGGACATAATTCCAAATCCAACCGTTAGATTTCAAATTTCTAATATTCATTGGAAAGCTCTTTTCGATACGAACCCAACGGTTTCGGTTTCAGGAGAATCCGACGGTCGGATCTCCCGTAACGTCAATTCGAAGTCAATGGTCGAAATTCGCGAACTGCCGCGGCGCGGCGCGTTCTATTCAGGCCATTTAATATATATAGTATATATACTATATATATTTCGTCGATTTCAATTCTAAACATATTTTATAAATCGTTTATATTCGTTTTAAAAATGATTTTAACTTCATATTCAATTTTAAATCAAAATTGAATATTCCATATTATTAATATATAAATGATAATATTTTCAAAATATTAGATTTTGAAATCACTTCCTTTTCTATATTCATTACACAACGAATATAATCGATATTAATATCATTCGCGTCAAAATGGCGTAAATCTAATCAACACGGCTTTATATATTTCAATAACTTCGTTATTCTATTCAACAAATGAATATTTTCTCTATTCAACATATGAATCTATATTTCTTTCAACACATGAATATTCTCAACACATGAGTATCATCAACACATGACTATTTTGTTATTTTATATATTTGATAAAATTGTGTTTTATATTGTTTAATTCTTAATCAGACTCTAACCATAAATTAGCAAGAGAACAATTCCCTAAGTATTAACCCCGAAGGCCGAAACCAACATCAGATCAATACCCAGGAAACCACTCATCTTAACTAGTTTCCAGTTAGTTTCTAATTTTATATATGATAAAGATGTAAATTTTATTGTTAAAATATTTCATTCAACACATGATAAGTTTCAACACATGAATATTCTCAACACATGAGTATCGTCATCACATGACTATTTATTCTATTCAACACGTGAATCTTTATTTTATAATATTCTTTATTTTCCAAATTGGATCCATACAACACATGTATATAATAACAACGATAAATAATCAACCATCGTTCAAAGTGCACCATACAACTGCATAAGCATTAAACATAAATAATTAACGCTTACACAGTCTGTCAACCTATCAATTGACATACAACTAAACAATTGGGACTAGTGTACGCCAAATATCATCCCAACACGCGTGTGGGGTTTCAATCCACAAACACCGAATATTATTTGTGTAGTTGGGCGATGTGTAAAATTTATCGTCCCAATCAATATCCTTCAAATGGGTGTACCTAAACAAATCGTCCGATTTGTTTATAAATATTCATTTTATTCACACGTCAAAAATTATATTTTTAACTATAAAATATTTTTAACTATATAAATATTTTATTTCATTCCACATCACACAATCAATTTTCACGACAACATACAATCAAACATACAAGCCGTCCATGGTCTATGGACGACAGGTGTCGGGTGCTGCTAAGCACCGTCTACATCCTATTATATATTTCAAACTAGAAATTAAAATAAAAGTGAGGAGTTCTCACCTAGAAGCTAAACCAAACGCCGCGACTCTTCATATGTAGAAAATCTTTGCCGTGCTCGCCTTTTGTCATTTTTGTCGCCCGTATTCACTACATATATAAAAATCGCATCTTTATAACTACGCTATATTGATAAAAATCACATTTTTATACTGCTACTATATAGATAAAAATTCTATCTTTATACCGCTACTATATAGATAAAAATTCTATCTTAAACCGCTACTATATAGATAAAAATTATATTTTTAGTTCAACTCCAACTAGATAAAAATCATATTTTTATCATTTCTTCAAATAGATAAAAATCGTATTTTTATTTCATTAGCTATATAAAAATTATATTTTTATTCTCTACATCATATAAGAATTATATTTTTATTCTCTACATCATATTAAAATTATATTTTTATAACGCTCTATATGAATAAAAATCCCATCTTTTCTATGTGATTAACTATATAAAAATCTGATCTTTTCTATGTGATTAACTATATAAAAATCCGATCTTTTACCTCATAAAAATCCGATCTTTTATGCTATTAAAAATCATAGCTTTCAAAAGTTAAAAGAACCCAATTTTTTTTATATAAAGTAAAATAAAAAGAAAACAAAAATCAGTAAGCTCACAATGTTATCGGAGAAGGGGCGTCGGGGTGGAGCTGTAGCAGTCGACGGAAGTGGGGGGAGGGGGTCCGACCAGAGACGCGACGGTGGGCTACTCTGAGGCGCGGTGGGGTTTGGGGCGGTTTCAAGGTGTGGACGGGTTGTACGGAGGAGGGGAAGGCTGGTGGAGGTCAGAGCTGGGGTCGCGGCACCATTCAGGGGGGATGGCGGTGGGCCAGTGCGGCGCCAGGCGGCGCTGACGAGATCGAGGGAGGGGGAGATTTGGGGGAATCGGTTTTCTTCCCTTTTTTTTATTTACTTCGAATGATGACGGGGGAGGAAAAGGAGAGAGGGCATTATATATTTATTTAATTTATTAATTTAATTCCTCTTAAAGTCACTTTTAATCTCGAGCTCCAATTCAAGCCCGACGACTATCTCCGATAGCTAATTACCCCCATTCCGAACACAATGGGATGTGTATCGTAGGCTGATTCGATCGTTTCGATCAGTTTTCGTCAAAATCAAAATATAACTATATATATTGAATTTGAACGCACATTTCAATTTACTGTGGCCACATAGTAACTCTAAAAATTCTAGAAAAAATATTTCTAGCTTCGTATTGACGATACGGTTCTAACAAAACTAATTTCGTCAAATTCCGAGACCGTTTGAAAAATGGCCATTTTCTGGTCAATCGAAATTGACTGAAACTGTGAAAACACGTTTTACTTTGCCACGCTCACATATTGATTCGAAAAATTATGAATTTTGGAATCTAGAAATAATTCGACATCCCGGATCCAACAAAAGTGGTTTCGTCGAAAACAGAGGTCATTTGCAAAATTTCCATTTTTAAGGGCCAGAATTCCATAACGACTATTCTAAATTTCCAACTGGGCATAACTTTTTATTCCCGCTATGAAATTTCAGTTTTTCGGATTCATTGGAAAGATATTCTCAAATAGATTCTAATATTTTTGGTTTTGCTAAAATCCAGTTTATTTTGAACCCTGTACATTCATTTGAAATTTGAAATCGAATTTTCAAACTATCGCGCCATTTCCAACTCCTTTTATAATTAAAAATAAATATTTATATTCTAACGTCGATCTATATAAATATATACGTTCTATTTCTACTCAAAATAAATTTCTTGTCGTCATTATTTAAAATAATTCTTTTTAAATATTCAAAATTCATTAAAATAGCCAAAATAATTTTTTTAAATTGAAACAGATTTTCCGGGTTGTTACAATCTCCCCCACTTAAAACTTTTCATCCCCGAAAAGGAACGAAACTGAAAGTTTTTTAACTAACCAACTCAACTTTCATTATTTTCATTACGGCTTAAGTTCTTCAACTTTTCAGTTTCTAAGAACTTTTCAAATTTTTCAAAAATTTGGCTAACACCCTAAATTTTCGAAAAATTTCGCCATAACCTCCACTGCACCGGGTGATTCGGGAGATTCGGGATATTTCAAACAGCCTCCCATGGCTGTCATCAATCCAAAAGAAAACGAAAAAGCCAAGCGGCTAGCCAATCAGCTCATAAAATCATACAAAACCCAAGAAATACAATAAACGTGTACCTATTTATCGGGCAAACAATTTTATTCCTCTGCTCTAGCCTCCTTGCTATGACCTGTTCAATGTATATACGTGTATATGCGTGCAATTGTAATCATTTTTCAATACAGTTCAATATTCGGTTCAATTTGGCCTAAATGGTTAAAAATATCAAACCAATAATCAAACAACACAATCAGCAATCAATTAGTTGATTATCATTTCAAATTCATAATTTTAATATATATATATATACAGAAAATCATGTTTTTAATGCCAATTCACAACAATAAACCTATCTAGCTTTGGTTCTCACACCAGTCTAATGGAAATATATAGAAATCTCACCTTCGAAACTCGAACATAAACTACTGATGCCGTACGTCATCAGTACAATCATCTCCGGGCGACTAGAGTGTGATTTTATATCTATCCAGTATATTAAAACTTCGAATATACGTTCATGATGCGTATTTGCAAAATCTTTATATATTGGATTGTCCAAATTCATTATAAAATAAAATATTCAAATACGTACAATCAGATATAAATTTTCAAAACAAAGTTTTTTTCAATTTTATTTAAAAAAAATATACTCTTCACACTCATTCTAGGATACTACTGTTCCAATCTCTAACGAGTTATTCTTATTGGATATTCCTAATCCAACCTCTGATGAATTCTTTTGTTCGGTTCTAATGTGTCTTGTTCTCGAGCTCTGTAAACAAAAGCTCTGATACCAAATGTGGCGACCCGAACTTCCCCTGTCTCCGAAGAGAAGGGAAAGAACGAATTGCTTTGGGGACAAGACGAATCAGAACACAAACAGAAGAACGTTTCATTGCTTATTACAACAATTCCATCAGAATACAAGAATATCACAGAGTATGAATCAATATTACACATTTGATAAATATAAGAGATTTAAATTACATTTAAATACATAGCAGCGGAAAAATAATACAAACACAACTGAAAGTATTACATGGATACAGAGTTTTCCGAGTATTGTTCCAGCTGTAAACCAGGTTCCAGTGAATATAAATCTGCAAAACCAAAACAGCTAGCTGCCCGTGTGGAAAATAAGGGCACCCAGAGTTTAGATTAAAACAGTAAACTCCAGGTCAGTCATGTGACTGGTGTGAGAACTAAAACAGTTATCAATCTTTATTTTTAAAGGTAGGTAAATCAAGGGACCACGCCGTATAACACGGAACAGGTTTCATCCTAAGAATACCAGTGCATAAAACAAACAGCGCAATGCTAAGTAAAGAAAAATGAAGCTATTATAAGACCCAGGTCCCATCACACAATGCAACACAAGCCGGAGGATAGGGTTTTACCTTATAATAGCCAAAGAATGCTTGATAAGCTAAATTTCATGTTTTAGTATTACTACAAGTGAAGAAAACAACTTCAATCATAATGTATAAATCATAGACGGCATAAGTGCCCCACACCACTATGTCGCCATACTAGGCTCTACAAATAAAACTGAATTATCACGTATTGGAAATTGGATTTCCGTCATGAGTCGAGGCAAGGGGCAAGCTCCTCTCCGTTCGAGACACTATAGCAAATGTCTTAGGACCACACACAGCGATCCTGGATCTTCAGGGTCGATCCTCTCTTACTTTTGAGGATTAGTATTCCTGAACACACGTTTCCCGGTCCTATCAGACCTATATCTGAGGTGACTCGCATCCAACAACCACACAGGTAAAAAGTATATAAATGTCAGGGCTGGTACGTCACCGACATCACCCATAGCTAGAAAGAAACGTCGTGCTCTCCCTGCAGTCACTATCCCGTTTTTGACTCATACCGAAGTGTGAGGCTCGCGAATTAACACCATACACAAAGCTATGCCACATAGGTCGTGCTTTGATCATCAACCACAAGACTTTTCTTTTCAACAAAAGCCTTGATCATTTTCCACTTAGGCATGCCACATAGGCAATTCACTCCATGCGACTGATGTCCATCGATATACAACCTCTGAGCTCGTACGTCTCAGAGAAGGGTGTTAAGCAAGAGAATATATTCTCCCCCACCAAACAGATGTATATTTAATAGAGATCAATCAACACAGAATAAAATCCAGTGTCAGACACACAGTCCATTTACAAGTTCGTTCTGGGTCTGAACGAAACCGGAGGAACCTTATTCCTCGCATATCCATCGATCTCCAAGTACATATGGACGATTGATTCCCTCCTCTTGGGTGTACAGCCCAATTAAGATCATCAATAATCATCCAAACGATGTGAAGACCTCTGGTCTTCAACCACCGTCTTCATCTTCGACTTATCGTCGAATCGGTTATTCAGAATGGGTATAAACCCAGCCTTTCCGAATAACCCGCGTATATAATAAACAAATGTTACACAAACAAAACATACGCCTCATTCCAATTCAGAATATTCTTTTATTCAAATATTCACATCATTACGGAAAGGTTCCCATTAATTTTATCAAAGATAAATTCTTCTAAATTTATTCTTTAATCTTCCTTTGGATATCATTTCAAACCATTTTAAGGTTTGCTAAACTAATCGGGATTAGCGAACCACACCGAAGTAATTATTTATTTTATTTCCCAATCCCAACCTATTCATCCCATAGAGCAAAACTGGTAATACTCCATATCTAACACCACGGTGTTATCGGTTAATATTAATTACCATTTCGGGTTCAAATCTAATTAAAGATTTAACTATCGCTTTGGAGCAAAACTGGTGATACTCCATTCTCGATCATTTCAATCTAATTAAAGATTCATTAAAACTCCACTTAGTTTTAATCTTCCCATAAATCATTATTAATGGTTATTCAAAGCTAAGAAGTTAATCTTATCTTAACTGGGTTAAAGAACCAATGTCATTTAAAAACACGGTTCACGACAAAGCCAAAATCCCGTTCCATTGTTAATCGGGTTAAAGAACAGGTTTTATTCAAAACACCGCTCACAATAAACCCAAAAACCAATTTAAATTCAATTCCAATTAAATACTAATTAACTGGACAATTTCACTAAATCTTAATTAAAAGATTTATTCTTTTCTAAACTGGGTTCAAGAACAATGTTATTTAAGACACCACTCACGACGAACCCAAAATCCCATTTGATATTAAATACAAGGCTCTGAATAGAAAATATTCGGCTTATATTCAATATCAAATTCTGAAACCAACAAATATCGTATTGGAAATAACGATATAAATATATCTTTCAAATTTCCACAACCATATCTGTATAATCACGAAATCCAACATCGAAATATTCCGAAGATAATTTCGATTCAAATCCATTCCAATTCATAAACTGGAAATTTCTGGTTATTTTAAAACCATTTCAAATCTAGTTCAAGGCTAGTTCATTTCGATAAAAATATATTTTTATCTTTTCAAATATGAAAATTTTCATCCAATTTCTTTCAAAATCATTTATTATGATTTTACACAAATTATTAATATTTTTTATAATTTTATCAATGACCGTACAGTCGATTTCCATATACGGTTATCGAACTGCACTTACAGCGACCTTTTCCAAATTTGATTTGGACATAATTCCAAATCCAACCGTTAGATTTCAAATTTCTAATATTCATTGGAAATCTCTTTTCGATACGAACCCAACGGTTCCAGTTTCAGGAGAATCCGACGGTCGGATCTCCCGTAACGTCAATTCGAAGTCAATGGTCGAAATTCGCGAACTACCGCGGCATGGCGCATTCTATTCCGGCCATTTAATGAATATAATATATATACTATATATATTTCGTCGATTTCAATTCTAAACGTATTTTATAAATCGTTTAAATTTGTTTTAAAAATGATTTTAACTTCATATTCAATTTTAAATCAAAATTGAATATTCCATATTATTAATATATAAATGATAATATTTTCAAAATATTAGATTTTGAAATCACTTCCTTTTCTATATTCATTACAAAACGAATATAATCGATATAAATATCGTTCGTGTCAAAATGGCACAAATCTAATCAACACGGCTTTATATATTTCAATAACTTCGTTATTCTATTCAAAAAATGAATATTTTCTCTATTCAACACATGAATCTATATTTCTTTCAACACATGAATATTCTCAACACATGAGTATCGTCAACACATGACTATTTTGTTATTTTATATATTTGATAAAATTGTGTTTTATATCGTTTAATTCTTAATCAGACTCTAACCGTAAATTAGCAAGAGAACAATTCCCTAAGTATTATCCCCGAAGGCCGAAACCAACATCAGATCAATACCCAGGAAACCACTCATCTTAACTAGTTTCCAGTTAGTTTCTAATTTTATATATGATAAAGATGTAAATTTTGTTGTTAAAATATTTCACTCAACACATGAATACTCTCAACGCATGAGTATCATCAACACATGATTATTTATTCTATTCAACACGTGAATCTTTATTTTATAATATTCTTTATTTTTCAAATTGGAATGAGGCCTAATCAATTACCATATAATGTTAATTATATGGATTCCATACAACACATGTATATAATAGCAACGATAAATAATCAACCATCATTCAAAGTGCACCACACAACTGCATAGGCATTAAACATAAATAATTAACGCTTACACAGTCTGTCAACCTATCGATTAACATACAACTAAACAATTGGGACTAGTGTACGCCAAATATCATCCCAACAACCGTGTGGGGTTTCAATCCACAAACACCGAATATTATTTGTGTAGTTGGGCGACGTGTAAAATTTATTGTCCCAATCAATATCCTTCAAATGGGTGTACCTAAATAAATCGTCCGATTTGTTTATAAATATTCATTTTATTCACACGTCAAAAATTATATTTTTAACTATAAAATATTTTATTTCATTCCACATCACACAATCAATTTTCACAACAACATACAATCAAACATACAAGCCGTCCATGGTCTGTGGACGACGGGTGTCGGGTGCTGCTAAGCACCGTCTGCATCCTAGTATATATTTCAAACTAGAAATTAAAGTAAAAGTGAGGAGTTCTCACCTAGAAGCTAAACCAAACGCCGTGACTCTTCATATGTAGAAAATCTTTGTCGTGCTCGCCTTTTGTCATTTTCGTCGCCCGTATTCACTACATATATAAAAATCGCATCTTTATATTGTTGCTATGTATATAAAAAATCACATTTTTATAACTATGCTATATTGATAAAAATCACATTTTTATAACTACGCTATATTGTTAAAAATTACATTTTTATACTACTACTATATAGATAAAAATTCTATCTTTATACCGCTACTATATAGATAAAAATTCTATCTTTATACCGCGCTGCTATATAGACCAAAATTATATTTTTAGTTCAACTCCACCTAGATAAAAATCATATTTTTATCATTTCTTCACATAGATAAAAATCGTATTTTTATTTCATTAGCTATATAAAAATTATATTTTTGTTCTCTACATCATATAAAAATTATATTTTTATTCTCTACATCATATAAAAATTATATTTTTATAACGCTCTGTATGAATAAAAATCCAACCTTTTCTATTTGATTAATTATATAAAAATCTGATCTTTTCTATGTAATTAACTATATAAAAATCTGATCTTTTACCTCATAAAAATCCGATCTTTTACCTCATAAAAATCTGATCTTTTACCTCATAAAAATTCGATCTTTTATGGTATTAAAAATCATAGCTTTCAAAAGTTAAAAGAACCCAATTTTTTTTATATAAAGTAGAATAAAATGAAAACAAAAATCAGTAAGCTCACAGTGTTATCGGAGAAGGGGCGTCAGAGTGGAGCTGTAGTAGTCGACAGAAGTGGGGGGGTCCGGCCAGAGACGCGGCGGCAGGCTAGGCTGAGGCGCGATGGGATTTGGGGCGGTTTCAGGGCGTGGCGGGTTTTACGGAGGAGGGGAAGGCTGGAGAGGGTCGGAGCTGGGGTCGCGGCACCGTTCAGGGGGGATGGCGGTGGACCAGTGCGGCGCCAGGCGGTGCTGACGAGATCGAGGGAGGGGGAGATTTGGGGGAATCGGTTTTCTTCCTTTTTTTTATTTACTTCGAATGATGACTGGGGAGGAAAAGGAGAGAGGGCATTATATATTTATTTAATTTATTAATTTAATTCCTCTTAAAGTTACTTTCAATCTCGAGCTCTAATTCAAGCCCGACGACTATCTCCCATAGCTAATTACCCCCATTCCGAACACAATGGGATATGTATCGTAGGCTGATTCAATCGTTTCGATCAGTTTTCATCAAAATCAAAATATAACTATATATATTGAATTTGAACGCTCATTTCAATTTACTGGGGCCACATACTAACTCTAAAAATTCCAGAAAAATTATTTCTAGCTTCGTATTGACGATACGGTTCTAACAAAAATAATTTCGTCAAATTCCGAGACCGTTTGAAAAATGGCCATTTTCTGGTCGATCGAAATTGACTGAAACTGTCAAAACATGTTTTACTTCGCCACGCTCACATATTGATTCGAAAAATTATGAATTTTGGAATCTAGCAATAATTCGACATCCCGGATCCAACAAAAGTGGTTTCGTCGGAAACAGAGGTCATTTACAAAATTTCCATTTTTAAGGGCCAGAATTCCATAGCGACTATTCTGAATTTTCAACTGGGCATAACTTTTTATTCCTACTATGAAATTTCAATTTGTCGGATTCGTTCGAAAGATATTCTCAAATAGATTCTAATATTTTTGGTTTCACTAAAATCCGGTTTATTTTGAATCCTGTACATTCATTTGAAATTTGAAATCGAATTTTCAAACTACCGCGCCATTTCCAATTGCTTTTATAATTAAAAATAAATATTTATATTCTAACGTCGATCTATATAGATATATACGTTCTATTTCAATTTAAAATAAATTTCTCATCGTCATTATTTAAAATAATTCATTTTAAATATTCATAATTCATTAAAATAGCCAAAATAAAAATTTTAAATTGGCTCAGATTTTCCGGGTTGTTATACGAATAAACTATTTCGAATAACTCCTTTAATTCTATTCAAATAAACTATTTCGAATAACTCCTTTAATTCTATTCGATTAAACTATTTCGAATAACTCCTTTTCGAATAACTATATTCGATTAATCTCCATTTCGAATAAACTATATTCGATTAACTCTAATTTGATTTAACTCTAATTCGATTTAACTCTAATTTGATTTAACTTTATTTGATTAACTCAAATCGATTAACTATATTCAAATAACTCTAATTCCTTTTATAATCCTACTTACCTTCCAAATATTTCCTTTTATGATATCTTATTTATTTTCTAAATAAATATTCCTTTTATTTATTTTCCTAAATAAATATTCCTTTTATCTTTTTATTTATTTAACAAATAAATGTTCCTTTTATCTTACTCCATTTATTTAACAAATAAATGTTCCTTTTATCTTACTCCGCTTATTTAACAAATAAATGTTCCTTTTATATTACTATATTTATTTAACAAATAAATGTTCCTTTTACCATACTCCATTTATTTAACAAATAAATGTTCCTTTTATCTTACTCCATTTATTTAACAATTAAATGTTTGTTTATCTTACTCCATTTATTTAACAAATGAATGTTCCTTTTATCTTACTCCATTTATTTAACAAATAAATGTTCCTTTTATATTCTGTTGTAAATGTTTTACAATATTTCCTTTCAAATCCTATTTGTAAATGTTTTACAATATTTCCTTTCATATTCTATTTATAAATGTTTTACAAATATTTCCTTTCATATTCTATTTGTAAATGTTTTACAAATATTTCCTTTTATATAATATTATTTATTATATAAATAATTCCCTTTATGAAATTCTGTTCATTTTAAAAAATATTTCTTTTTATAAAATCCTTTAATTTTGTAAATATCTCTTTCTATAAAATCCTTTGATTTTATATATATTTCTTTTTCAATACAACATTGAAAATTTCCTTTTTAACATTTCAGTATTCCTTATGGTATTCAAAATTCCAAATTACAATGATCAATATCATTCTAACACACATCATCAACAACAGATTATATATCACATTATATATCATCATATATGAAAAACAATAAAATAAATGTTGAGGAATCCAGTCGGATTCCTCTGACCTGTTTCCCTGCATCCACAGATCTTGTTTCGTCAATTTCTGATAATGTATGACAATGATATTCATTTTACAAGTTAATGTATACAATTTAATTTAAATTAACTAGATTTTATTCATACGGGCCTTACCCTCTTGTAACCCTTAGCCCAATTTCCAGTTGAATACCCAACCCGCACGTCCATCCTCTCCAAACTGATTATCGCGACCTCCTCATAATTACACTATGCCATTAACAGACCTTGGCACACCACATTCTCCCTCCCTCCTCTACTAAAACCAACACCGACTTCACCAATGATCTCCATTCTCTTTCCTCTTCGTCTCGAGCATACCCCCCTTAAGCTCATACGCGATCGTTGTATCGCGACTCCAAGTTGGTTACGCATCACACAGGGAGGTTCCAAACCTTTTTGTCGTCATTCTCTCAAAAACTTGGTAACCAAGAGCTCATCGATCCCCTTAACACAAGTCAAATACCCATTTCTCGATTAGATTCCCCAACCGCTCGCTAACCGGAACCCTAGACAATTCTGTTGGAACCCAGTACCCCAAAACGAATGTCGAACTCAGCAATTCTTACATGGGTACACCCAGGAGTTCAAATATATGTATAGAATAATTTATGGAATTTTATTTTCATTTGTTTAAGAATTTAGAACTTGAGATTTGTTAAAGGAAGAAAAAGAAACAGCTGCAGGATTTTGTTGACCCGAGAAAAATTTATAGAAAAATTTTAGGGTTTAGGGAATTGGTATGGTATTTATAGAAAAATTTAAATATTTAATATTGATTATTATATTAAATTATATTGAACCATTACTTTAAATTTGCATTTAAAAATTTGTATGATCACATATGATACCCAAAAATCATGAAACTGGACATGCAGCTACAGTTTGACATTACGGACCCAACGAAACTGGTTTCATCGAATTCCGACTCCGTTTGCTCACACAGCGTATTTTTAACCGTAAAAATACTGACTGTTTTTCACATTAAAAATCCGTACGGCCACACACAGACCCCAAAAATCACGAAAATTGAAATCTAGCAATAATTTAATATTGCGGATCCAACAAAATTAGTTTCCTCGAAAACGGAGGTGTTTGCAAAACTGGCTATTTTTAAAGCTCTAAATAACCCCTTTAAATATATAAATATATTTAAAAACATCTAAATTTAATATTAATAAATTAATATTATCGTATATATTCACATACACTATCATACAGCTCCAGAATATTCCTATATGAATTTCTAACTCGATATTTCACATCCCGATTAAATCGATATTCGATTTAAAATGAAATTCCTTTTATATATCGTTATAAAATTATAAAGGAATTCCATAGCGACTTTTCAAAAATTTGATTTGGGCATAAATCAAAATCTACACATTGAAATCCCGATTTTTCTCTTCCACTAGAAAAATATACTTCACCAGCTCCGAACGTTTCTTGTTTCACAGAAATCCGATTTAAAACAGTCCCTGTATATTCAGTTGAAGTTCGAATCGCCAAATTGCAAACTTCTGCGCCATTTCGAGCTCGATTATAATTATAATATAAATTATACATTCAACTATCATTAATTAAATATATTCGTTATCGTAATTCAATTTCAAACTAAATTATATATTTTGAATTGTCCAATTCACACAATATTGCCATTTCAGCTAATTCTGATTATTTCTGAATTTAAATATATTATTCTATTATTTGATTTAATTAAATATTCACTATTATTTAATTCTACGATCATTCAAATCTCTAAATCACTATTTATATAATTAAATAAATTAATTATTATATTGCTGAAATACGGGTCGTTACATTATGCAACCAAGAGGTCAAGTTGATGAAAGTTCAATGGGGAGAAGAACACGAGGATGCAACTCGGGAGACTGAAGTCAAGATTCATGGTTCGTACCCTTTTCTTTTCAAGGGTATGTTCTTAACTTCTTTTTCCAAAGCTTTTATTCGTACTTGCATCTGTCATTAAGTATATACTATAGATCGAATCTTCGACCATTAGGTAGGGAACCAATGGATGTAAACATGTGTTTGAGACTTGTTATGTTTGATGGATGCGAGTGGATGCAAGTGTTTGCTAGTGGTTGCCCGTTGATGCATATACACACACATTAGGCACTAGATCGTGTCAACCACTACATACTGCATATGGATGTGTGTGCATTTTAATTTTTTGATGGATGAAAATGGATGCATCATCATATGAATGTTGCATTTGAATGAATGTATGCGCACACATATAGAACTTACCTGCTATACTAGGATTATTTGCATAGATTTTGATTACATGGCATAGACATAAATTGCATTAAGGAGGTCAACTGAATCAGTAGACCGCTTGATCTTTCGCATTAGTATAGAGACATATACACACACACCTTTGCATAGGTTCATATAAGTATTTGAAATCTTTTAAGAACAATGGATGCCTGTGATTGGTGGATGAGTAGATGGATGATGGATGTTAGGATATACATTCTTCTTAACTTGGAGATTTGGGGGACGAAATCCTTTAAGTAGGGGAGAATGTAACACCATTTAATTTTAAAGAACATTATAATGATAAACTAAAGAATACTTAATTAAATATTTTGAATTAAGTACAACGGACTGCACCATTGCATTCATCTCGTAATTTTTCTTAAGATATACTCCGAGTTTGCGTAAAGCGGACATCGTATGAAGAAAATATTAAGGTTTGAAGTTTGTATACATATAAGAAAAATATATGTACTGTAACGATTCGAATTTCACCCGGACCTAATCGATCGCAAAATCGACCAAGACCGTTCAAAACCCGAATAAGCTAACTCTGGGAATACAACACATCAGAACAAATAATAGAAGACGTTTATAAACATTATAATAATGTTACATCAGAATACAGAATATCACAGTACATCGGTAAAATATAGCGGAAGATAATTTACAATAATTTAATACATTGCAGCGGAAATGAATAAACTGATATAGCGGAATCCTATCAATGCTCTGGACACAGCTTTAAGCATCGATCCAAAATCCTTCTCAATATATCTGCAAAATAAGCTACTCTACTGCCCGTGTGGAAAAGAGGGCACCCGAGTTTGCAAAGTGAAACAAACTACAGGTCAGTCATAGGACTAGTATGAGAAGTCTTTCCTAACTTATCTAACAATATGGCTAATCACAGGACCATGCCACTAAAGTGGAATGAGTTTACTCCATTGGATTGCCAGTGCATAAATAAAGTAAATCGTTTAAAACAAAGCAATGCTTTTTAGAAAAATGAAACCATTATAAGACTCAAGTCCCATCACACAATGCAACACAAACCGGAGGATAGAATTTTACCTTATAATGGTCAAAAATGCTTGATACGATAAAACAGATTTGGTATTATTATTAGTGTGTATATGTTTCAAAACATTTCAATCATAATGTATCAATCATAGACGGCATAGCTACCATATACTATGTCACCATACTAGTATTACAATCAAAACCACATGGTGTCATATTGGAAGTTGGATTTCCATCTTGAGTCAAGGCTAGGAACGATCTCCTTACTGATTCGAGACCCTCTAGCAATGTCTCAGGATCACACCTACAGACAACCCTTGGATCCTGCAGTGCCGGTCCACAAATAACATTAGTGGATTGGCAATTCCTGAACACATGCTTCTCGGTCCTATTGAACCTAAAAAATGGTCACAATCGACCAATAAATCCGAGGCGTCTCATTCTATCAACCACATAAGTAAAAATGTCAGGGCTTGTAAATGCTGACACCACTTCTAGCTAGAAAGAAACTTGTGCACTCACTGCGTTCCCATGTCCCGTTTCTGACTCTTACCGGGGTGTGAGGCTCGCGAGGTAACGTTATACATAAAGCTATGCCTAAAATAGGTTATGTTTTGATCATCATCCACAAGGCTCTGCTTTTCAACAAATGCCTTGATCTTTTGCATCTTGGCATGCCACATTGACAATTCATGCCATGCAATTGATAACTACCAATATACAACCTCTGAGCTTGTGCGTCTCAAAGAAGGGTGTTAAGCAAGAGAATAAATTCTCCGCCACCATAGATATATATTAAATAGAAATCAATTTAATTTACATGGAATGAAATCCAATGTCAGACACACATCCATTTACAAGTCCGTTCTGGGTCTGAACGAAACTGGAGTCACCTTATTCCTCGTCTCGTATGTCCAATACGGAAGAGAGGTGCTCGCTTATCCGGACAATCAACAAGTACGTCTAGACAACTACCACTGTTACCCTTTCAAGGCAGCAACTCCTATCAAAGGCATCAGTAGTCATCCATTCGATGTGAAGATCGCCGGTCTTTAACCACCGTCTCATCTTCGACTTTTAACCGTCGCAGTAATTATTCAGAATGGGTTAAACCTGGTCTTCCCAAATAACTCGCGTATTTTAAAATCAAAAATCAAGTGTTATAAAAACACATCAAACGCCTCATTCCAATTCAGATTATTCTTTCAATAAAATATTCACATTATTCTATCAAAGATAAATTCTTTAAAGTTAATCTTAAATCTTTCTTTTAAAGATTTATTAAAACTCCAATTTGGTTTTAAATATCAAAAATCATTATTTAATGATTATTTAAATTTAAGAAATTCATCTTACCTTTAACTGGGTAAAAGGACTAATGTCATTTAAAACACAGTTGACGGTAAACCCAAAATCGTCTTCCATTAAATATGGAATTTTCACAGAAATCAAATCAATATGTAATCAATATAAATTTCTATATCAGACCAATAATATAAATGGTATAACGACAAAGCCTCTTAAATTCCATATATAGTATCGATCTTCTTTTACAGAAGCTTATCTCGATTATTATTAAATCGAATTCCATTCAATTACAATTTAATATATTAAATTGGAAAACTTTACTTTGGAAATTTTTTCCATTAAATCTAAATAAAAAGGTTTATAAATTACAAATCATATTTTCACTGGAAATCGGGTTAAAGAACAGAAGTCGCTTAAAACACAGTTCATAATAAACCCAATTCACACTTCATTTTATTCTAATTACTAAATATAATTGGAAACTCTAATAATCTTAATTAAAAGATTTATTCTTTTCTCAACTGGGTTTAAGAACAGTGTTATTGAAGACACCATTCTCGACAAACCTAAAAATCAAATTTATTTATTTAATTCCAGGAAAATATTAATTTATTGGAAAACTTCATTAAATCTTAATTTAAAGATTTATTCTAGTTAATAACTAGTTCTTTTTGACAAAAAATATATATATTTATTTATTTAAAAGATATTCTGAATCGGAATGCGACTCAATCAATTACCATATAATTTCAGTTATATGGATTTCATACATCGCATGTATATAACAATAATGGGAAATAATCAATAAACAATCCATTCACATCCAGAGTGAAATATGTAACTGTGTGAGCATTAAATAAAACATAATGCTCGTCACAGAATGTCAATCCATCGATTGACATACAGCTAAATAATGGGACTAGTGTAGGTCAAATATCATCCCAACACCCGTGTAGGGTTTTCAAACAGCAACAACAATTTATTTAACTAAATCATTGGTTATTAAATTTAACCAATTTTAATTCAGTTTGAATTATTTCTCATATCGCTACTCATAATAATGATATTGTTTTAATCTAGCTGATTTTGTATTTCCAACTAATGATCATTTTAATCATTTCTATATATGCTATAAAAATGTAATCTTATCATTTACATATTTTATCTTCATCATAACATTCTTAACAAAATGATGTTTTTAATAACATGACATTTTTATATAACTGACATTACTAAATAAATGACATTTTTATCAACATGGCATTTCTAAATAAATCATACATTTTTAAATGAATGACATTTTTATTTAAATGGCATTTTCTAATGTAATGACATTTCTTAACAAAAATGTTATTTTCAATCTAATATAACATTCCTAACAAAATGTTATTTTTAATTTATAACAAAAATGTTATTTTTAATCTAATATAACATTTATAACAAAAATGTCATTTTTAATCTAATATAACCTTTTTCTAATGTAAATGACATTTCTATTGTAACGACCCGCATTCTACGTATCGAAGGGTCGTAGGATATTTGTTTCTTTCACATACGAAGTCGTTTGGTCATGTAACTTTGGGAGACGACTATTGTGGTCATTTCCCATGTTCATGATTTTTGCCGATTTTTAAATGACCATTTTGCCCCTAGCTGATCTTGTTTCGGCCATAATTTTTGATTGGAAAGGAGTTTTGACCTGAAATGACTTCAATTGGATTCAAATGATGGTTTACCTTTCCGTAGAGTGGTCACAGGTGAAAAACGGACTTACCATTTGGGAGATATAGCCGAAATAAGGTTTGGAAGGTGAAAAACTTCTTAACCGGGCCAAATAGGGTGATTGTGAATGGGCCCATAACCCATTTCGGGATTAGGGTTATGGGGAGGATGAAATGAGTTAGGTTTTCAATCTATTTCAGTTTTCTAGTCGCCACTTACCTCTTAGAAACCCTAACAATGGCCTCCAACCTCTAAAACACCTCCAAATCACTTTCTAATCAAGGATTAAACTTAGCAACATCAAATCAAGGTGGATTAGCACAAAAATCGAGGTAGAGCTGTTGAGTTGCATTGGTATTTACGTCCAAACAGTGGAGTTTCAGTTCTAAAGGTTTTATTTGTGGCTAAGGTGAGTGATTTGCATAGTTCCTCACTAATTATGGTTAATTAAGGGTAATTAGTGTTGATTAGCGAATTTATACATTAATAAATTCTGGAAAAATATTCATAAATTCGGAAATAATGTTTTAGGCCTCTGTTAGAAAATTTGGTTAGTTTGGTTAAGTTTTGTTAATCCTATCATTAGATTATGCCTAAACATGCTTAAGGGAAAATATCGGGTTTTTGCTATGATTGATCCATTTTAACCTATCATATTGATGTTTTGGTGATTGTGGTCACTTCTATTTGTTGCTATGACTGTATGATATGCTTTGTGATTGTTTAGAATAGTTAGAATGGTCGAAAACACCGTCGAATGGCGTAAAACACTCGCGGGAAAGTTGCAGGAAAATGGTGTAGGTTTTCGGATCAGATCGGTTGGAAGGGCTCGGACCGGATAGTGGACTGGGCAAGGGATCACCGAACCGAACCGAGGCTTGGCACAGGAGAAAGTATGGCAAGAAGGAAGGCCACAATGGTTGAACTGGGATCGGATCGAGCTAACAAAGGAGAACCAGATCTAATTGAAGGGAAGTCAGGGGGATCGGAGCGGAAGAAAATGGGGAAGTGGATCGGACCGTGACCAGGAACCCGAACCGAACCGATGGAGCAAGGGTACACCGAACTGAACCGATGGAGCAAGGGTACACCGAACCGAACCGATGTGACATGGAGAACCCGAACCGAGCCGATGACTAGTAACCAGAGCAAGCCTTACCGAACCGAGGTGCATCTACCCGAACCGAACCGATGGCCAGGAGGAGATCTGAACCGACCCAGTGATGACCAAAACCCAAGATGCAAAGGTAGTCCAAATGGGAAGTTTGTACTCAGGATCCAGTAATGAACCAATGAGTTAACTTCATGATTGTGCTTTGCTGCGGGACGTGTGCTAAAGGGTTGCCGATGTCTATAACTTTGGATCACTATGTTTAGGGGGTACGTGAACGGATTCAGGGCCACAGTGGCCTAGGTACGACTAAAGAGCTATACGCCAATGAAGTGGGATCATTTGCGAAGATTTGGTCATGACTCCATGGGGTAAGCTTGGTAGTAGCAATAGTTGTACAAGTTGAACTCCGTCACTACTTCGAGGGGTCTAGTGATTGACAGTGGTGGACATCGTATGCTTTATGCACTGAGTGAGAGATGTGAGGATGGTTGCTATGTTTGATTTGTTTGCCATCATTATGACATGCACCCCCACCCCCGTATTCTTTACACCATTTGTTAGTGGCAACTTAGAGTATTATACGGTATATTGTACTAACTCTTTGGTTGCAGGTCCAGGTTCAGGTATGGTTTAGTATACCTGTTATTGTTCTGCTTTGCTTCTTATCGCTCATACCAGACTTTTTGTCTGACCCAGAGTTTTATGTCTCTTCTTATTACTCTGGGTGCTCTGACGAGCAGACTGGAGACAGGTTAGGTGGTATGCCCGAGTAGCTATACCGAAGACGAGCAGGAGGCTCCTACGTATGATATCTATATATATTCTCCATGTTTCGTTGGTGGTCACTACTTGGGCATTAGTAGTGTACCTCCCTTATCTTGCATTTGCTTTTAGAGATAGTTGAAAAGTTGTAATAATGATGATGTGGAAAATAAGCTGTATTTGGATTTTCCGCTACTACGATATTTTGTTTTCAGCTTATGCACTGTCTCGCCTGTTTTGTGTCAAGTATATGTTATGATTATATTTTATTCCATGTGCTGTGAGACATATTACAGGTTCTTTGTTGATTCTTCGTCTTCTTTCTTTTCCTCTGACGACCGTCCCGTGCTAACTAGACATGTGTACATCGCACTTTTGGAGTAAATGTCAGTTGGTGTGGGGCGGGCCATCATACTTGGTATCAGAGCTCTAGGTTGCGTAGTTAACCTAGGGAAGTTATCAGGGAGAGATAGTGTACATATATGAGAGCGCGTATTTGTAATTATTTTGGTTTTCAAAAGCTATATATATACTATTAGTATATCTAAGAATGAAGTCGCACTACACTGGCACCACTATGGAGATGGTTAATCGTTTTCTCTGTGCAGATTGAACGATGAGCCGATACGCAAGGGGTACCGGTAGGGGAGCCAATAATGGGAACGCTGCTGAGATGAGGACGATGTTTATTGACCTCATGAGAGAGATGCTTAGGGATGTGCAGAGGGTAGCTCCCAATGCTGGTAATGGAGGTGGTCCGGTAGTGCAGGCGCCTAGGGCCGATTTCGCCAAGCTAAATAAGAATTATACTAGCCTTGGTGGGAAGCCGTTCCTTGGAACGGAGTCGGCTACGAATGTTCAGGATTGGTTGGATAGCTGTGAATGTATCTTCGAAGATTTGGGTATCAAGGATGCAATGAAGAGAAGGCTAGCATCCCGTCAGCTGCAAGGACGGGCAATGTATTGGTGGAATGCTATTAAGGCAGCTACTCTAGAAGATCAAGTTACTTAGGATAAGTTCAAGGCTCTCTTTAGTGATAAGTTTATCCCAGCTGCTCAGAAATCAGAGTTGTTTAGGAAATTTCTTAAGCTTAAGCAGAATGGTAGAGCAGTCTCGGAGTATATTGCAGAATTCGATACTTTATCGAAATATGGGTTATCCCTCATTGACACTCCCGAGAAGAAGAATGAGAAGTTCATAACAGGCTTGGATCAATACTTCGGGGAAAGGCTTATTAACCACATCGATTAGACGTTTGAATAGATTGTGGGGAAAGCTTTGAGATCAGAGAGCCTATACCCTAAGTCGAAGACTGAGGCTGCATCTGCAGAAGAACCGAAACCGCAAGCAAGCGGTGGAGGCAAGAATGGTTCTCAGAATAAGAGAAAGCAGAACCAGAATAAGGATGGCCAGAAGAAGAAGAAGAAAGATGTTGAGTGCTTTAGCTGTGGCAAGAAGGGCCATTATGCTAAAGAATGTCGAGCAAAGCCAGCGGACAGGAAGTGCTTCAACTACGGCCAAGTTGGACATCAAAAGGATAAGTGTCCACAACTTTTGAAAGAGAAGCAGATGGTGAAAGCATATGCCCTTAATGCTATTCCTTCTTCGTCGAATGCCCCAACTGTGGCGGAGAAAGGAAAGAATGTCGTCATTCAAGGTATGCTTTCTATTTATGATGTACCTGTTCGAGTATTGTTTGATACCGGGGGTTCCCATTCCTTCATATCTATTGACCTGGTAGATAGGTTGGGATTGGAACCCGAGTTAGTCGATAGACCATTAGTGGTGACGAACCCGATTGGTGGTTCGACAAGCCTTAGTATGATTTGTCGTAGTTTGGTCTTATCGAGTCATGGATGTATGTTTGTTTGTGATTGCTTTGTTCTGGGCTTTACTGGGTATGACATTATTTTGGGAGTCGATTGGCTCCAAAGATATGGGGTGGTGGTGGACTGTGAGGGTTCTTCGGTGACTATTAGAGCGGATGATGGGCGGAGGGTAGTGTTGGGTAGCCAACCATGGGATGGAGTTATGGCTAGTTTTCTAAATTCCCTTGACATTCTGCATGACGAGTTATCAGAAGTTCCTGTTGTTGGCCAGTATTCGGACATCTTTGGGGAAGTGACCGGGCTTCCACCACACCGAGAGATTGAGTTTCGAATTGACTTAGTGAAAGATGCCAGACCAATAGTGATGCCACTTCGTCGTATGGCACCAAGGGAGCAGCGAGAGCTCGGGGTGCAAGTCAGTGATCTTTTGAAGAAGGGATTTATTCGAAGAAGTGTCTCCGAGTGGGGAGCACCAGTTGTGTTTGCTACTAAGGCAGATGGTTCCCTTCGATTGTGTGTGGATTATCGCGAGTTGAATAAGGTGACGAGGAAGAATAAGTATCCTCTACCTCGGATAGATAATTTGTTTGATCAACTGGAAGGAGCGAGAGTTTTCTCCCAGTTGGACCTCGCGACAGGATTTCATCAGCTCCGGGTGGCAGCTGAGAGTATAGATAAAATGGCCTTTCGGAGGCCGTCTGGATTCTATGAGTGGTTGGTCATGCCATTTGGGTTGACCAATGCCCCAGCATATTTTGTGGATCTTATGAATAGGGTATTCAAAGATCAGTTGAATAAGTTTTTTCTTGTGTTCGTGGACGATATTCTGGTTTATTCGAGAACAGAGGAAGAACACAAGGAACATTTGCGGGCAGTGATGGAGGTGTTGAGAAAACAACAATTGAAAGCAAAGTTCTCGAAGTGTCACTTCTGGCGGAGGGAAGTGAGGTTCTTGGGCCATGTTGTTCAGAGAATGGTATCGCTGTGGATCCTGCTAAAGTGGCTACGGTACAAGATTGGTCTACGCCCAAGAATGCAGCAGATGTAAGAAGTTTCTTGGGATTAACTGGATATTATCTTAAGTTTATCCAAGACTTCTCCAAGATAGCAGCGCTGTTGACTCAGTTGACCAAGAAGAATCAAACTTTCGTCTGGGACGGAAGGTGCGAAGATGCATTCAAGGGTCTAAAGGATAAGTTGACGTGTGCACTAGTGTTAGTCATTCCAAGAGGGAATGAAGAGATGACGGTATACACGGACGCATGTGGTACCGGACTAGGTGTTGTATTGATGCAAGGAGGTAGGGTTGTAGTTTATGCTAGTCGGCAACTGAAACCGCATGAGAAAAGATATCCTATCCTTGATTTGGAATTGGCTGCGATCGTGTTTGCATTGAAGATGTGGAGACATTATCTCTTGGGAGAAAGATTCGAGTTATTTACGGACCATAAGTCGTTAAAGTATCTTTTCTCCCAAAAGGATCTAAATCTCCATCAGCAAAGATGGTTAGAGTTCTTGGCTTCCTATGACTTCGATATCGCATATACACCAGGAAAGGGCAATGTGGTAGCCGATGCATTGAGTAGGAGACATGCCAGCTTAGGGGCTATGTTTCTTGAATGGAAGCAACTGGAGTACATCGCAGGGTATGATTTCAGACCAAAGTGCGAATTAGATCCAGTAATGTTAGCAAGTCTAACGATCAGACCCACTTTGATTGAGCGGATTGGTTCCAGTCAGAAGTACGACTCCAATCTTTTAGAAATCATCTCCAAGTTAGAGATGGGAAACGATGAGGAGATGAACAAGTATGTGCTTGATCGAGATGGATGGCTTAGGAAGAATGGAAGGCTAGTTGTAACCAATGTCAATGGATTGAGAGATGAAGTGCTTAGAGAATGTCATCACTCAAAACTGACTATACATCCCGGTGGTAACAAAATGTATTGAGACATGAAGCAGACCTACTACTGGGAAGGGATAAAAAGAGACGTTGGGAAGTTTATATCCAAGTGCATGAATTGCCAGCTGATTAAAGCTGAGAAAAAGAAGCCTAGTGGTTTGTTGCAACCACTAGAAATTCCAGAATGGAAATGGGAACAAGTCTCAATGGATTTCATTGATGGGTTACCAAGGACCAGATCGGGCCATGATGGCATTTGGGTAATTGTGGACCGGTTGACCAAGAGTGCGGAATTTATACCCGTCAAATCGAATAGAACTGCAGCTAAGTTAGCAGAATTGTATATGAAGTGGGTAGTGAGATTTCATGGAGTACCCAAAGGCATTGTGAGTGACCGAGATCCGTTGTTTACTAGTGGATTTTGAAAAAGCTTGCAAGAGGCTTTAGGATCAGAATTACATCTCAGTACCGCGTACCATCCTCAAACCGACGGTCAGACAGAGAGGGTGAATCGTGTATTGGAAGATCTCTTGAGGGCTTGTGTACTGGATTTTGGTGGGTCGTCGGATGACCATTTGCATCTAGTAGAGTTTGCATATAACAATAGCTATCAGTCCAGTATTGGTTTGGCTCCATTTGAAGCTTTGTAAGGAAGACCGTGCAACTCACCGTCATGTTGGTTAGAAACTGGTGAGAAGTTTATGCTTGGACCAGATGTGATAAGAGAAACTTCAGCTAAGATTAAAGTTATCCAACAGCGAATAAAGGCTGCCCAAGATAGGCAGAAGAGTTATGCTGATAAAAGGAGAAGAGATTTAAAGTTCTCCATTGGCGACTTGGTGTTTGTCAAAATTTCTCCGTTGAAGAGCGTGATACGATTTGGTAGGAGAGGCAAGTTAGCACCAAAATTTGTTGGTCTATTCCCAGTTCTAGAGCAAGTTGGGAATTTGGCATACATAGTAGAGTTACCAGACAAGATGGCACGAGTTCTCAACCTGTTTCATGTTTCTTAGTTAAGGAAGTTTGTACACGATCCAGATGTGACTATTTCACCTGATCAGTTGGATGATATCGAAGTTGAACCCGAGGCGGTTGTGAACCGCAGGCCTATGCGTATTGTTGGGAACGATACGAAACAGCTTCGAAGGAAGGCGGTGAAATTAGTCAAAGTTCAGTAGGGAGGGAATGAGAATGACTGTACTTGGGAGATAGAGGGGAGCATTAGGAAGACGTATCCAGAACTCTTCGCCTGGTAAGATTTCAGTTTCGATTTAGTCTTTCTGCATGCTAGGATAGGTTTGTTTTATTTGTTTTGCATGTTTGATTGTTGTACATGATTGGTAGGCATGCGGGATCCTTTGTATGTTTTGGATTAAGGAATTTCGGGGACAAAATTTCTTAAGGGGGGAGAGTGTAACGACCCGCATTCTATGTATTAAAGGATTGTAGGATATTTATTTCTTTCACATACGAAGTTGTATGGTCATGTAACTTTGGGAGACGACTATTGGGGTCATTTCCCATGTTCATGATTTTTGCCGATTTTTAAATGGCCATTTTGCCCCCTAGCTGATCTTGTTTCGGCCATAACTTTTGATTGGAAAGGAGTTTTGACCTGAAACCACTTCCATTGGCTTTGAATGATGGCTTACCTTTCCGTAGAGTGGTCACATGTGAAAAACAGACTTAACATTTGGGAGATATAGCTGAAATAAGGTTTGGAAGGTGAAAAACTTCTTAACCGGGCCAAATAGGGTGATTAGTGATTGGGCCCATAACCCATTTCGGGATTAGGGTTATGGGGAGGCTGAAATGAGTTAGGTTTTAATTCTATTTCAGTTTTCTAGCCGCCACTTACCTCTTAGAAACCCTAACAATGGCCTCCAACCTCTAAAACACCTCCAAATCACTTTCTAATCAAGGATTAAGCTTAGCAACATCAAATCAAGGCGGATTAGCACAAAAATTGAGGTAGAGTTGCTGTGTTGCATTGGTATTCGTGCCCAAACATTGGAGTTTCAGTTCTAAAGGTTTTATTTGTGGCTAAGGTGAGTGATTTGCATAGTTCCTCACTAATTATGGTTAATTAAGGGTAATTAGTGTTGATTAGCGAATTTGTACATTAATAAATTATGGAAAAATATTCATAAATTCGGAAATAATGTTTTAGGCCTCTGTTAGAAAATTTGGTTAATTTGGTTAGTTTTGTTAATCCTATCATTAGATTATGCCTAAACATGCTTAAGGGAAAATATGGGGTTTTGGCTATGATTGATCCATTTTAACCTATCATATTGATGTTTTGGTGTTTGTGGTCACTTCTATTTGTTGCTATGACTGTATGATTGTAACGACCCAGAAAATCTGAACCAATTTAAAATTTTTAAATTGGCTAAAATAATGGATTTTAAATACTTAAAATAAATATTTTAAATAATGGCGATGAAAACTGAGTTTGAATCGACATTTGAAAACGAATATAATTAATTATAATTATATATAGAATTGAAAATGGCGCGGTAGTTCGATAATTCGATTTCAAACTTCAATTGAATATACCGGGTGCAAAACAATCCGGATCTTAGTGAAACCAAAAATAATAGAATCTAATTGATGATATCTTTCTAACGAATCCGACCAATCGAAATTTGATAGCGGGAATCAAAAGGTATGTCCAGTCGAAAATTCTGAATAGTCGCTATGGAATTCGGGCCCTTAAAAATGGATATTTTGCAAATGACCTCGGATTTCAACGAAACCACTTTTGTTGGATCCGTGATGTCAAATTATTGCTAGGTTTCGAATTTCATAATTTTTCGAATCAATATGTGAGCGTGGCAAAGGAAAACGCGTTTGACCGGTTTCAGTTGATTTTAATCGACTAGAAATTGGCCGTTTTTCAAACGGTCTCAGAATTCGACGAAACTAGTTTTGTTAGGACCGTATCGTCAATACGAAGCTAGAAAATATTTTTCTGGAATTTTTCTAGTTAGTATGTGACCCCGGTAATTTGAAATGTGCGTTTAAAATTCAATATAGTGATTTAAATGAAAATTCAAAAGGAAACTGATTGTAACGATCAAATCAGCTTGCGATACATATCCCATTGTGTTCGGAATGGGGGTGAAACGCTATGGACGACAGGCGGTGGGCCTCGTTTCGAGGTCGTACGTAAAAGTCAACTCTTTGCTAAATTAAATAATTAAATAATAAAAAAAAAATTTAATTTCCCTCCCTTTATCTTCGTTCTGGCCCCCCCCCCCCCTTTTCATTTCGATTTCAAACGGATTAGAAAAAAAAAAAACCCTAGCGACCTATCGACAGCCGCCCCCCCCTCGAGACATCGCCGACGAAGACCCCGCTCCTCCCTCCATCGCGTTCGAACCCCGAGCCGCCGCCTCGAAGCCAGAAGCCTCCATCGCGTTCAAACCCCGAGCGCCACCCTCGAGAGCTCCTGCCGCCGACGAAGACGAGCCGCGCTTCCCCCCCCTTCGCAGCTACATCGGTGAGCATTTTCTATTTTATTTATTTATTTATTTTCTTTTTTATTTATTACTTAAAAACTGATTATTATAAAAGATTTTAAAACTGATTTTTTTAGGATTTAAAAACTGATTTTAATTAGGTTTCTAAAACTGAATTGATTTTTAAAGAATGTAAAAACTGAATTGATTTTTAAAGAATGTAAAAACTGAATTGATTTTTAAAGAATTCAAAACTGATTTTATGTAAAAGTTAAAACTGATTTTATGTAAAAAGTATTTAAACTGATTTTTTTAAAAATGAAGTAAAAACTGATTTTGAAATAAAGTAAAAACTGATTTTTTTTATAAAAGTAAAAACTGAATTTTAATTAGTTTAAAACTGATTTTCTTTTTAGGATAAAACTGATTTTGAAATAAAGTAAAAACTGATTTTTAAAGCAATTAAAAACTGATTTTGAAAAGGGATTAAAAACTGATTTTTTTATAAAAAGAAAAACTGATTTTTAAAAGCAAAGAAAACTGATTTTTGAAGAAAATAAAAACTGACTTTTTATATAAAGAAAAACTGATTTCTTTAGAAAGAAAAAAATCAGATTTTTATATAATGAATAGCGAAGTCAAAATTCGATTTTTATATATTGAATAGCGAAGTCAAAATTCGATTTTTATATATTGAATAGCGAAGTCAAAATTCGATTTTTATATATTGAATAACATAGTAAAAATATAATTTTTACATATGTAGAGAATACGGGTGAAAGCGACAAAAAGGCGAAGATTTCTCTAAAGGAAGTGTCGTGAAGTTGGATAGCTATTGGTGAGATTTCTGATTTAAAAGTATTATATATGTGTGTGAAAATGAAAGTGAATTGCTATATATAAATATCTATATATATATATATATATATATATATATATATATACGCCCCTCGTCCACAAACCATGGACGATATTTATTGGTTGAAATTGTCGTGAAAATTGATTGATAGCGAATGATTGTTTGGGATTGTTTGTCATTGATATTGGTTGATTGTGGTTGAAAAATACCCATTTGTGGTTGTGAAATATTTGGTTGAAGCCACATAGGATTAGTTTGTGGAAATGAAATAAATATATACAAGCCGCCTGCGTGCGAACTAGATGCATGATCCCCATTGTCAAAAACCGCGAGGTTTTAAGGTAGAGCGAGGAGCCGTACTAGGGACGGTGCCGGTGTAACTACCCTGCCGTTATGCTGCCGAAATTTTGAATAATATTCTTGTGTTTGAATTATTTTCATATGCTTAAACTATATTTATTCATTGAATAGAAAACATTCATGTGTTGAATTGATATTCATTCGTTGTTTAGAAATTCATGTGTTGAATGGTATTCATATTTTAAAATAAATTGTTCGATAATAAAAATCACATTTTTATCTATATATAGAAACTATAGAAAACATTCATGTGTTGAATTGATATTCATTCGTTGTTTAGAAATTCATGTGTTGAATGGTATTCATATTTTAAAATAAATTGTTCGATAATAAAAATCACATTTTTATCTATATATAGAAACTATAGAAAACATTCATGTGTTGAATTGATATTCATCCGTTGTTTAGAAATTCATGTGTTGAATGGTATTCATATTTTGAAACAAATTGTTCGATAATAAAAATCACATTTTTATCTATATATAAAAACTATAGAAAACATTCATGTGTTGAATTGATATTCATTCGTTGTTTAGAAATTCATGTGTTGAATGGCATTCATATTTTGAAATAAATTGTTCGATAATAAAAATCACATTTTTATCTATATAAAAAAACTATAGAAAACATTCATGTGTTGAATTGATATTCATTCGTTGTTTAGAAATTCATGTGTTGAATGGTATTCATATTTTGAAATAAATTGTTCGATAATAAAAATCACATTTTTATCTATATATAAAAACTATAGAAAACATTCATGTGTTGAATTGATATTCATTCGTTGTTTAGAAATTCATGTGTTGAATGGTATTCATATTTTGAAGTAAATTGTTTGATAATAAAAAATCACCTTTTATCGACTATATGAACTATATAGAAAAGTAGTGTTTTGAAATGAATTGTTTTACAATAAAAATCACATTTTTATTGTATGCATAAATCGTTGAAATGTGAAGTGTTAAAAATAGCCACTTGTTCAAAATAAACATATATGAGTCGAAATATTCATTAATTAGCTAATGAGATGATTTGCACCTATTTATGTAACATTAGAATGAATGGAGTTTTTAAACCAAGTAGAAATCAAATATGAAGTCGAATAGAAATTGATAAATGATAAGAACTGTATATATATGTACATGCAATATTCATTGAACAGGTTATAGCAAAGGGGCTAGAGAAGAGGAATAAAATTTTGTGCCCGACAAATAGGTACACATTTACTGATTTGTTTGGGTGATGATTTTGAGCCTGTTGGCTAGCCGCTTGGCTTTTTCTTTTTCTTTTTGAGTTTAGAAGGACCGGGACGCTATTTGCGATTTCCCGATGCTCCCGGTGCAGGGGAGGTTATGGCGAAATTTTTCCAAAATTTAAGGTGTTAGAAAAATATTTGAAGTGAAAACGATATGGAAATCATTTAATAAACTATATTTATATAAATATATATATATATATATAAATAAAATTAAAACGAAACGAAGCCGTGCAGTTCGTATTTCGAAACCGTGATTTCAAACGACTAGTGCGGGGAATCCGACCATTGGATTTTCCCGAAATCTCAACCGTCGGGTTCGCCTTGGAATAATCTTTCCAACGGCACCAACCTTGTAAAAATCCAACGGTTGGATTGTCTGGAATGTTTAATTCAAATCTGAAGAAAAACAGCGCCAGAATCGATTTTATTTATATATAAATATAAATAGAATTATATTTAATCGAATAACGACGCTGAGTTCGTATTTTGAAATCGAAACTTCAAACGATTGTACCGGGAGATCCGACCGTCGGATTTTCCCGAAACTGGAACCGTTGGATTCGTTTCGAAAAGACCTTTCTAATGATGTAAATTTTGCGAAGATCCAACGGTTAGATTTTCAGATATGTGTAAATCAAATCTGAAGAAAAACAGCGCCACGGCCGCCTTATGGCCCGAAGCGTCGTTTTGAATAAAATGGCTATTTTAAAATAAATAAAAATAGCGATAAATAGTTATAAAATATCATAAGCGATATGGAATGGAAATAAACTGAATTTGCTTGATTTATGTGATGTTTGATGGTTGAATGTGTTTGGTGTGAAAATTACATTAAAGGACAAAATTGGTGTTGTCGAATAATTTAACCATTGAAATAAATTGAATTGAAATTCTAAATATACGTGAATTATTTGAAAAGGCCGAGTTAATTCTCATTTCAAATAATTGACCGACGATTGAAAGTCGAAGATAAAGACGGTGGTCGAAGACCGGAGATCTTCACCTCGTTTGGATGGTAACCGAGGTCCTGATTGGGAGGCATCCCGAAATATGGATAATGAGTGGTGATCGTCCAGACGTACGTGGTGATCGATGGATTTGCGAGGTATTTAGTGCCTCCGGTTTCGTTTAGACCCAGAACGGACTTGTAAATGGACTGTGTGTCCGACATTGGAATTTGTTCTGTGTGATTGATAGCCATCAGTTGCACGGTATGAATTGCCTGTGTGGCATGCTAAGATGTAGTGATCAGGGCTTCTGTTGAAAGGCAAAGTCTTGTGGTGATGATCAAAGCATCGCCTGTGTGGCGTAGCTTTGTGTATAACGTAAATTCGCGAGCCTCACACCCCGGTATGAACCTAAAACGGGAGAAGGACATCAGGGAGGGCCTGCGTTTCTTTCTAGCTAGGGTGGTGTCAGTGACCTACCAGCCCTGACATTTATATACTTTTCACCTATGTGGTTGTTGCTGTTGCGAGGCGCCTCGGTTTGATCGGACGATCCGGGTCCGATGGAGTCATTCGTTGGCTCGTTTACGCCCCAAAGGGCGGGGAGACGTAGTGTTCAGGCATAATAATCCACATCGGTGGACCGGCCCTGACGATCCAAGGGGCAGTTGCGGCTGTTCCTGAGACATGGGCTAGATTGTCTCGAATTCGGTAAGGACTATCTTTTGCCTTGGTTCATGACGGAAATCCAATTTCCAAATACGACATCGTGCGGTTTTGATTGTATATATATATGGCGACATGATATATGGTACCCATGCCGTCTATGATTGATAGTTATGATTGAAATTGTTTTGAAACATATAAACACTAGTCATAATACCAAATGCTTTTGTTTTGTCCGTATCAATCATATTTTGGCCATTATAAGGTAAAACTCTATCCTCCGGTTTGCGTTGCATTGTGTGATGGGAACTGAGTCTTATAATGGCTTCATTTTTATAAAAAGCATAGCGATGTTTAAAAGAAAGAATTGTTTTAAAGCACTGGCAATCCAATGGAGTAAACCCGTTCCCCGAAAGTGGCGTGGTCCTGTGATTCGCCAATTATATATGTGTTGAGTGGATTTCTCATACCAGTCCCATGACTGACTCGTAGTTTGTTTCACTCTCAAACTCGGGTGCCCCTTTTTCTGCACGGGCAGCCTTGTATTCAGGTTTAGCTGGTTCTTTTCTGGATAGCTGGAGCTGAAGATGGATTCTATCATTTATTTCTTTTTATGCTGTTCAGCTCCTATTGTACATATTTTGTTTATTTCCGCTGTAGACATTTATGTATAGCTGGACTGTATTTGTACTAAGTAAGAACCTGTATACTGTGTAACTCTTATGATTACTTTTATCCAGTATATTCTATTGTTCATTCTGGTGTATTTATTTAATTCTGTTCTGCTATTATCTGTTTCTATGTTATATTCCAAAGATAACCTTGTTTCCGTGAGAACGGGAAATCGGGTCGTCTCAATGATATGCTTTGTGATTGTTTAGAATAGTTAGAATGGTCGAAAACGCCGTAGAATGGCATAAAACACTCGCTGGAAAGTTGCAGGAACATGGTGCAGGTTTTCGGACCGGATCGGTTGGATGGGCTCGGACCGGATAGTGGACTGGGCTAGGGATCACCGAACCGAACCGAGGCTTGGCACAGGAGAAAGTATGGAAAGAAGGATGGCCACATTGGTTGAACTGGGATCGGATCGAGCTAAGGAAGGAGAACCAGATCAAATTGAAGGGAAGTGAGGGGGATCAGAGCGGAAGAAAATGGGGAAGTGGATCGGACTGTGACCAGGAAACCGAACCAAACCGATGGAGCAAGAGTACGCCGAACCAAACCAATGGAGCAAGGGTACACCGAACCGAACCGATGTGACATGGAGAACCCGAACCAAGCCGATGACTAGTAACCAGCGCATGCCGGACCGAACCGAGGTGCATCTACCTGAACCGAACCGATGGCCAGGAGGAGATCCGAACCGACCCAGTGATGACCAAAACCCGAGATGCAAAGGTAGTCCAAATGGGAAGTTTGTACTCAGGATCCAGTTGGGAACCAATGAGTTAACTTCATGATTGGGCTTTGCTGTGGGACGTGTGCTTAGGGGTTGTCGATGTCTATAACTTTGGATCACTATGTGTAGGGGGTACGTGAACGGATTCAGGGCCACAGTGGCCTAGGTACGACTAAAGAGCTATAGACCAATGAAGTGGGGTCATTTGTAAAGATTTGGTCATGACTCCATGGGGTAAGCTTGGTAGTAGCAGTAGTTGTACAAGTCGAACTTCGTCACTACTTCGATGGGTCTAGTGATTGACAGTGGTGGACATCGTATGCTTTACGCACTGAGTGAGAGATGTAAGGATGGTTGCTATGTTTGATTTGTTTGCCATCATTATGACATGCACCCCCACCCCCGTATTCTTTACACCATTTGTTAATGGCACATTAGAGTATTGTACGGTATGTAGTACTAACTCTTTGGTTGCAGGTCCAGGTTCAGGTATGGTTTAGTATACCTGTTATTGTTCTGTTTTGCTGCTTATCGCTCATACCAGACTTTTTGTCTGACCCAGAGTTTTATGTCTCTTCTTATTACTCTGGGTGCTCTCATGAGCAGACTAGAGACATGTTAGGTGGTATGCACGAGTAGCTGTACCGGAGACGAGCAGGAGGCTCCTACGTACGATATCTACATATATTCTCCCTGTGTCGTTGGTGGTCACTACTTGGGCATTAGTAGTGTACCTCCCTTATCTTGGTTTTTCTTTTAGAGACAGTTGAAAAGTTGTAATAATGATGATGTGGAACATAAGCTGTATTTGGATTTTCTGCTGCTATGATAGTTTGTTTTCAGCTTATGCACCGTCTCGCCTGTTTTGTGTCAAGTATATGTTATGATTATATTTTATTCCATGCGCTGTGAGACATATTATAGGTTCTTTGTTGATTCTTCGTCTTCTTTCTTTTCCTCTGACGACCGTCCCGTGCTAACTAGACATGTGTACAACGCACTGTTGGAGTAAATGTTAGTTGGTGCGGGGCTGGCCGTCACATCTATCATAAACATTTCTAATTCAATAAAATGACATTTTATTATGTCTGACATAAATGACATTTTCAAAATTAACGTAAAGGACATTACTAACTAAAATGACATATTTATTTTATATAAACATTCCTAATAACAGTGATGTTTTTATATTAACATAACATTTCTAAATAAATGATGTTTTTACATTAACATGACATGATTCAACTAAATCAGTATTTTTAATTGACATGACATGATTCTAATAAAATGATTTTTTTAATCTATCATAACATGATTCTAATAAAATGATATTTTAATCTACCGTAACTTTTTTATTCAAACAGTCAATTTTTCCAGTGAATCAAACTTTACATTAAAATATGATTTTAATGTTTTCAACACTTTTATTCAAATATGAATAATTTTCATATGAACCATTCTTTTATAAAAATGATATTTTTAGTGTTAACATGCTTTTGTTTTAAAAGTGAACATTTTCTAGTGATTTATTCTTTTCATTAAAAACAAAGTTTTTAATGTAAACGTGTTTTATTTAGAGAACATGAATGTTTGTCTAACTTCTATTATTACACTAAAAAGTGAATTTCTAATGTAAAACATATTTTCTTTTTAAAACATGAATCTTTACCTAAATTTCTACTATTACATTAAAAGTGAATTTTTAATGTAAAACATATTTTCATTTTAAAACATGTTTTTTTCTACATTTCTATTATTACATTAAAAAGTGAATATTTAATGTAAAACATGTTTTCTTTTTAAAACATGAATCTTTTCCTAAATTTCTACTATTACAATAAAAGTGAATTTCTAATGTAAAACATATTTTCATTTTAAAACATGTTTCTTTTTCTACATTTCTATTATTACATTAAAAAGTGAATTTTTAATGTAAAACATGTTTTCTTTTTAAAACATGAATCTTTTCCTAAATTTCTACTATTACATTAAAAGTGAATTTTAGATGTAATCATGTTTTGATTTTAAACATGAACATTTTTCTTATTTTTATAACATTACATTAAAAATATTAATTTCAAGGTAATCAGGTTTTTATCCTAAACATGAACATTTTTCTATATTTCATTCTTGACACTAAAAATATGAATTTTTTTATGAAAATATGTTTTTATCCTAAAACATGAACATTTTCGATCTATATTCTATTCATTATATTAAAAATGTGGATTTTTAATGTAATACATGTTTTTATGTTAAACATGAATATTTTCTAATATTACACTGAATATGTGAATTTCTAATGTAACCAGGTTTTCATGTAAAACATGAATATTTCCCAATTTTATACATGTCATTAAAAATGTAATTTTTTAATGAAATCATGTTTTAATTTTAAAAACATGTACATTTTTCCATTTTCTAATATTACATTAAAATGTGAATTTTAATGTAATCATATTTTTATTTGTACTAATTCAACAAAGTGATAGAAATTGATATTTCATTTTTGTTGAAAATCCTAACTCAACAAAATGCTAAAAATGTGTATCTCATTTTTGTTGAAAATTCTAGTTCAACAAAATGCCAAAATGTGTATTTCATTTATGTTGAAAATTCTGGTTCAACATAATGACAAAAGTGTTTATTTCATTTTTGTTGAATATTTTGATTCAACATAATGACAAAGATGTTTATGTTGAAAACTTTGATTCAACAAAATGTATAAAAGGTGATACTTCATTTTGATTGAAAATTCTAATTCAATCAAAATGTCAAAAATGTATAATTTATTTTGATTAAAAATTCCAATTCAATCAAAGTGACAAAAAGGTATGATTCATTTTTGTTGATAATTTTGATTCAACAAAATGTATAAAAGGTAATACTTCATTTTGATTGATAATTCCATTTCAATCAAATAGCAAAAGTGATATTTTTCATTTTGATTGAAAATTCTAATTCAATCAAAATAACAGAAGTGATATTTATTTTTGTTGAAAATTTTGATTCAACAAAAATGTATAAAAGGGAATATTTCATTTTGATTGAAAATTCTAATTCAATCAAAGTGACAAAATGTATGATTCATTTTTATTGCAAATTTAATTCTAATAAAATATAATAAAGATGATACTTCAATTTTGTCGAATATTTTGATTCAACAAAAATGTTTTTCAATTTTATCACCACATAACATCACCAAACAAATAAATCTATATATTACATTCAGCACAGAACAGTCATAAATAATAACAAACAGGAATTAACTATAGATTGCTGACAATAAAATCAGAATTATTTCTAATTATTAAATAAAAGATAAATAGATTTCTCACAGTCGTTTAAATATGAATGGTTCAGATCTACAATTTTGGTCCAAATTTTGATCTGTTCAGAATTGGTTCTAGTCAAAACTGGAGTGTAGATCTCTTTTATGCGATTCCAACGCAACAGTTTTCGTTCGATTCTGATATGGTTTGCAAAAGTTATGAATGTTTAAACATTAATTCTTTTAATTAACTTAATTAAAATGGTTAATTATATAATTAAATAAAATTAAGCACCCTTCTTACTTCTGACTTCAGTCGATACCCTGGAACCCAACATCGTTGACTTTGCACTAGAACGCACCACACACCACAGCGCCGGACCACCATTTGACAAGCCCCCTCCGACCGCGTTGACAACCTCTCCCCGCGCGCCAACTCCAAGGAAACTCGCAGGCCCCACCAACTCACCACAGGCCTCCGAACGCATCTCCTTCACGAGCGAAATCCGACCACTAGGAAACTCCATCTTCAATCTTGACCATACCAATTCGAAGAGTATGGAAGCCTCGACGATTTTGCCTCTTGGAGTATGATTTAATTTGATTGGGATTGGAAGAAATTAGCGAATGAAATTGGGAGCGTGGTGGCCATCTAATCTGAAAGTGGCGGCTAGGTTATTGTAATTAGGGTTTGGGGATTATCTAATATTTATAATAAAATATTTATTAAATCCTTTAATTATTAGAAAAGCCCGTTTATTCCTACCAACCCCAAATATAGCCCAGATAATGACTTCCGTAGGAAAATACCCCCATTCCGGATGCAATGGACTAGGTCTCGTCAGCCCAAGCAATCGTCTTCAGCCTATTTTATTTAATTTAATATATAAATCATTTAATTATTTAATTTGATCGTACATTTAAATTTACCGGGGCCACGGATGGACTCTAAAAATTACAGAAAAATTATTTCTAGCTATTTTTTGACGATACGGTCCTATAAAAACTTATTTCGTCGAATTTGGAGACCGTTTGAAAAATGGCCTTTTTCTGGTTGATCCAATTTGATTGAAATTGACAAAACACATTTTCTTTTGCAACGCTCACATATTAATTCGAAAAATTATGTAAATTGAAACCTAGTAATAATTTGACATTTCGAATCCAACAAAAGTGGTTCCATCGAAAACGGAGGTCGTTTGTAAAATGGCTATTTTTAAGGGCTATATATTATATTAAATATATATAAATTCTACATCGACGTTTCTAAATTTTAAACTAGACATAAATTATAATTTATAAAGTGAAATTTCAGTTTCATACATTCGTTAGAAAGATATTATTAAACAGATTTTAATATTTCTGGTTTCGTCCAATTCTAATTTAAAATGAAATCTGTATATTCAATTGAAATCAGAAATCGAATTTTCGAACTACCGCAACATTTCTAACTCCTTTTATAATTAAATTAAATTATTACATTTTAACTTCGATAAAAATAAATTTTTAGTCGTTATTATTTAAAATAAATCATTTTAAATATTAAAAATCCATTAAAATTGTAAAAATAAAATTTTAAATTCGTTCAGAATTTCCGGGTCGTTACATATACAAAACTAGTCTAGATATCAAAATCGAAAAGCAGGAAGACACGTGGGAAATCAACCCGTTGGGGGTCGACCCATGCCCCATAGGCGTCGAACCACACAAGTGGGTGTTGACCCTAGGGTCGACCCCACCCAGATCCGGGGCAGATCCATTCTTTGAACCTGGACTTGTTTCTTGACCTGATTCATTGGCTTAAGGCTGTAAATAGTAGCTCATTTCTATTGTTTTGTTCACCCAAAATAATGGAGACAACGAGATGCTGCCCTGGCTCAGATTGAATCAGCCTATTCTCCTGCAACAACGACTTATACATATTCAAGAATCTCTACTACAACATTACATTCATTTCTCAGTTCTTTAGATCTAGTCTCTGTGAGTTTATGTTGCTTTTAGATATAATCATTTGATAAGTAATCCTGACATGTTTATAAGTTTTGATCTAAACCTATGCCTGTTAATAACCTGAATCATAACTAAACAGATCTGCCATTACGTGTACACCTGATCTACTGTTCAGATCTCATATGCCTAATTCTGTCATCATATGCCTATTATGTAATTATGCCTATTTCTATCATCATATGCCTGTTCTGTCATCATGTGCCTGTTTATGCCTATTTTTGTTCTCTTCTCTCCCTCTTTCCCTTTTTATTTTTGTTGCCTAAGCTACCTTCGAGCCTAGGCCTATCACTGAAATATGCGAACAGACGAAATTGGGAACAGTTGTGAAAGATAAATTGGGGCATAACTTGTATCGTGAATCAGGACCGGAATTTGGGGGCATAACCTATGATGAACATGAATAGTTGATTAAGAATGAATAGGCCTAAATTTACCGTAAGTAGAAACTGTAACCGCAATTAGACATGAGGTTAAATTACACTTGTGGTAGAAGTTTGCCTGGAAATGCCCGGCAAATCCAGCATCCACAAGTGGTTAATTTAATGTGAGGGATCTAGTGCATAAATGTACAAGTTATGGTGCTAAGACACGAGGTTAAGTCTTGCTTGTTGTAGAAGTCTGCCCGAAACCACCCGACATGTCCAACATCCACAAGTGGTCAACTTAATGTGAGAAGTCTGGTGCATTAACATACATGAACGGGGAATGATAACAACCTGTTAACCTATAATACTTAACCTGTTCAAATCTGTGGGGTTATATGAACCTGTCGAATTGTGTAAGGGTTAAGTAAACTTGTTTGAATAATTGGAGGATTAAGTAAATCTGTTTGTGGGGGGTTATATGAACCTGACAAACTTAACCTGTTTTATATGTTGGGGTTATGCGGGCTTGCTAATCTATTAGGCATAACCTGTCAAAATCCTAGTAGTAGGGATGCAAGCCTGGGGGTGGTTTGTATCATCTGATGTGTGGGACCCGTATTAGTCAGTAACCCATATTGGTATGCAAAGGGGGACCCCGAACTAGGTAGGGGCCAGGGCACGCTTACTGAGCCGATTATAAGACGTCCATACGGTGGAGGTGTCTGATGGCGCGTTCTGACGGAGTCATGTGCGTGTATGGATCCGTTTGCTTGGGAAAATAAGACGCTATAGCACCTGTAGATATGGCTGTGCCTATCGGGAAAAGGAGTTACCACTTTAGGAAGTGATACATTACTACTATAAAAGTGGGCATATTCGACACTTATTTGTGTGCATTGCATGAAAAGTGTGGCGAAAGCTATGCTTTCTTTGATCTTCTGCAACAACATTCACATGTTATTGCATTAGATGTGAATGCAGTGTTGTAGTTGAAATTCTTGTGCTATGACGTGCAACACCAGTTCAAAGTGTTGCTTTACATAAATGCATGCCAGGTCAGCGATCCGCGTTATCAGTTTAAATAAATAAATAACCGTAGATGATTAATCTAATAGTTCAAACATATCCCTGCTTTAGTTTAGTGAAAATTTGGTTCGATCTTTTCCCCATTCACGAAATACTTCCCCCCAAAACAAATTTCTCCCGTACTCTTCCTCCATACATTTTTCTCTCCATGAAGACCTCCGATTACTACTATACCTCCATTACAAACTATAAACCTCCTATTTTATAAACTTTACACCTCAGATTTGGATCATTTAGGATAATTACAGGTAGTTAGGGCTTCATCATTTCGGTTTTATTTAGATGATTTCATCTCTAACTTATTTTGGTCTACGTTCAAAGTCTCTGGTTGATTTGGGTATATCAATTGCCTTATATTAGGTTTTTTATACTTGAAGTGTTCTATTTATATGTTTGCATGTGTTGAAATTGTGCAAGTTCGGTATTTTTTTGTTTGCCAAACCATTGATGTACGGTAAATAATGCCTATTTCGAATGGTGGAAACAAAATTTAGAGGACAAAAGAAATCCAATTTAAATGTTTAACTGTATATTTCTGTTTGTAGTTAAATAATGCCTATTTCTCTTCCTACATCGTATGACTACGAAGATACCCTGGGCATAGGTGATCTACGACTGTCAAACCCATCATCACCAGAAACTCCTATTGATTTTTATATAGAGATGCAAGAAAGGTACTACGATGATTTGCGTGAGTATGAACTAGAGCAAGAAGAACTCCGAAGACAATGGCGAGAAGAAGAATGACATGAGAAAAGGGCGATGCGATGGCATAGTCGTGCTGCCTTGCGTCGTCAGCATCAAAACAATCAAGTGGTTAACGAACTGCAAGTTGACTCACCAATCATAGTGTGTGGTTGGGGGTATGTCGCTGTAGAAGATGTTATTTCGATTGGATTCAACATTGATCGTCGTTATTTTAGATGTCGTGTTTATACCACAAGGTGTACCTTTTGGCATTTGATTGACCAATAGTTTCCAAGTCGAGCCGTTGAGTACGCAAATGAATTACAACATCAACTTACAACGCTTCAAATTTGAGTTATTGGTTTTCGAACTGAAGTTAGCAGACTTAACGACCAGCTTCAAGGGCTAAACATTAGAAGACAAAAATAAATTATTGCATCATTCTTTGTATTAGGTACAACTGTATCGTCTTTGTATCACCTGTATAGTCTTTGTATCTATACTGTTTTGTTTTGGTTAAGTCATGTAATGTTATGAATTTGTGTTCAGTATCCTTTAGTTGCTTGTTTTATGTATTCTCCTGATAACTCAGTTCCAAAAGTTAGTGATAATTCATATCAAAACAATCGTCTTTGTATCATCACACTGATTATGTATATTTGTAAATTATTAACTTGTTTGTTTTTATTCCTCATTTAATCAAACCTTATAGGGTAGCCCTTGTTCGTATCTTGAAACTGTTAGTGGTATCAAATTTAGTCTTACTAGGCCGTGGTTAGATTGTGGCATGTATAGTGAGTATTACATATGGATAGGACTTCCAAGATCGAGTGCAGAATATGTAAGAGGGGTAACAACTTTTCTAAGAAATGCATTTCCGATTTATAAAGTAGGTGATGAGATGAAATGCCCCTGCAAAAAATTACAGAACATAATTGGTATTGTGAAAATGTCATATAAGATCATCTTATTTTTAATGGCCCTTCTCCATTACATACCGGGTGGATTTGTGAAGTTTCACAGACAAAATTAATAGGTGTTGATGACCATATGGATTGTGCAACATAGACGGATTTTGAGGATAATTTTGATGTGACGTTCAAATGTGTGGGTTACAAATTTGATCAAAATCCCAGGGACTTTGAAGTAGAACCAAATCCAGAGGACGAGAAATTTTATCGGCATGTTAAAGAAGGAAAAAACCGTTATATCCTGGCTACACTAAATTTTCTCGAATAAGTTTCTTGATCTGGCTTTATCATTTAAAGTGTGCTTATGGAATTAACGAGTCTGTGTTTGGGGAATTACTAAAGCTTATAAAAGAAGCCTTTCCTGATGCCCAGCTGCCTTTGTCTTCCTACCCTACAAAGAATATCATTAAGGATTTAGGTCTTGATTACCATAAAATACATTCCTGCCCAAATCATTGCATGTTATATTGGGCAGAGAATAAAGATAAATAGGCTTGTGACATTTGTGGTTTTTCGAGGTGGGATGTAAAAGAAAAAGAAGACATCATTGATAATAATGATCCACCAAAGTCGATTCCCAAAGTGCCGACAAATGTTATGAGGTACTTGCCTCTAAGATCCAGGTTACAAAGGATGTTTATGTGCAAAGAATTTTCCAAACTTATGAGATGACACCAAGTGGAATGAAAAGAAGATGGAAAACTAAGACATCTGGCTGATGGTGTGGCATGGAAGATGATGGATGCTCGCTATCCTGATTTTTCATCAGAAAATCGTAATGTTAGATTGGTTCTAGCATCTGACGGATTTAATCCACATCGTTAATGAATTCAAGTTATAGTACATGGCCAATTGTGTTGGTAAACTACAATCTTCTACCTTGGTTATGTATGAAACAAGAGAATTTGATTCTTTCAACATTAATATCTGGTCCAGATTCTCCAAAGAACAACATTGATGTATATATGCAGCCTTTAATTGCGGAATTGAAAGCGTTATGGAATGTTGGCGTCGAAACTTATGATTTCTTGACTGATGGGAATTTTAATTTACGTGCAGGTGTCTTATGAACCATTAGTGATTTTCCAGGATATGCGATGTTGTCAGGTTGGAGCACGATGGGGAAACTAGCGTGTCCTGTATGCCATTATGAAACTTCTTCAAATTATTTGAAGCATAGCAAAAAAATGTGTTATATGCACCATAGAACGTTTCTTGATCCGACACATAAGTTGAGGCTGGATAAGAAGAGATTTAATGGCGAAACTGAAATAAGGAGCATTCCAAAAATATTATCAGGAACAGATATTGAAGAGTTATTACAGGGGTTCAAAAATCAGTTTGGGGATAAGACAAATAAACCAGGTAAAAGTGATGGCCCTTTTAAAAAAAGTCAATACTGTTTGACTTACCATATTGGTGTCATAATCCCCTTCGACATAACCTGGATGCCATGGACATAGAGAAGAACATATGCGCCAAAATATTAGGTACTTTACTTTATATAGGTCGCATGTCGAAGGATTACTTAAACGCTCATTTGGATTTACAGGAATCAGGCATAAGGAAGGCCCTTCATCCTGTTGAATGTGGTGATGGAAAGCATGTTGAAATTGGAGCTGCAATATTGGATATGATAAATAAGGAAAAAGAAATCTTTTGCTCTGTATTGAAGAACGCCAAACTACCCCACGGTCGTGCCTCGAATGTTAGTTATTACGTGCACATAAAAGAGAGAACGATTGTAGGATATAAGAGCCATGATGCTAATTTCGTACTCCGCTATTTATTACAATTTGCCGTGAAGAAAGCGTCAAAACCCGAGGTTGCGTTATCAATGATCAGATTTAGTGCATTCTTTAGAGGACTATGGAGTAAGGTTATCGAAGTGGATAATAATAAGAGGCTGCAAAAGAAATTGTCGAGATACTTTGTCATTTTGAAATCATTTTCCACAGGCTTTTTTCGATATAATGGTACACTTGCCTGTTCATTTATGTAGAGAAATCGAATACGATGGGCCTGAACATCTTAGATGCATGTATCCAATTGAGCGATACCTATGAAAGTTGAATCTCATGTGCGAAATACAAACAGACCGGAAGGTTCGATTGCAAAAGGTTACTTGGCAGAAGAGTGTGTGACCTTCTGTTCAAGATTTTTAAGCATTGATGGAAGAACAGAAAACATGTTGATTGATTTTGGAAGATTTGGAATATCAAATTGGAACAAAGAAGAATAAATACGGAAAGATTTTCTATTTGAAAGATGCAGATTGGAAGGCAACACATCTCTATATTCTGTTCAATTCCAGTAATAAAGAAATTGAGAGTTTGATCGAGTAAGTTCTTAAGTTCCTATATCATTTTCCTTAACTATAAATTAATATCTACATTTCGTAGTTTTTTTACCTTAATTATTATTTAGGGTTCATCGGGCTTTTGTGGATGGTCTTGCAAATCCAAGAAGATACAAGAGGGAACGAGAACATTTCGAAGAGTTTTGGAATTGGCTTAAAGAAGAGGTTCTGAAAAAGGACAATATTTCAACAGATTCAGAGGTATTTGCATTAGGTCCTAATCGAGTAGCTAGGAAGTTTACCGGTTATATAGTAAATGGATATAGATTCCACACAAAATTTAGAGATTCTCGATGTACCATACAAAATAGTGGTGTATTTTTAACTGCCAAAACCAACAGCTTTGCAAGTTCGAAAGACCAAAACCCGATAGTGGGTGATGTCAATTACTACGGATCAATCAAATAAATTTTTGAGCTTGATTATTGGGGAGCTTTCACAGTGGTCCTTTTTAAGTGTTGTTGGTACCTAGAGGAAAAAGATTCATATGGTCTTACTCGAGTAAATTTTAGCAAGTGCCATAAAACTGATCCTTATGTCATGTCTTCGAAGTGCAACAAGTATTTTATGTGGAAGATGTAATTGAAAAGAACAGTCATTACGTTATTAAAAAATTGCCGAGAGATTGGTGTGATACTGAAAATCGGAATGCAATGGAAGAAGACATGAGCAATACGCATTCACATGATATAGGCATAGGTGATGAACTAGAACCAGAAGTTGTTGATGGGGGTCGGCTTAGGGATGATGCCCTCGTAATACAACTAGAAACAGAACTAGAAGCACCGATTCCTGATCCTGTTCCGTCACGTTAGGAGAAAAAATCCCTCTTTCTTATTGCTTTAATTTGGTCCAATCTGTTGTCTGATTTAGATGTATTTCGCACTTTTTGTTTTAGCTGTAAATTATTATCTTTGTTGAATGTATTTGGCCTAATCTGTTCCGTCTCATTAGGATAAAAAATTCCTCTTTATTGTCATCTAAATTGGTTATAGACCAAAATGTTATAGTTGTTGTTTTTTGTCCATGTTAACATGCATGTACCTTATTGTAATGTATTCATTTTGTACAGGATGGATGAACTTATAAATATCCGACTGCAACATAGCGAACAATTTCGAAGGACATGTTACGTCGGTGGAGAATCCTTCATAGTAACAAAGTATGACGTAGACTGCTTTTCTTACAGTGTGCTTATGGACTTCGTTAAAGATTGTCTCCATTACACTGAAATAGGAGGAGTCTATATCAGCAAAGGAACGAGGGGTGGCTGACAACTGATATTGAATGACAAGGACGTAAACGAATACGTACAGGGCTGCAATAAGCAAGAAGAAGTGGTTTTTTACATCGTCAACACCGTTGACAAAGACAGTGAGCCATTGATTCAACTACAACCACATGTAATCATACGGCCAAGTAAAAACATAATTCAAGGTATATATGTATATGTAATATAGATCCATTCTTATATTTATCTCTCTGTGTGTGTAAAGAACTATGGAGGAGGCCATCGTTAATTTTTTTATTGTTACAGGTTCAGCTAAGAAGCCGGTTGCAAAGCGCAAGTGCATTACTGCACATAACTTCAATAACAACACAAAATGTTTAAAAACAACCCAATTCAAGTGGGTCAGAAGAAACTATCACCGAAGCCTGATATGAATAATGATGAAGAAGATGTTACTATGATGGACAAAGGAACCGGGAGGAAATTAAATGTAGATAATGAAACAGATAATGATGATGATACTCGAGAGAATGAAGCTGATGTTCAGGTATTCTTCAGTTTTCATTTCAGTTTTATTAATCTGGATGAAATCTTGTATTTCAAACTATTTTTTATTAAAATTCTGCACATAAAAGCAAGAACTGGATTTTAGTGTTTTCTGTTACTGTGTCGATGTCCTATTCCGACCATGAAGGCTGCAGCTAATTCAAGTAACTATTTGTTCTTTGTGCATGCATTCTATCAAAATAGCAAGAACTGTTTATACGTTGACTCTATTTGGTTAACTAGCTTAAATTTATCGTCGATGGTGAGTAATAATGCTAATCTGCTTGCAGTTCTCACAACCATCAGTTTTGATTAAGTATGAACAAGAGCGAATCACGCTTATGCAAGAAAACGATGCAGTTACTAGATCACTTGGGGTGCCTTCATTGGTTAGTTGTATACAAGAGGCTGCCGCACAAAATAGGAAAGATAAAGGTAAAGATGTTGCTGGACTTGATGAATACATCCCAGAAAATGTTGGTGAAGACGTCACTGATGATTCATCAGATTCGGAGGTATAAAAAAGTTATTTGTTTATTACTTATTGTCTTTGCCTTTATGAACATAAAAAATCTTGAACTTTGACTTAACTGTAGAGAATCAAAATTATTAACTCAAAGGCTCCTTTACTTGGACCGAGAACTCTGTCGCGAACCAATGTAGCCATTGAAATTGAGAAGGAAGCGATGACCTGCACCCCCCTCCAAAGAAAGCTGGCTCCAACAAGGAGTTGATCATGACACGCACTCCTAGTCCAAAGAAACTCAGTAACCGGGAGAAATTCGCAGAAACATTAAAGAATTGACGGCAACTACACCATCTTTTTTAGGATTTTTAAAACATACAGTGTCTAGTCCATCCGTTTTAAAACCTACATGTAGCAAAATGTTCAAACGATCTACCAGTTCATGTGAAGCTGTTGATTCAGTTGCTGCTTATTTAGCGATGCGAAAACATCAAAAGCAGAATGTTGAAGCGCCTCCAACAATGGAAAATACTTATCGATTAGGGCAGGAATGGAAATGCACAGGAAGATGAAGCAGGTACAGGTACAATGTTTCTTTATATGTGCACTGCACTACACTGTTGAGTGTGCCTATTTTATGTTTTTCATGCATATTATGTTTCTGTAATGCCATACATTAATTTTGTATTAATTTTTTTAACCTGGTAGATAAAGTACAAGGTCCAAAATAACCTAGAGGGAAGTCAAAAATGACCAAGGTGCATGCTAGAACCCCTAATGATAAAGTAGTCCTTGAGTTGAATGAGGATGGTCAGCCGGTATCTGATAATATTACAGAGTTAACCAATTTTCATGGGACACTAGCAAAGGATAATGTGTTTCTTACTTACATCAGCTGGCATGTTGTTCCCAATCAATAAAAGCGACAAATGTTGGAATATGCTCTAGCACAATCTATCATCCTAAACCATATATAGTTCAACTGACATCGTAAATGTTTGGTTTTAATTAATTAGTTTGTTTCCTGAATTTTGTGATTGATATATTGTAGGCTAGGTATGTCATTCCAGAAGAAGGACACTAGTGGGTCTTGAATACGCTTAATGACTCTTGGAGGCAGTACAAGTCTCGCATCAAAGCAAGGTATTATAGAAAATATTCAACTGATGAGGAAAGGCTTGCAAATAGGCCCAATACAATTCCGTTGGAGGATTTTAAAATGCTCTTTGAATACTGGGGGGATGAAGCAGTTCTGTTACGGTTTTAATGTGACCACAAAAGAAAACTAATTCGTATAATGCTAATTAAATAATCAGGCAACATATGGAATAAATAAATAAAATAATTTAATGATATTCACATTTTCTTGCTTAGTGCTAATCTGTTCTTGTTTAGTGCTAACTTAATAATCATGCAACAATGGAAAAAATAAATAAATTAAATTAATGATATTCACATTTGTATAATGTTTAGTTATTCACATTATATTTTTTAGTGCTAATCTTTTCTTTCGTAGTTCGCTTTATCGTTGTTTAGTGCTAATTTTTTTTGGATTTCCTGGCCCTAGGTGATACTAATTCTGCGCATCGTAATTCATTAAATGAGACACATACCATGGGTCCTAAAACTCATGCAGGAGCCAAAGAACAGATAGTATGTGTTTTTTGAACTTAAGTTAATTTTTTTTTGTGATTGAGTTGAATTGGCCACATGATAATTCTAATTTGTTATGTCAATTAATTACATTTTATATCCGTTAACGATATTTCTCGTCAATACCCAGAGTACAGTACGTAATGTATGCGTTCGTGAAATTTTCCGTGGTTATGACTCAGAGCTCTCAAGAGATAATCCTGAATCTGGAATTGGTGGACCTCTAAGCCATGACAACGACATCGTGTATTCCATTGAGAAGTAAACAGGCTAACGCTTCCCTTGAGTTATGGATGAGGGCATTGTAACATTCATTAACTCTGACGATCCTCTCGTGTCAGATCTTCCTAAGAGAGGGGTCTACATCACAATAGGGCTTGGGTCATGAATTCATATACGATTTCGTCACATCAATGTTCATGAAGCTTTTGGCTCAGCATGAGAGTATGGATCAATCATGGCGACCCCTTTTAGGCGAAGAGAAGGGGACTTTATGTTTTCGCAAAGCCCTCTTCTTCCGCTGCAGGAGTGCCCTGGTTGATCTCCTCATCAGAAAGGTTAGTGTTAACTCCCTGTTTCATCATTATGATACTACAAGATTAACAAATTGCAAGATGTATGGGACTCGGAATTCTCCATTCGTAGATTGTAGATATATTACAAGAATTGATTATTTGCTCCCCTCAAGAAGGAAGGAACTAAATTGAGAAATGAAAATATCGTCCTCCTTTATGGAGTTTCTGGGGTCCTATTTATAGAGAATTCGGGGTCTTCCTATAAGTACGGTGTTGGACCGGAACGATTACTGTCGGCCGCTATTTCTCTTTGTCTCAGACGGTCCTCCTCATGGTGCCGGTTACAGTCTTTGAAGCGGGAGTTCCGAGTGAATTGGGGCCTCCTCTTGATGGAATGGAGTTTGTTGCCGAGATGGATTGCGGAGGCGTTTCGTGTTTCTCAGTGGATGCCTCCAAGTGTCGGTCCTTGGTCGTAGGCTTTTGGATGTAGGCTTTCGGCTTTATCACATGCACTTGGAGGGGATTGCCCTTATGATGTACGTGTATGTATGCCGATTCAGAACCGTTGATGGTTCAGGTATTAGGCGGATTAGTACTGGTAGCCTGTATTCTTGCTTGAGTCTCGGTTTAGCCTTCTGGTTTAGCTTCCTAGAAGATAGATTTCGGTGATACAAAGGTTACCCCTTTTGTCACTTGTGGTGCCATTCTTCAGGGGTTGGTTTCAGACCACCTTTATGCTTTGATATGATAATTTTCCTTTTTTTTAATGTGTTGGTGTCCATTGGTTGACTCTTGATGTGTAGACCGTGTCGGATGGACCTTTGCTGATGCCCGGTTGGTTTCGTGTTTCTTTTCTCCAAAGGGGGTATCGGCCTGAGTTGCTCTCGAATTCTTCATTCCTCATTCATTTGATATCCATTCACTGTTGTCTTGTGCTAAGATCATTTTGGTAGTAACATTTGCCCCCCTAGTGAAGGTGTGTCTTCGACTTTCCAAGTCAAGCTTCTTTTTCTAGGCTTTCTCCTATTTGTTTTCCAAATTCTTTCTAGTGTTAAGTTATGCCATAGGTCCTATTGAAGAGATTTTCTTTTGACGTCTTGGGGAGGAATAGAGTGACCTAGATTCAGGCCTTGATGGAAGAATGAAAACTCTTTCCAACAATGATGTTGACTCGCACGCTATCCAGCTTCGGACGGATCAAGATTAAGGAGCTAAATTCAACCATGTTAGGACATTTTTAGATTAAGGACCGAAAACCCTTCCGGCATTAATGAAGAACCGAATCCACCCAGATTCGGGTATTTTTATATTAAGAACCAGAAACCCTTCCGGCATTAATGAAGAGATGAATCCACGTAGATTCTGGTATTTTTAGATTAAGGACCGGAAACGCGTCCGGCATTAATGAAGAGCCGAATCCACCTAAATTTGCGTATTTCTAGATTAAGGACCGGAAACCCTTCCAACAATAATGAAGTGCTGAATCCACCCAGATTCGAGTATTTTTTAGATTAAGGTCCGGAAACCCTTCCGGCATTAATGAAGAGCCGAATCCACCCGGATTCGGGTATTTTTAGATTAAGGATCGGAAACCCTTCCGACATTAATGAAGAGCCGAATCCACCCAGATTCGGGTATTTTTAGATAAAGGACCGGAAACCCTTCCGGCAGGAATGAAGAGTCGAATCCACTCAGATTCGGGTACTTTTAGATTAAGGACCGGAAACCCTTCCGGTATTAATGAAGAGCCGAATCCACCTAGATTCGGATATTTTTTAGATTAAGGACCGGAAAACTTTCCGGCATTAATGAAGAGCCGAATCCACCTAGATTCGGGTATTTTTAGATTAAGGACCGGAAACCCTTCCAACATTAATGAAGAGTTGAATCCACCCAGATTAGAGTATTTTTAGATTAAGGACCGGAAACCATTCCGGCATCAATGAAGAGCCGAATCGACTAAGATTCGGGAATAAATGTGGAGAACCGGAACTCCCTCCGGTATTAGTAAAGTGAGTATCCCCTTCGGGTTTGTTTTGGGAAGCAGAGGTTGTACGTGCTTCTTGATCCTCCCCTTGGGGTTTTGTTGTCAAAGCATAGGATGTACGTGCTTTGTTGGCCACTCTCTGGGCCTGTGCGTCCGGAGCACTTGGTTAGCTTATCCACAAGCAAGGCCCAAGGACTTACCCCACCTCCCTCCAGGAGGTGCCTGATCATGACCATCGTAGGCGATGATGAGGGCTTAGAAACTTAAATGGGGCCATCATAGGCACAAAACTAAGGTTTGTTCTTTTAACACTCTACACGGGCCATCGTAGACACTGATAGAGGCTTATACTCCACCCCCTCCAAGCGGTGCCATATCCCGACCATTGTAGGCGATGATAGGGGTTTGCGCTCCCTTCTGCGGGTAACGCGGAACATAAGTAGAGGTAGGACGTGCTCTTCTGCGAGCAGAGGCAGGACGTGCTTAGTTCGAGCAGAGGCAGGGCGTACTCTTCTACAAGCAGAGGCAGGGCGTGCTAATTTTTAGATGCACGACCATGAACATCTCTGGTGTGAAATAGCGGATTAAGCTTTCAATTCATTAACCCTGCCCCTCTGATTTGGGCAAGGAGATAGACTAACACAATCATCCCCCTCCGAGGGATGCCTCGCCCCTACCAATTTGGCGATGACGTGGGATTCAATCCTTTTTCCAGCTCGATCCCGTTTGGGTTTCTCACGAGCTACTAGGAGGGTTTCCACGCCCCTAGTTGTATGATGATTTCTTGAGGGAAATACCTTGTCCTCTATTCTTTTACGGTTGAGAAATATGGTCTCAAATGTTCCGTGTTCCATGTCCCTGGAATCAAGATCGCCGTTCGGTCTGTATAGACGATATGTACCGGGTATGATTCTTGATGGACAACTAGGGGACCTTCCCAATTTGGACCGAAAGGACCATCAGCCGGATTCTTGGTGTTAGCCATTACTCTTCGCATTACTAATTTATCCTTACTGAAGGTTCTAGCTTTGACCTTCGAATCGTAATATCTTGTGATCCTTCTTTGGTATTCGGCGGTTCTGATTGCAGCCTCATTCCTTAGTCCCTGTATCAAGTCTAGTGACTCTTTTCTTAACTCCTGATTGGGGTCAAATGCGTATGCTACCCTTCTATGTGATGGAAATTCGACCTCAACCGGAAGCATAGCTTCGCATCCATATGTCAAGGAAAAGGGGGTGTGTCCCGTAATTGTTTTTGTAGTTCTGTATGCCCATAGTACTAGAGGCAACTCCTCTTCCCAATTTACATTGCCTGATTTAGGAATTTCTTAAGGATTGTCTTACTATTCTTATTTGCAGCTTCCATAGCTCCGTTAGCTTTCGGTTGGGATACTAAGTAGAAACTTTTGATGATTCCATTTTTCTTACAAAACCGGGTGAACTCTTCGCTCTCGAATTGTGTTCCGTTGTCCGACATGATCTTATGTGGGATTCCGAAGCGAGTAACGATATTCCTTATTACGAATTTTAATACCTTTTTGGATGTGATAACCGGAAGGGGTTCCGCCTCCACCCACTTAGTGAAGTAGTCGATAGCTACTACATCATATTTAACTCCTCCCTTGGTGAGTGGTAATGGCCCGATTAAATCAATCCCCTATATATCGAAAGACCAGAGGTTCGATATAGTGGTTAGGTCGCCGAGAGGATGTCGAGGCACATTAGAGTACTTCTGACATTTGTCACATCTTTTGATGTATTCGACCGCTTGACTAATCATCCACGGCCAATAGTAACCTTGTCGCGTGATCATTTTGGTGAACTTAACTCCAATGGAATGGTCCCCGCACCATCCTTCATAAGCTTCTCTTAATAGGCTGAGTCCATCTTCGAAACTTACACGTCTTAAATAAGGAAGCGAATATCCTTTTTATAAAGGACGCCGTCAATGTTCATGAATGTGGGAGCTTGGTGTTTTATCTTTCTTGCATCTTGCTTACTAAGGGGTAACGTCACTCTTAAGAGGTAGTCCTCTATGGGAGTCATCCACATAGCTCTTTGTTGGTGGCGTGTCTCTGTTATGGGGGATTCCCTCCCGGAGTCCACTTCTTGGTCTTCTTCGTCTCCCCTTCTTAAGGCTTGGGATACGGTCAAAACTAGTAACTCCTTTCCAGTTTATGATTCTTCCTGTTTGATGCTGGGCATCTCCTGATATCCCACCGGCACTATACGGGTTTCGGGAGCTCCCCGCGAGCTAGCTAATTTGGCTAGTGAATCCACCTGGGTATTCTCCCCGCGGGGTATTTGATGAACTGAGAAGTCCTCAAATAGGGAAAGTATCTTTACTACCTTCTTCATTTATAAGATGAGCCACTTGTTCTTGGTTTGATATGCCTGTTTTATTTGGTTTAGCATTAACTACGAGTCACTGAAGATTTCTATCCTCGGTTTCTTCAACTATAATGCCAGATTCAGACAGGCTATCATGGATTCATATTCAGCCACATTGTTGGTTGCCGGGAAACCTAACTTTACGGCATAGTGCAAGCGGTGTCTGTCAGGGGTGATTATAACGTATCCTGCCCCTTCTCCCTGCTCGTTGGAAGCTCCATCTACGAAGAGTTGCCATTTGGTCTTTGAGTCATTTTCTTTAATCGACTGTTCCAAAAAGAAATTTGTGCACTCGTTCACGAAATCTGCGAGATCTTGCCCTTTGATTGCTGCTCGAGGATGGAACTCAATTTCGTATTGGCTAAGCTCGATACCCCATTTTACTTGCCTCCCTGAGGTTTCCTGTTTGCTGAACACTTGTTTAAGAGAGAAGCTAGTTGAAATTTTAATAGGGTGCGCCTGGAAATACCCTTTTAGCTTTCGTGCAGTAAGGATTAAACAATACACTATGACGGGGTATCGGGTTTCCGCGTCCTTTAGCCTTCGGCTAACATAATAGATAGGGTGTTGAATACCCTTGTCCTCTCTTATCAGGACTGAGCTCACTGCATATTCGGAGACAACCATGAATAGATGTAGAGTTTCTCCCTTCTTGGGGCTGGACAAAACCGGAGGCGTTCCCATATAAACTTTCAATTCTTGGAATGTCTTCCTACACTCTACGTTCCATTCGAAATTCTTCTTTTTCTTTATGGCATCGAAGAAATGGACGCATTTATCGGTGGCCTTAGAAATGAACCTGCTGAGTGCCGCTACCTTCCCGTTTAGGCTCATAACTTCCTTGCTAATTTTAGGTTCCTCCATGTCCCTAGTGGCTTGTAAGAGCTTCAATTCCTTGCTCGCTTAACACATATCCCAGAAACTACCCTGACTGAGCTCCGAAGGAACACTTTTGAGGGTTTAGTTTCATTTGGTAATTTCTTAAGGCACCAAACATTTCTTCTAGATCCTTTAGGTAATCCTCCTTTTTAGTGGATTTCACTAGCATTTCATCCACATATACCTCCATATTACGCCCTATCTGCTCTTGGAACATCTGGTTTACCAGCATTTGGTATGTTTCCCTTGTATTTCTCAAACCGAAGGGCATTACTTTTGTAACAAAACGTTCCTCAGTCGGTGATGAAGCTTGCGTGTTCCACGTCGGGTCTATGCATCGGGATTTGGTTGTACACTGAATAAGCATCCATAAGGGATAGCATCTTGTCTCCACTCGTGGTATCAACTAACTGATCGATCCACAGGAGAGGGTAACAATCGTTCGGACAGGCTTTGTTTAAATCCGTGTAATCAACACACGTCCTCTGCTTTCCGTTAGACTTCTTCACGAGCACGAGATTGGCTAACCATTTTGGGTTACGGACCTCTCGGATAAATCCGTTAGTTTCCAACCTTTTGACTTCCTCCTTCAAGGCCTCTACCTGGTCTCGATTATATTGTCTCATCTTTTGTCGAACCGATATTACCGAAGGGTCGATGTTTAAGGTGTGGCTCATAATTGAAGGATCGATACCAACCACGTCCGAATGGGTCCAGGTGAAAACATTTTTGTTGAGTTGAAGGATGTGGATTAAGTCGCTTCGGAGAGGTTCCATTAGCCTCTTCCCTATGTTGCTGACCTTCAATTTATCTTTCAGGTCGACATTTACTTCTTCTATTGGTTTTATCCTTTCGATATCTACTTTAGAGTCTAAATATATGATAATTTCTCCTTCTTCAGTTGAGTTCACCTTAATGGACCTTTTCCTCTTCCTTTTCAAAGAAGCGCACCTACCATTAGTGTGTATGTCAGTCTTATTTATTTTTATTTTGGCTTCAAATGAGGGACGCAAGAATCCCTTATCTAAAGGCATAAAAACAGTTGAAGAATCAAAATACGAAGAATACTCCCTTTTGTATTTTTCGAGCGTTGCAAAGTACAACTCTTAGGAGCTAAACTGTTCTCCCCGGATGGTACCCCATCCCTATTTGGTCAGAAATTTTGACATGAGATATTTGGAAGAAACGAAGGGATCCATTTCCTTTAAAGCTGGTCGTCCGAAGAAAGCGTTGTAATAGGACGGCTGATCAATCACGACGAAGAGAGTTTCGAAAGTCCTGTGACGAGGGGACAACCCTACTTGAACCAAGAGGTTGATTTGACCCACTGGGGTTGACCCTTTATTGTTGAACCCGAAAATTGGTTCGTTGCTAGGCTCCAGCTTCTTTTCGGAAATTCCCATCTGATCGAAGATGTGCTTGAAAATGACATTGACAATGCTTCTGGTATCCACCAATATTTTAGAAATGAACGAAAGCCCTATCTGCGCTGTTATCATGAGGGGTCCTTATGGGGGTGACAGACCCCTTTCTTCATTTCTTCCAGAGAGACCACGAGGTTATTCATTTTGAGGGCATAACGCGCGCTCTTCATTGATGGTTCCTCTTGGATGGAGAAGATTCCCTCCAAGGTTTTCTTCACGTATTGGTTCCTGGCCTTTAGACAGCTTCCGATAGGGTGTGGTCCCCCATGGATCACATTGATTCGGTTTATGGGAGGCCCCAAATCCAAGCTATTCTCCCCCGTAGCGACTCCTATCGTGTTTAATGAAACCTTCTGTTGTCCTCCTGCACGTTGAGCTGGTGCTGCTTTATTTGAAACAAACTCCTTCAGGTGTCCCTCCCGGATTAATTTCTAGATAATCCCGTCCAATACCTTTTACTCGTCTGTCTTGTACCCGTTGGTTTTATGAAACTCGCGGTACTTACTGCCGACACTAGGTTCGGGGCAATTTTTGGCTTTGAACGAGATGGGGAAGTTATTGACCCTTTATTTTGCGACAACATACACATACGAGATGGGATTTTTCAAGGCAATCAAGTTGGTGTTAGAGTCTTCCCCCCTCGACCTCCTCGGATTCCCTTCTGGGAGCTTTCGTCCGAAGTTCGGCCTTCCTCCTTCCCCTCGAGGCTCGAACTTCCTCTTCGGGAAGTACAGTTCATCCATGCGGATAAACTTGTCGGCTTTGAAGTGGAAATCTTGCAAGTCTTTGCAGCCATGGATATATAACTCCTTCCAGAAGGGGGTGTTCTCAATCAACCCTGAGTGTACGACGATCAGTTTGTCGTGGTTCATATCCTTGGCCATTAAGGCTTCAATGTTGAACCTTTTCAAATAGTCCCCTAGAGACTCCCCTTGTCTCTGTTTGATGTTGGCGATGACCATATAGTCTACGGCTGGATCTTTGCAAATGCACATCTGCGCGGAGAATTCGTAAGAGAATTGTTTCCACGAGTAAATGGTGTTTTCCCTATACTGGTGATACCACTTCGCCGCAGCCCCTTGGAAGGTCACCGGAAAGAGGCGGCACCTGACAACTCCGGAAGCATTATAAAGATCCATCTGGCTGTCGAAAGCCATCAGATGATTGTCAAGGTCAGTTATTCCCAGATATTTTATGGTGGGAACTTTGACTCTTGACGGTATTATGGTATTCATAATCTCATAGATGAATGGTGCCACTCTTTTGTTGTCGTTAACCTTGTCATCCTGGATTCTCTTCCCCTTGCTTCCCAGCAAGTCCTTGATGGACATCTGAGTGACATCTCTGATATAAGCTTCCGTGTTGTCATAGTTTTCCTTTTGGGATCATATCCTTTGGTGGCGGAGCTCCCAGACTGTTCCTTCTCGCACTGATTCCCTTGATGACCTACTTGCGTTAGATGGGACTTCTTTTTCTTGGAAGAAGTTTCCTGAGTCTTCCCTTTTCTTCTGATTGTTGAACGGGAGCCTTCCTTTTTGGAGATTCATTCGTCTCTCTCTAACTAGATCTAGTGAGCCTTGAGGAATTTTATTCCTAGACAGCGTTGACTTGAGCCTGCATTTCTTGAAGTTGTTATTCCAAGACTGAGATTCTTGCGACATTATTTTCCATAGCGTTTGAGTCTGGTGGTTGTTTTGGATTGGGCACGGCTTCTTTCTCATTATTATTCGGGTTGAGCGCTGGGCCCTTATTTCATTCGAGGGTGATGTTGGGATCTGGCTCCATGTTTTGTTCTTTCAATTTGTTTGACTTCATTGTTTCCTGCCATGGAACAATAAATTCACCCAGTTATCTTAAACAAATTAAAAACAGGGTCGGAGGTTCAGGCCCTCCTCCTAGCACCGAAATGTTAACGATATTTTTGGCCAACACCCGGAGTATAGTACATAATGTATGCGTTCGTGAAATTTATGTGGTTATGACTCAGAACTCTCAGGATATAATCTTGAATCTGGAATTGGTGGACCTCTAAGCCATGACAACGACATCGTTTATTCTATTGAGAAGAAAACAGGCTAACGCTTCCCTTGAGTTCATGGGTGAGGGCGTCGTAACATTCATTAACTCGATGATCCTCTCGTGTCAGATCTTCCCAAGAGAGGGGTCTAGATCACAACAGAGATCGGGTTAGGAATTCGTATATGATTTCATCACATTAATGTACAGGAAGCATTAGGCTCAGCATTAGAGTATTGATCAATCATGGTGACCTCTTTTAGGCGAAGGGAACAGGACTTCATGTTTCCACAAAAGCCCTCTTCTTCCGCTGCCGAAGTACCCTGGTTGATCTCCTCATCTGAAAGGTTAGTGTTAACTCCCTATTACATCATTATGATACTATAAGATTAACAAATCGCAAGATATATCGGACTCGGAATTCTCCATTCATATATTGGATATATTACAAAAATTGATGATTTGCTCCCCTCAAGAAGGAAGGAACTAAATTGAGAAATGAAAAGATCGTATCCTATTTATGGAGAATTCGAGATCTTTCTATCAGTAGGGTGTTGTTCCGGAACGATTCCTGTCGGACGCTATTTCTCTTGGACTCGGGCATCTGCTGTCGGTCCTCCTCATGTTGCCGGTTATAGTCTTTGAAGCGAGACTTCCGGGTGAATTAGGGCCTCCTCTTTACGGAATGGAGTTTGTTGCCGAGACGGATTGCGGAGGCGTTTTGAGTTTCTCAGTGGATGCCTCCAAGTGTCGGTCCTTAGTCATAGGCTTTCGGATATAGGCTTTCGGCTTTATCATGGGTACTTGAAGGGGCTTGTCCTTATGATGTACGTATATGTCTGCCGATTTAAACCGTTGATGGTTCAGGTACCAGGCGGATTAATACCGGTAGCATGTGTTCTTGCTTGAGTCTCGGTTTAGCCTTTCGGTTTGGCTTTCTCGAAGATATCTTTTGGTGATACAAAGTTAACCCCTTTTGTCACTTGTGGAGCCATTCTTCAGGGGTTGGTTTTAGACCACCTTTATGCTTTGATATGATACTTTTCCTTTTTTTTAATGTGTTGTTGTCCATTGGTTGACTCTTGATGTATAGATCCTGTCGGATAGGCCTTTACTGATGACGGGTAGGTTTCGGGCCCCTTTTCGCCAGAGGGGGTATCGAACTGAGTTGCTCTCGAATTCTTCATTCCTCATTAATTTGACATCCTGCACTGTCGTCTCGTACTAAGATCATTTTGGTAGTAACAATATCATTGTCACATTGTTCAAAGGCATCAACTAGATCTATAAATTCTTAACATTTAATGTTAAAAATTATGTTTAATTTTTGGTAATCCTAGTAATTGACAAAGAAAGAAGGACCCAGAAAAATCCACCCCATCTGCTGCCTTGGTTTATTTGCAAACGTATAAACGAGAACCGGGGAGAACTTACAAGTCTAACACAGACGAACTAAAGACCAAATACGTGAGTACGTTAGATACTGAAATAGTAATATTTGTGTCAGTATAATTGGCACATTGTACGTTTTTGGAGATGCTTATTAAATCGAACACATAGTTAATTTAAAAAAAAAACAGTTCTGTTAATAAATTCATTCCTGCCAGCAGCCTGTTTATATATATATATATATATATATATATATATATATATATATATATATATGCTTGCGTGGTTTTCATTTTGTAGGTGAAGATTCAAGCAATGGTGGGTGTAGGAAACATTGCTGAGGCATATGCACTTGTTTCTGGTGGGAAGAGCCACACACGGAACTGGATTGTAGGAAGGCGAGTAAAATGGCTGAAAAGTCTCCAACAACTCCTGGTACTTTGGGCAGTTATGTGCAAGAGCTGACTAAAAAAATAATGCAAGAGCTTGAGGTGGATTTGGAAGAAAAGGTGAACAGAAAAGTGAAAGAGAACGTGTCATGGGTGTTAAAAAAGCTAGGTGAAGCCAATCTAGATCTTAATTTAGATGTCGGAGACTTTTGTGTCACCACAACAAGTGATGAAGATGACAAAACGAGTACTCCTACAACCCCGGCAACTGAATGAAGTATTTGGATGGTATGTGTCAGCACTTGTGATATATTCGAATTGTTCTTTTAAATTATAGCACTTGTGATATGTGTTCATGATGGCACTTGTGATATGTTTTGGCGATGGCACTTATGGTATGTGTTGGTGATGACACTTGTGAGTGGGTATATATAATAAGTTGGTCTGACTGTGGTGATGACTATTTTGGGAGTATTTATTATATGAATATCTTGGTATATATGTATGAATGTGGTACAATGCTTTGGATTGAATATATGTACTGCAGAATTTGTAATTACAGGGTTGTATTACAACTGCAGTTGATTTTGTTATGGTGTTGCATTTGATTTTTTTAGCATTGCAGTTGATGTTTTGTGGTGTTGCATTGCAGAGTTGTGGTGTTGCATTAGATGGTGCTGTGGTGTCGCATTATATTGCTGTGGTATTGCATTAGATTGTGTTGTGGTGTTGCATTAAGTGTACTATTATTAATTCCACAATGGTACGGCACGTGGGGCCCACAGCTTACGTGATGCCACGTGGATAGCTGGCGTGGCATGACACATGTGCAGTTAACGTGGAGAGCTGACGTGGCAAGTGACACGTTGGCAGATGACGTGGAAATTCCATGTGGACCGCACTACCATGACATGTAAGCCATGCTCTGGCTTCTGCTTAAGGCAACGCTGTATGTTGTTGCATTACATGCATATACTGTTGCAATAGGATTATAATGCAACACTTTCTTTCCATAGTCGTAGATGGGCAAAAGCGTTGCCTTAGATGGCTAATGCAACGGCCGCGGATGCCACACCCCCTGGTGTTGCCTATTTGAAAAAATGGCCTACGACAATGCTTTTTTGATCTACAGCCACATAAAATAGTGTCGGATATGCCCACTTTTGTAGTAGTGTGGATCCTACTGTGGGGCCAACACAGGGTATCTACGGGATAGAGAGCCGATAGATTGAGGTAGTAATTAGGGTACATCTAGTCCTGCCTATTTAGGAGCCCATTGTTATTATTTGGGGGTAACACCTGTTATTTTTGTTGGGCTACCTGTTATTATCGTCGGGGGTAAAACCCATCACTAGAAGTATCCCTAGGTCCACCATTCTGTTTCTGTTGGGATCGTTTTGTTTCTGTTATAATAGTATTGGTGCAGAGAAAAGTATTTGGGAAGCGTAATCTATTCTATTCTGTTTATTCTGCTTATCATGCTCAGTCTATTATACCTGTCTTATGATATTGTTATCTCTCTCATCCAGTTTATATGTCTGCCATGATGCTTTTACTTATTTATATGCTAAAAGTAACCGGACTTGCCAGACTTTATGTCTGAACCATTTTGTTTCTTTTTCTCTCTTTTCCTTTTCCCCCATGTTCTCAGGGTGGGAATACTCAGGCTTGATTAGGATTCTCTCTTTCGTTTTTCTTGGAGTTGCTTAGATGTACCGCTTTGATTTTCTATCTACTCTGATATGGCTCTTTTTGGAGACTATGATTTTTTAAAACAGACTTTTCTTTTTAAAATGCTTTCTTTTGATTACCTGTCTACCTTGCTATGGTTATTTTTGGGGACTATGATTTTATATTACTATCCTCTGATGATTTTAGTACAAGGAAGATATTTTAATTTTATGTAATGGGTTTTCTGTATTTCAGACTTACGTTGTAGCTGGATTTTGGACCACGATGTTTCCTGTTTGAAGAATAAAGTTTTAAATTCCGCTGTTATTTTATATTTGTCTTGTGATGTTTTTATTCCTGTTTACCTATAATGCTTCACAGAACTTAATTCGTTCTAATTAAGAGTGACTTTAACGGACGTGGTGTGTCATCCAGGCGGTCGACCGCCACGATCGACCTACTGGGCGTTAGTTTGCCCGGTGACGGCTAGGTTTTTAGGGTTTGGTATATAATATTTAAAAAACGGATGGATAGATATAACTTAAAACTAATCCCACGGATCAAGGATAATTCCACCCCTATAAATAAACAGGTAAGGCCTCATTCTTTTCCACTCAAATCAGGAGTGGCAGCAGAGCTCTGCCATTTTCCCTCTTCTCCAAACCTAATTTCTAATATAAAAATATATTGATATAAACAAATCAAATACAATTCATATGAAATTAAGAGGAATAGCAGATCTAATGAAAAAGAATGCAAGTTGATCCTCCAAATCGGATTCTCCCCACTCTGCATGTTTTCTTACATCTCTACATATCTGAAAATTTCCCCTTTCCAGATAAGTAATAGATTTATAAGAATTTGGGGATTGTAGGCCTAAAGGGTTAAAACTTTGGATTTGGAGGCTATAAGGTGAGTGGGAAATTTGCGAGTATAGTTATACTAGCTTATCTATTTCATTTGAATTAGATCTAAATTTTTATGCCTATTTCCTATTATTTCTATTCATTTAAGTATTGTAAATTTATTGACAACCCTCAGGTCTGATTATGAACATTGTTAAAACTTGTGAATTGTATATTGTGGCTATGCATAATATGAATTGTAGGATTTCTTAGATTTGTTTACACATATTCCTAAAGTTATATTGTAAAATATGTTGAAATCGTTGTAAAGCACCGTAGATCTGGAAATCAGTCTCATTAACACCGTTTAGATGTAGTTACATTCCAGATCTCTAGTTCAGTGCTGAATAATAAAGTAAGTGAATTTGTGTAAAATATATGATTGGTAAATTATCTGATTGTAATATTGAGAAATATGCCTGTTTGTATATTGTTGGGTTTTTGCTTAATTTATGTAAATATGTCATTTTTCCTCCTTTTGCATAAAAGGCATTATTTGAAAATCACAAGAGGTGTGATAAATAGATCAAAAAGGGAAAAGTGGTGCAAATGTACGTGTATATATATATATGTGTGTGTGTGTGTGTGTGTGTGTGTGCGCGCGCGCGTAATTTGCATTGACTATTCCAAATTATTTATTTACATATATTTCTTGTGATTTAGAAATATGTCAATTACACTAATTAGGCATTATTTACAATGATTATGGCTAACAATATTTTGTGAGATTTGAAACATTTTGGCAAGATTGAATGCAAAAAGGGGGTGTTTGGTTATTTACTTAACCAAATCATTTGATTCATAACAACAACAACAATAATAATAATAATAATAACAACTATGGCCACATGAAAACATAAAATATAAATATATACATATTATCTACCCAAATCGGTGTAAAACGGTAAAATATACATTATATGGAATGTTGAATGTTTGGATAAGGTTCAATTATAGAATTAAATGCAAATGTAATCCATAGTGAATTAATATATTTGTGGTGACCATTAGTAGCGATCAATATAATTAATTGTTATAAATAAGACCACAAATAAATAAATAACAATTGTGACTAATGTGGATTAGGGGAAGCAAATATAATACGATAATGGGTATAATTCTTAAAATTTATATAGGATAAATGTTGTACACCCCAATTTAGGAAATTTGAATTATAACCGTATTTGGACACGAGGTTAAGCCCAACTTGGGGTATAAGCCTGCCCGGAACTGACCGACAAATCCAGCAACCACAGGTAGTCAACTTAATGTGAGGGTCTAAAGCTTAAATACAAATGTGCCAAGGCACAAGGTTAGGTTTAACTTGTGGTAGAAGTCTGCCAGGAACCGACCGGAAAATCCAGCATTCACAAGTAGTCAACTTAATGTGTGAGTCCTAGTGCATATATATATATAACAGTCAACCAATGAATAAATAAATATATCAATAAATGAATAAGAATAGTAATTGCCTGTTGGGTACAACAAGTAGACACCTTGGGACTGATAAATGGTTGCCTTAGGAGAACATGACCATTATGGTCATAAAGGGCAATAAATATAGAACCAAAGGAAAATGCGTGTCAAAAAGGGGAGTAATGGATATTAATTGTAGTTTAAATACTAAGTCCAAATTAGGGAATAAATCAAATAAATACCCTAAGGAAAAAGGGATACAACCTTCCTTGATTATGTTAATAAATATAGAGCTTAAAAATATAAAATATAGTTGGACTTAGTAGGTTAATAATATAAAATATTATTAACCATATAAACCCGTGACGATAAGAATCGTATACGTATAGTATTTCTGTGTGGAGGAACTAAACGAGAAAAATTTAATAACGTAGCCTACTTTATCCCAATAGGGAAAGGTGCTAAAGGCCAATGGGGTACGAATCCAATAACCTTCGTGTATAGTCCGCTTGCTTTGCTCTTAAGCGGCTAGGGTTGAGGAGACCACTTGAGAATAGGTATTTCAGTTTAAGGGTCTTAAATGGCAGGTGTGTGTGGGTCTACCCAAACCTGGAAACTAAAAACTTCATATATGGTTACATTTCTTACGGGAAGTAATAAGCGACTAAGGTGGTTATCTAATAAGGTCAACCGGAAAGCAAATGATTAAATACCATCTCTCGCCTTATGCGAGGCAAGGGTATATGCGTGAATGATGGAAGTCGTAACTAGTAGGCCCCGTAGTTAGTGCCATCTAGTTTATGTAAACGTTAAGTAAACCATCGAGAAATAATAAGTGACCAATCGGTCCGCCTAGGGTCTTAAACGATTAGGAAGAATCCATCCTATCTTATGAGAGAATGTAATTTGACTTCCTTTTCTGTTTTTTTGTCTTTCTTACTTGACTTTAATTTATTTCGATGACGAAATCAGTTATGGGCCTAATTTCTGAATCTACCTTTGTTGAAATATTCATTTGAGTTTTTGGTCTCATATTCGAAGAAATTTATTTTTAAAACTATTTAGAAAAATAAAATGGGCTTCGTTGTTTTTGAATGGTGGTTTTGGAAAATGGTTTTATAAAGGCCTAGCTTTATAAAGATATGATTTTTAGATTTTAGTCTATTTGCATTTCAAACTTTTTGGGGCTTTGTGTAATTTTAATAAATATTATGTGATTTTAGGAAGGAAGGAATTAGAAATGACAAGGATTATGCCACTAAACTTAAGAATAATAAATATCCATTGCTTGTGATTTTTAGTATCCATCTCCCTTTAGATATTGGATAGTTTATTGAAATAGTCACAATTAACCCTTAATATTTTAAATCTCCAACATTTTTGAACACGGAAAGGATTTTTAGTTTGTAAACTGAATATAAATAATAATAGTGAAAATAAAATGGATTTATAAGTACGAAACTGTTAGTATTATAATAATTTTCATCTTTGAAAAGTTCTAAATTTTCTTCGGATAGGCTAAGAAAAATCCTTTATCTTGATTTTTGTAGTATTTAATTTCATGAATCGTCTGTTTGTTGTCAGCTAGGTAAAGGGAAATCCTTTTTAATTTATATTACGTATTTTTAAGTGATTTTTTTTGGAATTCGTTAGTTCATTGTGTAATCGTTGCATCGTTGTTGAGACTATAAATCCTTAGAGTTGGTTCGGAGTTTAACTATGGTCTTTAAATACCTTGGTGATGAGGATAATTATTTTTCGGATCGCATCAAATTTTAAAAGAAGACGCGCGACGATTAATATTTTAATCCAGTCTAATAAGGCCAAGGTTCAACCTTTGTCCAAATCCCATCTTATAGTTGATCATTTAGTGTTATACTAGAATGGTCAACTAGTTAATGAGTTTTGGTACAACTTGGACCTAGGACTCAACCATAAAAATTGTGTCCAAATTACCCCCTTAACTTCCTTCTTTCATCCTTTCTTCCTCATCTAGCCGAACTATATCTCTATATTTCTTATCTTTCTTTGTCGTCGCCTCGTCTCCTCCTTTTTGCGCTTGTTTGCACATTAGATCTTGCCTCACTAGTACTACAAGATCTAATTTCTTCTCTGCAACCATTTCTTGGCCTAAAATACCTAGTTTCAATATTCGATCCTGCTCACACCATTTAAGTCTCCTCCTTAGGTAGAGATCATTTGGTTGGATCAGAATGAATAAAAAGGTCTCACCGCTTTAGGGCTAAGAAAATTTGTCGAGTCAGCTGGACTTGCATCGGCCAATTGCTTCGAGATCTCAGAATAGGGTTTGTTGTTTGCGTTGCATCTGCCTTTGATATACCGTCATTTCAGAGATGAAGAAAAAGCTATTTTCGGATGGTTTTCTAAGGAGAATTTCGATGAGATCTTACGGGCATTCGTGTTTTACTCGGACATGTATGTTTTTTTTTGACTGGCTTGGGAGATTTTGCAGCAAATCTCTTTTTCCCGATGTCGGTTCTTATGTTCGGGTATCTATGTTCGAACTACCCATGTAATTGTGTGACCCATTTAGCACATCATTCTATAAATGGGAAGTTAAGACTAGATTTGTCTCATGATGCGGAAATTAATCTTTTCTTTAATAGGTGGCGTAACCATCATTTTTTGTTGCATCATATTTGGTTCATCTTGTTGTTCTTGTTTGTTGTCACTTGAAGCTACTTTCTAGGAATTCACCTATCCATTTTGTCTTTAGACAATATTAGGTGGGTTTCCATGAGAAGCAGTTTTGTGGTATGTTTCTTTTCTCATTATAAATTCTCTCTTAGTAGAGATAATGATGTGGGAACCTCGAACAACGCCAATAGTGTTTGTAACACGAGATTGAGCATTTTTTTTTACCATGATATGGTTAACTAAAGATCATAAAAATTGATTTGATATCTAGCCGCGGAGCAAGACATCTCATTGTTTATAGCCATTGTTTTGGGAGTTTCGGTGCTGTTGTTTTGCCATCGTCCTTATTTTTTTTCCTTTCCAGCATCAAGTTCTTGGCTTAGTGGTGATTTGTGCTTATAAGTGTTAGTGTTGTTTAAATCGAACGACTTAGGTTAATGAGATTTCTATGATTAGAGATATTTATGTCATCCACGCGTGCCTAATTGAATGAAATCTCATTTTCCTAAACTAACAGTTGTCCTAGAGCTGGAAAGAATAGAATTCCTTGTTAAATAAATTTTAGTAAAGGACCGGTTCCACGTCACGGGTATATAAATAAATCATCGTTCCTTCTTAAAGCTAAAATTTATTTCAGTCTTTTGTGCGTAGTTTCAGTTTTTGCATTTTTGGCATAACCGACTTCTTTTTTTGCCAACATGTGACTTGAATCGTTTAAATTTTCGCAAAATACATTTTTAAAGTTTTTGGAAAACGTTTTTTGAAAAAAAAAGTTTTTTTTTAATTTTTAACTAATTTACTTTCTTTTATTTCGGTTTGTGCGAAAACACAAAATTTGGATACGACAAATTATGCATATTTAAATGTCTACTTTACATTAAGGTAGATGATTTGAATGGCGCAAAGCTCACGTTACCGAGATTTTGATTTTCATACGAATCTCATATGGAAAGTAAAGTGGTATTGAAAAGGAATTTTCAAATTACACACAAGAAGTTTTTAGGCAGAAATTTATTTTTATGAAAAAAAAATTTGATTTTGGTCACATGAATATCATAAGGAAGATGTTTGGATGATTTATGTGCGCGTTTTAGCAGTGCAATAAGGCTGATGATACGATAAAAACGTTAACGATAATAAGGAAAAAGCTGTTTTAATCTTGGAAACGTTGTTTCCATACCTTGTCAACGATGCACACGAGCTATTAATTAACTCGTTTTACGTTTTAAAGCTTGTTTTAAGCCTCCTTTGCAGTCTATAGATGGAAATCTTCGGAGTATTTTGGGTAGTTGAGGTGAAAATTCCACTGTAGGGAAGGAAATGGAATATGTGTAAGCGTGAAAAATGTTAAAATTCTTCGCTTTGATTTCCTTTTTCTGGTTTAGGACAAATTAAATTGGAAACGATTTGATTGCGTGACGTTTTGGATGGTAGTGTTTGGATGCAAAATTGGTTGCTTCACACTTCTATTCATAGTTGTGTGAGGGTTATGGATGAAAAAGAACTTTCAAAATTTGCATTCATATAGAACTTTCAGTTTATTTAGGATGTTTTGCATCATGTTTTCAAAAGTTTTTTAAAAATCTCAATGCATATATATAGAGAGCACGATTTAGAATCATCTTGTATACATGTTTTATGGTTGATATGCATTATGTACACCATGCACATATACACATGGTTGCAAAGTGGATGTACACAAAATGGTTGTGTAGGGTAGGATAACTAGGTGTCAGAATTTCGGGACGAAATTCCATTTAAGGTGGGAGAATGTAACAACCCTGGAATTTTGACAATAAATAGTTATTTAATTAGAATCTCAAAAATAGAAATTTTTGAACACAATGGAATTTGGCCATGAAACTTTATCCGATGCGTTCGTCTCGAAATTCTGGTCAACTTTAGTGTTTGAATTTCACGAACGGAGTCCGTATGAAAACGTTACGGACGACATACGAAAATGGACAGAAAATAAATAAGTTAGAATTTATTATATATATTATACCATGTTACAACTCGAAAAATCAGAACCAATTTAAAAATTTATGTAAAGGAAATTTTGTTAGAAAATGTGTCAAATTTAAAAATTCTATTTTTAAATAGGAACAAAGCTCTTAAAAATGGTCACTTTGCAAACGACCTCCGTTTTCGATGAAACCACTTTTGTTGGATCTAGAATGTCAAATTATTGCTAGGTTTAAAATTCCATAATTTTTGGAATTAATATGTGAGCGTGGTAAATTAAAACGCGTTGGGTAATTTCTATTGAATTGGATCGACCATTAAAAAGGCCATTTTTCAAATGGTCTCCAAATTCGATGAAATTAATTTTGTTAGGACCGTATCGTCAAAACATAGCTAGATTTATTTTTTGGGAATTTTAGGAATCAGGTGTGGCCCCGATAAATTAAAATGTACATTCAAAACTAATATTTAGTGTTTTATATTTTAATTTGAAGAATAACTGACTGAAACAGTCAAATGGGCTTACGAAACATATTTCATTGTGTCCGGAATGGGGGTATTTAGCTACGGGCGACAGTTGTTGGGTTGGATTTAGAGTTCGTATGTGTTAACGGGCCTTTATGGAAGTAAATAAATTAAATAATTTAAAAAATATAAATGGGCCAATGAGATAATTCTTGAAACCCTCGTTACTCCAGGAACACATCCGCCTCTCAAAACGAACAACGGAAACTGTTCCAATCTTCCCCCTTCGATTTCTTTTGATCCTTTCAATGAAATTCAAGGCTTCTTAAGGGAAATCTGTAGAAAATCTTGAGAGCTTTAAACCCATACCAGTTTGGAAATTAATCGTCGTATATTCGTGAAGATTCGATGCTCCAAACATTCACCGTTCACGCCACCGTAGTCGCCGCCTGCCACCGTTGCGTTCAACGTGGGGACCATTGCCAGGCGCGCCATTCGGAGCCCCTTCACGTGGTGTAGATTGATCGTCTTCGAATTGAACGGATTGAACGAAAATCCAAAACCTAGTTTCGAACAGAAAACCGAAGGCATCGGCCTATATATATTTAACTGTTTATAACACTTAAAAGCATCGCAAAGGTTGATTAGCGAATAAAAATCATTCTTTTTGATATGATGTCGAAATCTCATGAAATAGGAACCGTTGGGGTCGTGACAGTGTCTACTACATTCTAGAAGAGACTGGAACTTATTTGGGCAAGCTACGAATTTAGGCGAAGTCAAAACCAATGTGAGATTTCTAAATTCAAATAAAATTTAGAAAAATATTGTAGGTTGCAGATCGGACCTAGTAGCTTCTAACACCATCGTCCACAGACCATGAACGATTTGTTTGATAGTATAGGGTTGTAGAAATTGATTGTGGTTGCAAAAAAGTTGATTATGCTTATGATGAATTCATTGTGTTGTGAAAATGAATGATATTGTGGAAATTATGGAAATAAAATTATTGTAATGATGCAAGGCCTAGGATAGCAGAGGAGCCGTCCTGGACACGGTGCCGGTGCTAAATACGCTGCTGTTGTAATGCCGAAATTTTCTGAAACGAATACGTAAAATATTCATGTTTGAAATAAAAATTGTTTGAACAATAAAAATCACATTTTTATTGCATGTAAAAAATGTGTAAAATATTCATGTTTGAAATATAAATTGTTTGAACAATAAAAATCACATTTTTATTGTATGTATAAAATATGTAAAATATTCATGTTTGAAATATAGTTGTTTGAACAATAAAAATCACATTTTTATTGTATGTATAAAATATGTAAAATATTCATATTTGAAATAAAAATAGTTTGAAAATCACATTTTTATTCTACGTATAAATATGTAAAATATTCATGTTTGAAAAAAAATTGTTTGAACAATGAAAATCACATTTTCATTGTATGTATAAAATATGTAAAATATTCATGTTTGAAATTAAACAAAATTGTTTGAACAACAAAAATCACATTTTTATTGTATGTATAAAATATGTAAAATATTCATGCTTGAAATAAAAAATTGTTTGAATAATAAAAATCACATTTTTATTGTATGTATAAAATATGTAATATATTCATGTTTGAAATAAAAATTGTTTGAACAATAAAAATCACATTTTTATTATGTGTATAAAATTTGTAAAATATTCATGTTTGAAATATAAATTGTTTGAACAATAAAAATCACATTTTTATTGTATGTATAAAATATGTAGAATATTCATGTTTAAAATAAAAAAATTGTTTGAATAATAAAAATCACATTTTTATTGTATGTATAAAATATGTAAAATATTCATGTTTGAAATAAATATTGTTTGAACAATAAAAATCACATTTTTATTGTATGTATAAAATATGTAAAATATTCATGTTTGAAATAAAAAAATTGTTTGAACAATAAAAATCACATTTTTATTGTATGTATAAAATATCTAAAATATTTTTGTTTGAAATAAAAATTGTTTGAACAATAAAAATCACATTTTTATTGTATGTATAAAATATTCATGTTTGAAATAAAATTAGTTCGAACAATAAAAATCACATTTTTATTGCATGTATAAAATATGTAAAATATTCATGTTTGAAATACAAATTTTTCGAACAATAAAAATTACATTTTTATTGTATGTATAAAATATGTAAAATATTCATGTTTGAAATAAAAATTGTTTGAACAATAAAAATCACATTTTTATTATATGTATAAAATATGTAAAATATTCATGTTTGAAATAAAATTTGTTTGAACAATAAAAATCACATTTTTATTGTATGTATAAAATATGTAAAATATTCTTGTTGGAAATAAAAAAAATTGTTGGAACAATAAAAATCACATTTTTATTGTATGTAAAAAATATGTAAAATTTTCATGTTTGAAATAAAAATTGTTAGAACAATAAAAATCATATTTTTATTATATGTATAAAATATTAATGTTTGAAAGAAAAATTTTCAATAATAAAAATTACATTTTTATTGTATGTAGGTGTCACAAAAATATTCACTGGGTGAAATAATAAATTTTAACAATAAAAATAACATTTTTATTGTATGTAGGAATCATTAAGAAGATTCATGTTTGGAAGGAAATGTTTTAACAATAAAAATTACATTTTTATTGTATGTATAAACCAATAAAAAGAATCATATGTTAAAACATGATTTTGTTAGATAAAAACATTATTTTTAACATGTTAGCGGAGTTAAAAAGAATCATACGTTAAAATATGATTTTGTTAGATAAAAACATTATTTTTAACATGTCAGCGAAGGTAAAAAGAATCTTATGTTAAAATATGATTTTGTTAGATAAAAACATTATTTTTAACATGTTAGCGAAGTTAAAAAGAATCATATGTTAAAATATGATTTTGTTAGATAAGAACATTATTTTTAACATGTGTAGGAAGTGGGTAAAATTTGCATGTCTTGAAATAAATGGGTGTTCATTAAAAATATAATTTTTAACATGAATATGAGGTGTACAAAATTTACATGTAATGTAATAAATGGTTTTGAAATCATCGAACGAATTTTAAATATATATATATATGTATATATATATATATAAATTAAAATTTAACGAATCGCGCGCGATAGTTTTCGTTATGGAATCGTAACTTTAAACGATTATACCAAGAGATCCAACCGTCGGATTTTCCCGAAACTGGAACCATTGGGTTCCCTTGGGAATGATCTTTCCAATGATATTAAATTTGTTAAGATCCAACGGTTAGTTTTGGAGAAATGTGTAATTCAAATCTGAATAAAAACAGCTCCAGGGCCGCGTAATGACCTGAAACGTCGTTCGGATTAAATGGACTATTGTTATATAAATAAAAACAGCGATAAATCATTATAAAATATTATAAACGATATGCAATGGAAATAAACCAATTTCTCTTGGTTTATAAAGTAATATGGATGTTTGGATTCATTTAACATTAATCTATAAAATATAATAGGATTTGACCGAGAAAAGAAATGATTTGAATTATATATATTCGAGAATTATTTGAAAAGGTCGAGTTAAATCTCATTTCAAATAATTATACAATAACTAAATGTCGAAGATATTGAAGACGGTGGTTGAAGACCGACTATCTATACATCGAATGGACGACTACTGATGCCCTAGATTGGTTAGCTCCCAAGAAAGGGTTAGAGTGGTAATTGTCCGGACGTACTTGTTGATTGTCCGGGTATGCGAGGGCCTCTCTTCCGTATTGGACAAATGGAACGTGGAATAAGGTGCCTCCTGTTTCGTTCAGACCTAAAACAAACTTGTAAATGGATATGTGTTTGACATTGGATTTTATTCTGTGTTGATTGATTTCTGTTAAATATATATATGTTTGGTGGTGGAGAATTTATTCACTTGCTTAACAGCCTTCTCTGAGACGTACGAGCTTAGAGGTTATATATTGATAGACATCAGTTACATGGCGTGGATTTTCAATGTGGCATGCTAAGATGAAAATGATCAAGGCTTTTGTTGAAAAACAGAGTCTTGTGGTTGATGATCAAAGCACAGCTTTAATTAGCATAGCTTTGTGTACAACATTAATTCGCGAGCTTCATACCCTGGTATCAACCAAAAACGGGAAAGGACCACAGGGAGAACATGCATATCTTTCTAGCTAGAAGTGGTGTCATGGTATGGAACCCAGACATTTTTACTTATGTGGATGATGGAAAGAGAGGTACCTTGGATATGATTGTCGACATACTGACCAGATTTTACGCCCCATAGGGCGGGAAAACGTATTGTTCAGGAATTACTAATCCACTAACGTAAGTGTGGACCGGCCCAGGCGTTCCTAGGTGCAGTTGCAGCTGTATCCTGAGACATGGGCTAGGTTGTCTCGAATTCGGTAAGGACAATCCCTTGCCTTGGTTCATGACAGAAATCCAATTTCCAATACGACATTGTGCGGTTTTGATTGTAAACCTATATATGGCGACATTGTTGGTAGCTATGTCATCTAGGATTGATACATTTACATTGAAGTGTTTTAAACTGACTAGACACTAGTAGTAATATCAAATGTTTATTGTTTTACTCGTATTAAGCATATTTGGCCATTATAAGGTAAAACTCTATCATTCGGCTTGCGTTGCATTGTGTGATGGGACCTGAGTTTTATAATGACTTCATTTTTCTAAAAAGCATTGTGTTGTTTAATGATTTACCTGTTTTATGCACTGGCGATCCAATGGAGTAAACCCGTTCCGCGTTAGCGGCGTGGTCCTGTGATTAGCCTTATTATTAAATAAGTTAAGTAGATTTCTCATACCAGTCCCATGACTGACTCGTAGTTTGTTTCACTTGCAAACTCGGGTGCCCCTATTTTCTACACGGGGAGCCTTGTATTCAGGTTTTAGTTGGTTCATTCCGGATAGCTATGGAGTTAAAGATGGATTATATCATTTCTATTGTGTTGTTCAGACTTTATTATGTATACTATGATTGATTCCGCTGCAGACATTTTATATTAATCTGAAACTGTATTTTGTACTAAGTATGATCCTGTTATGCTATGTAACTCTGATGATTATATTATTTCCAGCGTAGTTTGATGTACATTTTCTGGTGTAATTCTATATTTCTGCTCTGCTGTTAATTGTTATGTGTTATATTCCAATGATTATCCTTGCTTCCGTGGCACGGGGGTTTGGGTTTATCACAGTTGATATCAGAGCTTTGGTTAACCTTAGATCCGAATATAACATGTTAACGAACTCGTCAGAAATAGAATCAGCAGTATTCTAAGAAGAGTGACTCATCATAGATAGGATCGGTAATGTCCTAGAATGAGTATAGGAGAATGAAATACACCCAATAGTTGCATTTACATTTAAACATATGTCTCTATGCTTACAATATCTTCTCTTTTGGCTTGACTCTTCATCTGCTATTTGCAGACATAGTGTAAAATAAGTGGCAGAAACTGAAGAAGTAATTCTATGGTTCAACAATCAAATGAGCCAATTGTGCTCCCACGGCCATAATCAGATCTAGAAGTTCTAGTAAAGAAGTATCGAAATCTAGGTGGAGTACCATTCTTGGGCAAAGAATCTATTATTGAAACACAAGCATGGATGCGTTCTTCTGAGAGAATTTTTCAAGGCTTAAAGCTGAGAGATGATCATAAAAGACTACTGGCATCTTGGGCACTCAAAGACGAAGCTTTAATCTGGTGGGAAACTGTTACTAGGGAAAATCCAGAAGGTAATATTACTTGGGATAGATTTAAAGAAATTTTCAAAGAATGATTTATTCCCCTAGAAGCAGTTGAGCAGCTATATGATGAGTTCTACCATCTGAAACAAGGAGATATGACCATTCGGGAGTATCAGAATAAATTCAATGAACTTTCCCGCTTTGTCCCAGAACTAATTCGAGATCCTTTGAGAAAGAATCTGAGATTTATTAATGGACTTCAAAGAAAATATGAAAGTAGAGTAACTGCACATGTGAATCTTCTTTTTTCTAAGATGATACAAATGGCTTGTCACTATGAGAATCTTGATAAGCAAGGTGGTTTGGAAGATGAAGAGGAAGGCAGTTCTAGCAACAAAAGGAAGTTGGAAACTGATAGCCCTGAGGCAAGTACAAAGCCTGAGGAAAGTCAAAAACCTGAAACCAGTAAGGAAAAACCATTAACGACTTCCATATGCAATAACTGTAATAAGCAAGGGCATTTGCTAAGGAATTGCAAATCATCGAAGAAACGAAAGAATGATGGATCTAAGTCCAAAAAGAAGTTTCAAGAGAATAGAGAATGCAATATTTACCATCAGGCTGGTCATGTAAAGCAAGATTGCTGGCTTTTGAAAGCGACCAAAAAAGCCCAAATCAATAGCACGATAAATGTTCAACATGCTCAGCTAGTCAGGTAAGGCCAGATATTTTGGAAGGCACCCTTATTGTCAACAATATTCCAGTTAGAGTATTATTTGATACAGGCACGTCACAAAGTTTTATTTCGAGTAATACAGTCAAGAAGTTGAATCTAAAATTGAGAGATCTTAAAGAATAGATTATAGTTCACAATCCGATAGGGGACTCTCTTGTTTTAGGTTTATATTGTAGAGTGCCTATTTCCTTTTCCTGTTACTGGTTTTCTTTTAATTTGATTGTTATGGCTTTTTATGAATTTGATATCATTCTTGGGCTGGATTGGCTAACTAAGTATGAAGCGGAAGTTAGATGTGCCGAGAGAATTGTTAAAGGTAGAACAAAGTTTGTGGACATTATTAGTATACCATGCGTAGGCTCAGATTCAGATAGAAAAGAATTTTGGGCTACTCTTGAGGTTTCCTCCACTGCTATTGAAAATATTCCTATCGTCAAAAATTATGCGGATGTGTTTGAAGAAGTTGATAACTTACCTCCGCGAAGAGAAATTGACTTCAAGATCGATTTAATTTCGAATGCAAGGCCTGTTGTGCACGCTATTCGAAGAATGAAATTGAAATAGAAAGAAGAATTGAGTAATCAAACTCAACAGCTTTTATGGAAAGGTCTGATCAGGCCTAGCTTTTCGAATTAGGGTGCAGTAGTAGTGTTTGTTCCAAAGTCTGACGGTACTCTCAGATTGTGTGTGGATTACCTAGACCTCAATAAGCAGACACTAAAGAATAAATTTCCACTACCGTGTATTGATGATTTATTAGATCGCTTGAATGAAGCTCAAGTGTTCTCAAGAATGGACCTAGCTATAGGTTTCCATCAACTGCGGATTGCTGAAGAATGTGTTCCTTTGACAGCTTTCAGAGGTCCAGCCTTATTTTATGAGTGGTTAGTAATGCCGTTCGGCTTATGTAACGCTCCTGCTTATTTTGTCGATTTAATGAATAGAGTATTCCGCCATGCCTAGAATAAATTTGTGCTGGTTTTCATTGACGACATTTTAATCTTCTCTAAGTCAACTACCGAGCATGCGAAACATTTGGAAGAAGCTTTGGAAATTCTGATAAATAATGTTTTAAAAGCCAAATTTTCTAAATGCATATTTTGGCAAGAGGTAAAGTTTCTCAGTCATGTAGTTATGGAGAAAGGAATTTCAGTGGATACAGGAAAAATCACAGCCATTCGAGATTGGAAGCAGCCTAGCACACCTACAGAAGTCAGAAATTTTCTAGGATTGGCTGCCTATTATCGAAAATTCATAAAAGATTTTCTGAAGCTATATAGTCCATTAACGAAACTTAACAGAAGCATACAAGGTTTAATTGGATGCCTAAATGTGAGACAACTTTCCTAGAGCTGAAACTAAGGTTGACTACTGCCCTAGTGTTGACTATTATTGATAGCAATCAAGATTTGAAAGTCTATATAGATGCTTCTCTTGAAGGTGTTGGTGCGGTATTAATGCAAAGAGGCCAAGTAGTTGCTTATGCTAGCCGCCAGTTGAAGCCGCATGAGAAGAGATATCCTACTCATGATTTTGAGTTGTTAGCCATCGTGTTCGCTTTGAAAATATGGAGGCACTATCTTTTGGGTGAGAAGTTCGAATTATATACAGATAATAAGTCATTAAAGTATCTGTTCACCCATAAGGACTTGATTTGAGGCAGCATCGTTAGTTATAATTTCTTGCGGCATACGATCTAGATGTTTTGTATACTCCAGGGAAAGCCAATGTTGTGCTGATGCGCTCAGCAAAAAGAATGTCATTATCGCTAATCTCATTATTACGCCTTCATTGATTGAAAAAATATCTGTTCTTCAGAAGGATGATGGATTTATTCAGAGGATTAGTAAAAGAGTTCGAGAAGGCGAACCCTCGAGTTTCTACATAGATAACAAGGGAGTTCTGAGGTTATTAGGCCGAATTTGTGTTCCGAATATTCCCCAGCTCAGAAGAGAAGTAATGGATGAATGTCACAAGTCCAAGCTTAATATTCATCTAGGGGTGAGTAAGATGTATCATGATCTCAAGCGCACGTTCTGGTGGAGATCTATGAAAAGAGACATTTCAATATATGTTAGCAGGTGTTCTACTTGCCAACAAGTCAAGAGTGATCAGCAAAAACTTGTCGGATTGTAACAACCATTTGAGATTCCATATTGGAAGTGGGATCAAATCTCCATGGATTTCATTGATGGTTTGCCCTTAACCAAGAAAGGAAATGACATTATATAGGTAATCTTAGATCGTTTCACGAAGACCGCCCATTTTATTCCTATCAGATTGACTAGAACAGCTCAAAGTCTAGCGCAAATTTATTTCAGAGAAATCATTAGACTACATGGAGTTCCCAGTAGTATTGTTAGTGATCGTGATCCGATATTCGCTAGTAAATTCTGGGAAGCATTCCAAGGAGAGCTGGAAACAAAGTTAAATCTTAGCACCGCATATCATCCTCAGACAGATGACCAAACTGAGAGGGTGAATCGTATACTAAAAGACTTGTTACGGTCATGTATTCTTGATTTTGGCGGATCGTGGGGAGATCACTTGCATTTGGTTGAATTTTCATATAATAATAGTTATCAAGCAAGCTTAAAAATGTCACCATTCGAAGCATTGTATGGTAGACCATGTAGATCTCCCGCACGTTGGGTAGAATCAGGCAATCGACTAGTATTGGGTCCCGTCATGATTCGAGAAGCTTCGGATAAAGTCGATTTCATTAAGAAGCTACTGCAAACAGCTCAGAGCCGACCGAAGAGTTATGTAGATTCGAGAAGAAGATATTTAGCATTTGCTATTAGTGATTATGAATATTTGAGAGTTTCTCCAATGAGAGGAGTGTCCGATTCGGGAAAACAGGGAAGTTGGCACCTAAATTTATTGGTCCATTTCCTATACTCGAAAAAATTGGAACTCTTGCTTATATGGTTCAATTGCCTGACTGGTTACCCAAAGTGCATGATGTATTTCACGTGTCTCAACTTTGAAAGCATGAACATGATCCAGACTTAATTGTAGAAGAAGCCGCACAACAAGATTTTGATATTACTCCAAGCTTAGCAGTGAGAAGAGAGCCACTGAAAATTATTGGCAAAGAAACCAGAGTTCTGAGAAAAAGAAGATTCATTTAGTCAAAGTGCAGTGGAGCGAAGATCCTAGAGACTGTACATGGGAAACAGAAGATAACATTAAGCTGTAGAGTGGACATCTCTGATTAGCTCTTGTGTTGAGGTACATTTACAATATATTCCATTTCCGTTTTGTTTTCTACTTTACTATTGTTTCCTTTTCAAGGATGAAAAGTTTTAATTGGGGGAGACTGTAACAACTCAGAAAATCAGAACCAATTTAAAAAATTATTTTAATAAAATTTTGTTAGAAAACGTGTCAGAATTTAAAAATTCTATTTTAAATAGGAACAAAGCCCTTAAAAATGGTCATTTTGCAAACGACCTCCATTTTCAACGAAACCACTTTTACTAGATCCAGAATGTCAAATTATTGCTAGATTTAAAGTTCCACAATTTTTGGAATTAATATGTGAGCATGTTAAATTAAAACGCATTTGGTAAATTCTTATTGAATTAGATCGACCATTAAAAAGACCATTTTTCAGACAGTCTCCAAATTCAACGAAATTAATTTTGTTAGGACCGTATCGTCAAAATATAGCTAGATTTATTTTTCGGGAATTTTTGGAATCAGTGTGTGGCCTGGTAAATTAAAATGTACATTCAAATCTAATATTGAATGTTTTATATTTTAATTTGAAGAATAACTGACTGAACAGGTCGAATGGGCTTAAGAAACGTATTCCATTGTGTCCAGATTGAGGGTATTTAGCTAGGGGAGACAGTCGTTGGGTTGGATTTGGAGTACGTATGGGTTAACGGGCCTTTATTGAATTGAGTAAATTAAATAAATTAAATAATTTAAAATATATAAATGGGCCAATGAGATAATTCCTGAAACCCTTATTACTCCAGAAACGCGGCCGCCACTCAAAACGAACGACGAAAACTGTTCCAATCTTCCCCCTTCGATTTCTTTTGATCCTTTCAACGAAATTCAAGGCTTCTTAAGGGAAATCTATAGAGAATCTTTAGAGCTTTAAACCCATACTAGTTTGGAAATTAATCGTCATATATACGTGAAGATCCAACGCTCCAAACGTTCACCGTTCGCGCCGCCGTAGCCGCCGCCTGCCACCGTCGAGTTCAATGTGGGGACCACCGCCAGACGCGTCGTTCAGAGCTCCTTCACGTGGCGTAGGTTGATCGTCCTCGAGTTGAACGGATTGAACGCAAATCCGAAGCCTAGTTTCGAACAGAAAACTGAAGGTATCGGCTTATATATATTTAAATGTTTATAACACTTAAAAGCGTTACAAAGGTCGATTAGCGACCAAAAATCATATCTTTTTGATACGATGTCGAAATCTCATGAAACAGGAACCGTTGGGGTCATGAAAGTGTCTACTACATTCTAGAAGAGACTGGAACTTATTTGGAGCTAGCTACGAATTTAGGCGAAGTCAAAACCAATGTAAGATTTCTAAATTCAAATAAAATTTAGAAAAATATTATAAGTTGCAGACGGGGCTTAGCAGCTCCTGACACCATCGTCCACAGACCACGGATGATTTGTTTGATAGTATTTTGTTGTAGAAATTGATTGTGGTTGCAACAAAGTTGATTGTGCTTGTGATGAATTGATTGTGTTGTGAAAATGATTGATATTGTGGAAATTATGGAAATAAAATTATTCTAATGCTGCAAGGCCTAGGATAGCAGAGGAGTCATGCTGGACACGGTGCTGGTGCTAAATACTATGCCCTTGTAATGCCGAAATTTTCTGAAATGAATATGTAAATATTCATGTTTGAAATAAAAATTGTTCGAACAATAAAAATCACATTTTTATTGTATGTATAAAATATGTAAAATATTCATGTTTGAAATAAAAATTGTTTGAATAATAAAAATCACATTTTTATTGTCTGTACAAAATATGTAAAATATTCATGTTTGAAATAAAAATTGTTTGAACAAAAAAAATCACATTTTTATTGTATGTATAAAATATATAAAATATTCATGTTTAAAATAAAAACCGTTTGAACAATAAAAATCACATTTTTATTGTATTTAAAAATACGTAAAATATTCAAGTTTGAAATAAAAATTATTCGAACAATAAAAATCACATTTTTATTGTATGTATAAAATATGTAAAATATTCATGTTTGAAATAAAAATTGTTTGAACAATAAAAATCACATTTTTATTGTATGTATAAAATATGTAAAATATTCATGTTTGAAATAAATAAATAAACTATTTGAACAATTATAATCACATTTTTATTGTATGTACAAAATATATAAAATATTCATGTTTGAAATAAAAAATTGTTTGAACAATAAAAATCACATTTTTATTGTATGTATAAAATATGTAAAATATTCATGTTTGAGATAAAAATTGTTTGAACAACAAAAATCACATTTTCATTGTATGTATAAAATACGTAAAATATTCATGTTTGAAATAAAAATTATTTGAACAATAAAAATCACATTTTTGTTGCATGTATAAAATATGTAAAATATTCATGTTTGAAATAAAAAAATTTGTTTGAACAATAAAAGTCACATTTTTATTGTATGTATAAAATATGTAATATATTCATGTTTGAAATAAAAATTGTTTGAACAATAAAAATCACATTTTCATCGTATGTGTAAAATATGTAAAATACAATAAAAATCACATTTTTATTGTATGTATATAATATGTAAAATATTCATGTTTGAAATAAAAATTATCTGAACAATAAAAATCACATTTTTATTGTATGTGTAAAATATTCATGTTTGAAATAAAATTTGCTTGAACAATAAAAATCACATTTTTATTGTATGTATAAAATATGTAAAATATTCATGTTTGAAATAAAAATTGTTTGAACAATAAAAATCACATTTTTATTGTATGTATAAAATATGTAAAATATTCATCTTTGAAATAAAAAAATTTGTTTGAACAATAAAAATCTCATTTTCATTGTATGTATAAAATATGTAAAATTTTCATGTTTGAAATAAAAATTGTTTGAACAATAAAAATCACATTTTTATTGTATGTACCAAATATGTAAAATATTCATTTTTGAAAGAAAATGTTTGAACAATAAAAATTACATTTTTATTATATGTAGGAATCACAAAAATATTCATTGTGTGAAATAAAGTGTTTTAACAATAAAAATAACATTTTTATTGTATGTAGGAATCATTAAGAAGATTCATGTTTGAAAGGAAATGTTTTAACAATAAAAATTACATTTTTATTATATGTATAAACCAACAAAAAGAATCATATGTTAAAATTTGATTTTGTTAGATAAAAACATTATTTTTAACGTGTTAGCGATGTTAAAAAAAATCATATGTTAAAATATGATATTGTTAGATAAAAACATTAGTTTTAACATGTTAGCAAAGGTAAAAAGAATCAAATGTTAAAATATGATTTTGTTAGATAAAAAAGTTAGTTTTAACATGTTAGCGAAGTTAAAAAGAATCATAAGTTAAAATATGATTTTGTTAGATAAGAACATTATTTTTAACATGTATAGGAAGTGGGTAAATTTACATGTCTTGAAATAAATGGGTGTTCATTAAAAATATAATTTTTAACATGAATATAAGGTGTACAAAATTTACATGTAATGTAATAAATGGCTTTGAAATGTTGAACTAATTATATATATATATATATTAAAAATTAACGAATCGCGCGTGGTAGTTCAAGTTTTGGAATCGTAACTTTAAACGATTATACCGAGAGATTCGACTGTCGGATTTGCCCGAAACTGGATCCGTTGGGTTTGCTTTGGAAAGATCTTTCCAATGATATTAAATTTGTTAAGATACAATGGTTAGATTTCGAGAAATGTGTAATTCAAATCTGAACAAAAACAGTGTCAGGGCCGCGTAATGACCTGAAACGTCATTTGGATTAAATGGACTATTGTTATATAAATAAAAATAGCGATAAATCATTATAAAATATTATAAATGACATGGAATGGAAATAAACCAATTTCCCTTGGTTTATAAAGTAACATGGATGGTCGGATTCATTTAACATTAATCCATAAAATTTAATTGGATTTGACCGAGAAAAGAAATAATTTGAATTATATATATTCGAGAATTATTTGAAAAGGCTGAGTTAAATCTCATTTAAAATAATTATACGACGACTAAAAGTCGAAGATATTGAAAACAGTGGTTGAAGACCGACCATCTTCACATCGAATGGACGACCACTGATGCCCTAGATTGGTTAGCTCCCAGGAAAGGGTTAAAGTGGTAGTTGTCCAGGCGTACTTGTTGATTATCTGGATATGCGAGGGCCTCTCTTCCGTATTGGACATTTGGAACGAGGAATAAGGTGCCTCCGGTTTCGTTCAGACCCAGAACGAACTTGTAAATGCATGTGTGTCTGACATTGGATTTTATTCTATGTTGATTGATTTCTATTAAATATATATCTGACTGGTGGTGGAGAATTTATTCTCTTGCTTAACACACTTCTCTGAAACGTACGAGCTTAGAGGTTATATATTGATAGACATCAGTTACATGACATGGATTATCAATGTGGCATGCTAACATGCAAATGATCAAAGCTTTTGTTGAAAAGAAAAGCCTTGTGGTTGATGATAAAAGAACAGCTTTAATTAGCATAGCTTTGTGTACATTGTTAATTCGCGAGCCTCACACCACGGTATGAACCAAAAATGGGAGAGGACCCCAAGGAGAACATGAGTTTCTTTCTAGCTAGAAGTGGTGTCATGGTATGGAGCTTAGACATTTTTACTTAAGTGGATGATTGAAAGCGAGGTACCTTGGATATTATGGTCGACATACTGACCAGATTTTACGCCCCTTAGGGCGGGGAAACATATTGTTCAGGAATTACTAATCCACTAACGTAAGTGTGGACCTGCCCTGGCGTTCCTAGGTGCAGTTGCGGCTGTATCCTGAGACATGGGCTAGATTGTCTCGAATTCAGTAAGGACGATCTCTTGCCTTGGTTCATGACGGAAATCAAATTTCCAATACGACATTGTGCGGTTTTGGTTGCAAACCTATATACAACGACATAGTATATGGTAGCTATGTCGTCTAGGATTGATACATTTATATTGAAAGTGTTTTGAACTGACTAGACACTAGTAATAATATCAAATGATTATTGTTTTATTCGTATTAAGAATATTTGGCCATTATAAGGTAAAACTCTATCCTCCAGCTTTCGTTGCATTGTGTGATGGGACCTGAGTCTTATAATGGCTTCATTTTTTCAAAATGCATTGCGTTGTTTAATGATTTACTTGTTTTATGCACTGGCAATCCAATGGAGTAAACCTGTTCGGCGTTAGCGGCGTGGTTATGTGATTAGCCTTATTATTAAATAAGTTAAGTAGGTTTCTCATACCAGTCCCATGGCTGACTCGAAGTTTGTTTCACTTGCAAACTCGGGTGCCCCTATTTTCTACACGGGGAGCCTTGTATTCAGGTTTTAGTTGGTTCATTCTGGATAGCTATGGAGCTGAAGATGGATCTACCATTTCTTTTGGGTTATTCAGACTTTATTATGCATACTATGGTTGATCCTGCTGCAGACATTTTATATTAAGCTGAAACTGTATTCTGTACTAATTATGATCCTGTTATGCTGTGTAACTCTGATGATTATATTATTTCCATCATAATTTAATGTACATTATCTAGTGTAATTCTATATTTCTTTTCTGCTATTAATTGTTATGTGTTATATTCCGATGATTATCCTTGCTTCCATGGCACGGGGGTTTGGGGTTAACACATACCATATATAACTAGCCAACTTGGGCGTCGGATGGCCTAGGCGACCTACTGGGCATTAGTTTACCCAGTGACGACTAGGTTTTGAAGGATTGGTTTATAATATTTATAAAATAGATGGATGGATATTTTTAGCCTGTGATTTATAAAGGAACTTATTTCATGATCGTGGAAAATTTAAACGCGTGATTTTTAGCCTGTGATTTATAAAGGACTTCTCACAGACGACCCCAGAATTTGACAAAACCTATCCCACCGTGTTCGGAATATCTTTTTATGTTAGGATTAGTAGTTTCATCTCGATCGGGGGTCGTTTGTAATAGTTTTTGCATATTATTTCATCATGAAGTTTCGTCTGTTAATAAAATAATATTCCTTCTCTTATACATACCTCAAAAGAACGGTCAAACCCTAATTATAATTCTTGCGTAGTCAACCCGGTGAACAAGCCGCCCTTATTTCCTTCTAATGGCTGAAAGCTCCAATAGATTCCTCCAATTTTCCTCCTAATCCACAAATCAAATTTGAAAACTTTCTTCTACAATTCTCCTAAGCTCATCAAAAGCTATGAATTGTTCTAATATGATCGAGTTTAAAGTACTATGATGGTCTAAATCTCATTAGGAATAATCGGTGTTCGTAGTCAAATACAGGCGCAAGGACAGCTTCAAGTTCAAATAAATTTCTGGCGAAGGGAAATGGTGCTGGAGCGGTTTCGGTGGTAGTATTGGATAACCGTCCGATCGATCACAGCTTTGCGCGGTGATAGTTCATGAGTGGTAGTAGTGGGTTATCGTGTGAATGGGGAGTAGTGCGCACATGAAGTAGGAAAGGATCGACCTGTTTCTAATGCATGAATTGGGGATGCCTGAAGATTTGGAACAAACGAATTGAAGGAATGGGAGTTGGCAGGTGTGCGTGGATTTTGTATGAAGAGGGAAACGAGCATAGCAGGAAGAGATAAGGTTTTACTGACCAAATAAATCCCTAACCACGTAATTGTTAATATTAATTATAAAATTAGTTAATTTAAAATGGTTAAGAGATTGATTAAATAATGCATGATACAAGCTTTGTGAAAGATGGAAATAAGAACGGACGTGATTTTTGAATTGGAAAGTTCAATCCGTGTTCAGGAAATCCCGAAGTCGATTCACAAACGAAGGGGATAGTTTTACGACCTGATCTTGTTTAAACAAAGTAATTAAACTCACTCAACACTAATTAACTAATTTTCTATATCTTAAATTATTAAAATGACCTCCGTTATTGTTTAATCAGGAAAGAAGAACAAAGGCTGGGATGAGGCAAATATAAGAAGCCGACCTTCATTTTCAACTGGATGTAATTAGTTTCTACCAGTATTTCATTTTGACCTAGAAATATATATATATATACACATATACATATACATATATATATATATATATATATATATATTTGTTTAGGTAATTAAAATGGATGGCCTATTTAAATGTTAACAATATAATTAGTATTTAATTAGTTTAAGTACTAAGTGTAATTGATAACTTGATTTAGGAAACAAATGGGATAAACAAAGTTAGGCCAATTTTCGAAAATCAAAGGGTCGGTTGTTTAAAAATATGTGTAACATAATTAATTTAATTTAATTAGGAAATAATTATTTAGGATAATCATGGTTACTTTAAATATTAATAAATCACTCATGTGTGGCCAGAATTCGACCCAATAAGAATACTGGAATCGTATCGAAGGACAGAACATTCTGGAACAACTCTGGACATGATTGGATTCAACTAAAACGAGCCATTTAAACAACGAATCAAATCAAAGTGAGTTAAACTCATTTAGTTCTTCCCACTTATATTTTATATAAGTCGGGTTTTTATTTTGTGTGCTATGGTGTCTAATGGATGATTGTTTGTTAATTATATATTCATATGTGGAATAAATTGATGAAATTAAACGTTATTTAATTTTAGTGAAAAAAACCAAATTGTTATTCTAACTATTAGACCCAATGGAGGTAACTTACCTTGTTGGTCACGTTTATAAAATAAACATGTTAAATTGTTTTATTGTATTATTAATTGGGTAATGTTAAATAATCGTTATTTACTGTTATACAGAAATAATCAATTAAATTGTATTGAATGATATTATTTGAGATAACCTGTTTGGATATATGGAAGAACTGGTTGGATTGATCCAATTGGATTCCTTAAATGTATTAGATGTTAATTATTCTCATATCATCATCATATGAACTGTTCTGATTGGACGATTGATTTGGTTATTGACCGTTGACCTGAAATTCAACATTTGTTTTGTTCAAACCTATGGGTGATATTGGTTGAGTAATTGGCAATATATGGCCTATAAATCAATCTTTTTATAAATATAGATTTACGGTTAGGTGAATCGGCGGTACGGAAGTTATAAAATTTATTTTATAGCTGAAAATATATTTTTAAATCTATTATTTCAAATAACAGTTTATTAAATGGAAATAAATATTTAATATTTAATATTTATGTTTTAAAGTAATTATTAAATGATTTTATAAAGTAAATTATGATGTTAATTAGATTTATAAGCAATGGAGTAGAAATTAATCTAACGGTTAAGAGTTGGATAATTATTTGTTTTAAGAAACAATTAAATAAAATTATTTAAATTAATTATATTATTAATTAATTTAAAGTGAGAATTAATTGGAATCAGTTAGCGAAATAACTGTGTTTGAGTTGAATAAGTCAACTATTTTAAATGATATTGATTATTGATTAATTTGTTTTGAATTAATCTAATGAAAATGCTTAATGCATATTTATTTTTAATTATTAATAAGATTTTAAAGAGATAATTTACTATTTATTTTAGTTAATAAATGAGTTAACGGCTTCTATAGGAATTAATGATTGAAGTAAATTAATAATAATTGAAGTATAACTGAAATGAAATCTAATTGAATTGTAAAAGGAGCTATGAACGGTTTTCATATTAAAAACCTAGGTTTTTATAACAAAGTTATAAAAGGGATTTTAAGCGAATATGATAGTTTAAAATAAATGTTTACTTAATATTTGAATTAAGTAAAAAGAGAATAAAGATAAAAGGGATTTTGTATTGAACCTGAGAGGTATAAACGAAGTTTATAAAAAGAGATGTGAAGTAAAAGATTTAATTTTAAATTAATGCTATTAAATAATGAAATTGAGAGAAATGAATGGAATTGAATTGGGATTTTCAAAAAGGAATGATAAAAAAGGATTTGTAATTGAATTTGGGAAAGTATTTAGTAATGGGAATTGGTAATAATAATTTGAGTTATAAAATGAATTCTTTGAAAGGAGTTAAGGTTAAGAAGTGATTTTTATCAAGGAATTACTTAATCAACATATTAAGTAATAATAAGTTATATTTAAAAAGAGATATTTCCAAAAGTAAGAAGGTTTTATAAACCATGTTTTAAATAAAATAGTTTAATGAGATTTGTTTGATATTAAAATAAATATCGGTTTTTGAATTACAACTCATATCTATCCTAAGTTAAGAACGTCGTTGATCAAGGTCTGAGATGTAAATAAATACCCCAACTTGAACCACTTAAGAATTATCTGAGGATGATATTAGTTCGTAATGAGAAAGTGGTTAAGAATAATTTATTATTTCCATATGTAAAATAGTAACAAATCTTTAATCGAAGGATGTGAGAATATATAATGTAATTTCCAAGGTAACAGAAATGAGAAGATTCAAGAATATATATAAATATATAATAAAGTTTCCAAAGTAAATGAAATAAAATGGGGATTGCATGAAATTATACCGATATATTCGAAGTAAAAAGGAATTGAAAAGTGAAGTTTGGAATGAGTTTTTTCTAAAGGAATAAGGGTTGGTTATTATTTTAAAGTAATGAAGTAAACGAAATTTCTTAATGTTATTATACGAAAGATAAGCTGAGTTGATTTTCCCAATTATAGATAACGATAAATGATGTAACAAATGTTTTGAAATGAAAATTGGATATGATTATAGGAAATTCCTAAGTATTAAAATAATGTAGTTTGAAAATAGTCTTATGTTAGAAAAGAGGTGAAAAACTATATTCGTTATATTAAAAGATTTGAAGTTCTAAAATGACATTATTTAATTATATTAAATCAAATAGGCCAAGTTATGCCGAGTACTGAACAAGTGAACTCATTTTATTCTTATGAGTATTTATTTGATGGTTAAATAATTGACTATCAAATCTGACCCATACGATAAATGGTACGGAATAACCGAGATCGAATTTATATTTGAAAACCATTACGACTAGCAAATACGTATCATGAAGATAAAAGATGGAGCAATTGAAGACTGTGGATCTTCATAAGCAGAAGGATTACTTGTCGAATATTCCCTGGATCGCAACCAGAGGTAATCTGACATGATTCAGTCGTGGTTAAGAATTTACGAATTGCAAGGACTACTAGCTGGTGATCCATGGGTTGACTCCTAGGATGTGATAGGAGGGTGCCTTTGGTCCATCCTGTTCCTGAATGACTTGTATGGATGAGTGTCTGACAGAGTATTTCCAAAGGAGTCACGTACGTTGATTTCTTCAAATGTGTTTTTGTTGATGGCGGAGAAGAGCGCACTTCTCTTAGCTTAACAACTAGATACTTTTGTGGATGTCAATTAGTGATTTTCTGGCGGATCTGACGATGTGGTATTCAAAGTGAATGATGATATGATGTTCTAAGGGTAATGTTACCCTTAAGCCTCATCAACCGGGAAATGGTAAAAATCGGGTAGGTCGCACGACTATGTGGGTCGCACCCGTCAAAAGGGTATATCATTACCTGATCTGGAGAAATCAAATTCCTTCAGTTGTTCCTTTATTTTTGTATGTTATCGGTTCGGTTGGCTGGTCCCCAATCGTGGTAATGATATATTCGGTACTCTCAAGAGAAGTGAGGGGCCGGTGATGTTTAGCCTGGGTTGCAAGATGTTCTTGTTGAACCCCAATGTATTCATCTCTAGAGGTACATTGTCAGGAAGGTGGTCCCATACCTTGCCAGAAAATCCATTCTCCAATACGTGCCCATGGTTTTGATTGTATACTATGTATGTATAGCGTGAGATGCAAGCGTTCTGCTAGATTGATATTTACTTGTATTTAGACACTATTTTAATATCGGAAAATATATTGATATTTACTTGTACTAAGTTATGTAAAGTAGCGGCGAAGATGTTCACTGTTCCATGCCCTTGGGAGTTCAGCTCCGTCCACGGTTGCGAGTTTGAAAGATCCATTGCTGAGCTTCCGTTGTATGGAGTACGGACCTTCCCAACGAGGAGCGAGGCCTATTGGTGGAGGGAAGACCCGTTTTAAGACGAGGTCGCCGACGTTGAGATCATTATGATGGACCCTGGAATTGAAGTATCAGGCGACTCGTTGTCGTTGGGCAGCGCTCGGAGATCAGCTTCGTTCCTTTTCTCTTCCTGCAAGTCAAGTGATCCCAAAAGTAAATCTTGGTTTGTCCTTGGATCAAAATAGGTGACTCGATGAGATGGAAGCTTGAGCTCGATAGGAATGATGGCTTCTGATCTGTAGGCGAGGGCGAAGGGAGTATGTACGGTTTCTGTCTTATGTGTGGTCCGGTATGCCCATAGGGCTAGTGGAAGTTCGTTTGCCCATATGCCGCCAGCCTTTTCTAGGCGCTTCTTGATGACGGACATAATAACTTTGTTGACCGCTTTGACCTGCCCATTGGCTTGAGTATGATCCACTGCCGAGAATCTCTTTTCGATGTTGTGCTGCTGGTAGAAGGCTTTGAAATTGGCGCTTTCGAATTAAGTGCCGTTATCAGAAATGATAGCTTGGGGGACCCCATACCGAGTAATGATGTTGCATACAACGAAGTTGATCATTTTCTTGGCGGTGATTGTGGCAAGAGATTCGGACTCTACCCATTTGGTAAAATAATCAACTACGACAACGACATATCGTGCCCCGCCTCTAGCCATTGGAAGAGTCTCAATGATGTGGATTCCCCACATGGTGAATGGCCATAGGTTGATCATTTGTGTTAACTCTGTAGGCGGAGCTCTTGTGATCTTCGAGAAGCGCTGGCACTTGTCGCATTTGCGAGCATAGTTTGCGATGTGCTAGTCGAGCGTGGGCCAATAGTAACCATGTCTAAGTATTTTTCTGGCCAGGGTTTGCCCTCCAGTATGGTCGCCGCACTCCCCTTCATGCACGTCGGTTAAGACTTTGATGGTGTCATAATGGGCTACACAACTGAGCAATGAGACGGAGAAACCTCTACGGTAGAGAATCTCATCTATAAGAAGATAGCGAGCCGATTGGCGGGTGAGTGCTTGCCTTTCCTTATAGCTCCCCGGAACCCGTCTGTAGGTAATTCTTGATTGGTGTCATCAAAGATCCAGGTTTGGTATTCATGACCGCCTCAGTTTGAGTTTGCTTGATACTATGGGAGTTGAGCACTTCGATGGGGTTGAACCCCAAAAGTTGTGGATCCTCGGAGCTTACTAGTTTGGATAGCGAATCGACCTTTGCATTTTGTTCTCGGGGTATGTGAGTGATGTCGAAGTGGTCGACGTGAGTGAGTAGTTCCTGAACCTTGGTTAAGTAGAGGGCGAGTCGTTCCCCCTTAGCTTGGTATTCCCCTTGTACTTGACGCATGATGAGTTGTGAGTCAGAGAAGATTTGGATTGTCTTTATTTTGAGCTCGATCGCGATTCTGAGTCTGGCGATCAAGTCTTCATATTCCGTGTCGTTGTTTGTAGCAGGGAAATTTAGTTTTAGCGCATAGAATATTGGGCTTTCCTCGGGGGTGATGAACACGACTCCGACCCTAGATCATTTGGTGTTGGAGGACCCATCCACGAACAATTTCCATTGGATGCTGAGAGTTTCTGTGTTCTCTGCCGGAGTCTCCTCGGGGGCAGTGAACTCTACTATGAAGTCAGTGAGAGCTTGGCCGAGGATAGCTCGGCGGGGAATGAATGTTATCTCAAACTGGCTTAGTCCAAACTTCATTTCCATAGCCGTCCCGATGCTTCGGGTCACAGCAGGACTGGTCATAGTGTTTGATCGGTGAAAATCTTTATAGGATGAGACTACAAGTATGGTCACAGCTTCCGAGAGGAAATAAGCAAGCAGAATGCCAGATTTTCCAACTTCAGGTATTTCTTCTCTGCCACCGTCAACCATTTGCTTGTGTAGTAGACGGGCCATTGGATGCGGTCCTTGAGGCGGATTAACGTCGAGCTGATTACCTGCGTGGGAAGCCAAATAGATGTATAAGTCCTCATGGTCTATGGGCTTAACTAGGATAAGTGGTCACTCTAATTGATCCAGAAGTTCTTTGAATGCAGAAATGCATTCTGGGGTCCACTCGAAATTGCGTTTCCCCTTTCGAAGTTAATCGAAGAAAGAATGCACTTGTCGGTGGCCTAGGATATGAACCGACTTAAAACAGCGACCTTTCCATTTAAACTTTGGACATCCTTGATGTTCTTGGGGATTCGGATGTCCCGAATAGGTTGGATTTTTTCTGGATTAGCTTCGATTCCCCGGGAGTTGACGATGAAACCCAAGAATTTTCCTGAGGTGACTTTGAATGAGCATTTCAAGGGGTTGAGTTTCATGTCGTACCGGCGGACGATATCGAACATTTCAGAGAGGTCGGGGATGTGACTACTTGATACTTTAGATTTTACCAACATGTCGTCCACGTACACCTCCTTGGTCTTTCCGATTTGGTTTTTAAAGGATCGATTAACCATTCGCTGATAAGTAGCACCAGCTTTCTTGAGGCCGAAGGGCATAACGCAATAACAGTAAAGTCCGAGGTCTGTTATGAAAGAAGTGTGATCCTGGTCACGAAGGTTCATGGGAATTTGATTGTAGCCTGAGTCGGCGTCCATGAAAGATAGCAGTTGGTATATGGCGATTGAATCAACAAGTCGGTCGATCTTCGGGAGAGGAAAGCTATCTTTGGGACACGCCTTATTTAGGTCAAAGAAGTTGACGCACATTCGCCATTTACCATTTTACTTCTTGACCAGAACTGGGTTGGAGACCCATTCGGGGTAATTGGCTTCGTGAATGAAATTGTTGTTAAGTAGACGGACTACCTCTTCCTCAAGCGCTTTGGACCTCTTGGGTCCTAAGAAGCCGTGCTTCAGCTTGACTGGAATTGTTCTAGGATCGATACTTCGACAATGCAAGCGACCGCATGGTCGATGCCTTTCAAATTAGAATGAGTCCATGTAAACACGTCTAGGTTAGCCTTTAGGAAATCCACAAGATCTTCTTTGATTGCGGGATGGAGTTGCGATCCTATCTTTAGCACTCTTGATGGATCATTAGGATTAACGGGAATATCCACTGTAGATTCGACCGGGGTAGGCCTCTCGTACTCGGGCTCTTCGTCCTTCCGTGGGTCGAGGTCTTTGGAAAGACGGCCGTGGCGCCTGAATCAAGGCCCAGACACCGCTGATTGCTATGCTGAAATAGTCTTGGGGCAAGAAGGGGTGGGCACTTCTTTTCCCTTGTCCTTGTTGCGCGCATTCTTTCATTCTATTGCACAACACTCTCTAGCGCTTACTTGGTCGCCTCTGACTGTTCCAATCCTGTTTTCTATCGGAAATTTCATTTGAACAGACCATGGTGGCATGCAGACTCGAAACTCTATGAGAAAAGGGCGTCCAAGGAAAGCGTTACTGTGGGAATCAATGTCTATAACCACGAATGTGAGGATTCGGACCCGGCTCGAATCCCCCTCGCCTAGCTCCACAGCTAGATCGATCATTACCACTGGGGAACTAGAAGCCCCATTGAAGCCGTGGATCGTGGCGCGACGTGGCTTTAAGTCTTTTGTTTCCAACCTCATCTTGTTGTAAGCAGCTTTGAAAATGATGTTGACTGAGCTTCCGGAATCGATTAACACTTTTCGGACAGAAGCGACACCGATCTGGGCTGTGATAACTAATGTATCGGTGGTTGGGATCTCCACCCCAATAGAATCTCTTTCGCGGAAAACGATGTCGTCCCGCATGGTCTTTTGGAGCTTGGTCGGGACGGATTCGTGGGGTGCGGAGCATGTTTCATAAGTAGCATGTTTTATGGAACTCACATACTCTTCCATTTTCGGAAGCTGTCGTGTGTGGGTAAGGTCCGCCACATATGATGTTGATTACGATCCCACGACTTGGGTTAGATGGACCGGGAGCTGCTTTGGCTGCTACCTGAGGCTGTGGATTTGCTTTGGGAGGAAAAGATTCTTGGACACATAGCTCAAGTTGCTTTTCGCGGATAAGCTTCTCAATTGCATCCCTTAGCTGGCGACATTCATTGGTATTGTGGCCGTACACATTATGGTATCGGCAGTTGCTCCCAGTATTGTGACGGCCCGCCCCGCACCAGCCTGCATTTCCTCCGAAGGTGCACTGTACACATGCCCGACTAGCATGGAACGGTCACCAAAGAAAGGAAAGAAGAGAATGAACTAACAAGGAACCTGTAGAATGTCTCACAGCGCATGGAACAAAATATAATAATAACATAATCCTGACATACAACAGGCGAGACAGTGCATAAGTTGAAAACTAAACCAACATAACAGCGGAAATCGAAATACAGCTTATTACAATTTTCCAAATTACTGTCTCTAAAACAAAAGAAAGATCAAATAGAAGATGCACTACTAATGCCCAAGCAGTGATCTTTAACAACACAGGGAGAATACTATATATATCATACGTGGAAGCCTCCTGCTCGTCTCCGGATCAGCTACTCGTGCATACCCAGCTAACCTGTCTCTAGTCTGCTCGTGAGAACACGCAGAGTAATAAGAAGAGACATAAAACTCTGGGTCAGATAAAAAAGTCTGGTATGAGAGATAAGCAGCTAAACAAAACAATAACAGGTATACTATACCATACCTGAACCTGGACCTGCAACCAAAGAGTTAGCACTACATACCGTACAATACTCTAAGGCGCCACTAAACAGATGGTGTAAAGAATACGGGGGTGGGGGTGTGCATGTCATAATGAAGGCAAACAAATCAAGCATATCACCCATCCTCACATCTCTCACTCAATGCGTAAAGCATACGATATCTACCGCTTCGATCACTAGACCCATCGAAGTAGTGACGGAGTTCAACTTGTACAACTATTGCTACTACCAAGCTTACCACATGGAGTCATGACCAAATCTTTACCAATGACCTCACTTCATTGGTCTATAGCTCTTTAGTCGTACCTAGACCACTGTGGCCCTGAATCCTTTCACGTACTCCCTACACATAGTGTTCCAAAGTTATAGACATCGACAACCCCTTAGCACACGTCCCGCAGCAAAGCCCAACTCATGAAGTCGACTCGTTGGTTCCCATCTGAATCCTGAGTACAAACTTCCTATTTGGACTTCCTTTGCATCTCGGGTTTTGGTCATCACTGGGTTGGTTCAGATATCCTCCTGGCCATCGGTTCGGTTCGGGTAGATGCACCTCGGTTCGGTTCGGGTAGATGCACCTCGGTTCGGTTCGGGTTCTCCATGTCACATCGGTTCGGTTAGGGTTCTCCACGTCACATCGGTTGGGTTCGGGTCCTCTATGTCACGTCGGTTCTGTTCGGGTCCTCCATGCCGCATCGGTTCAGTCTGTTACTTTTCTCCCTTCCGTCCCTGGCTTGATCTTCTGCTCTGATCCGATCCCCATCCCTAATCCCATCCGCTCCGATCCCACTCACTTCCCTTAAATCCGATCCAGTTCTCCTTCTTAGCTCGATCTGATCCCAGTTCAACCATTGTGGCCTTCCTTTTTTCCATACTTTCTCTTATGTCAAGGTCCGGTCCGGTACCCCTCCTCCGATCCGATCTAAACCCTGCAGTTCTTCCTGCAACTTCCAACGACTGTTTATACACCACTCGACTCGACGAATCTAACACTACTAAACAGTCATAAGACATATCATACAGTCATAACAACATAGCAAATTAACCACAAACACCAAAACAATGAATTAACATGTCAAAACGGATAAAATATACCCAAAAACCCATATTTTCCCTTAAGCATGTTTAAGCAAAGATGATGGTATGATTAGTAAAACTTAACCAAAGCAAACCAAATTTCTAACAGAGGTCTAAAGCATTATTTAAGAATTTATAAATATTTTTCCAGAATTTATTAATGTATAAATTCGCTAATCTTCACTAATTACCCTTAATTAACCGTAATTAGTGCAAAACTATGCAAATCACTCACCTTAGCCACAAATAAAACCTCAAAACTGAAATGAATCTCTGTTCGGCGCTGTTCCCAATCTTACACAGCAGCTCTACCTCGTTTCTCGTGCTAATCCGCCTTAATTTGATGTAGGTTAAGCCAACACTTGATTAAGAGGTGATTAGAGGTGTATTTAGATGTTGGAGGCCATTATTAGGTTGGAGAAAGAGTTTGTGGCAGCTGGAAAATGAGTGAAAAACCGAAATCCTAACCCTAGCAACCCTCAAATACCTCTAATCGCGAAATCCCCCATTGGGCCTAGCTGTTAATCACCCGGTTAAGCCCAATTAAGCTGTTTTTAACCATCTGAAACTTGTTTCAGCCATATCTCCCAAACGGTAAGTCCGTTTTTCACATGTGACCAGTCTACGGAAAGTTAAACCATCAAACGAACCTAATGGAAGTGGTTTCAGGTCAAAATTCCTTCCCAATCAAAAGATATGGCCAAAACAATATCAGCTAGGCGCAAAATGGTCATTTAAAAATCGGGAAAAATCATTAACATGGGAAATGACTGCAATATTCGTCTCCCAAAGTCACATGACCATACAACTTCGTATGTGAAAGAAATAAATATCCTACGATCCTATGATGCGTAGAAAGCGGGTCGTTACACTCTCCCCCCCTTAAGAAATTTCGTTCCCGAAATTCCTAAACCCGAAACATACAAAGGGTCCCGCATGCCTACCAGCCACATACAACAATCAAACATGCAATACAAACTAAACAAGCCTATCCTAGCATGCGGAAAGACTAAATCGAAGTTAAAATCTTACCAGGCGAAGAGTTCTGGATACGTCTTCCTAATGTTCTCCTCTGTCTCCCAAGTACAGTCATTCTCATTCTCGCGCCATTGAACTTTGACTAATTTCACCGCCTTCCTTCGAAGCTGCTTCGTATCGTTCCCAACAATACGCATAGGCCTGCGGTTCCCAACCGCCTCGGGTTCAACTTCGACATCATCCAACTGATCAGGTGAAATAGTCACATCTGGGTCGTGTACAAATTTCCTTAATTGGGAAACATGAAATACGTCGTGAACTCCCACCATCTTCTCTGGTAAGTCAACTCTATACGCCAAATTCCCAACTTGTTCGAGAACTGGGAATGGGCCAACAAATCTTGGTGCCAACTTGCCTCTCCTGCCAAATCGGATCACTCTCTTCAACGGAGAAATCTTGACAAACACCAAGTCGCCAATGGAGAACTTTAAATCTCTTCTCCTTTTATCGGCATAACTCTTCTGCCTATCTTGGGCAGCCTTCATTCGCTGTTGGATAATCTTAATCTTATCTGATGTTTCTCTTATCACATTGGGTCCAAGTACAAACTTTTCACCAGTTTCTACCCAACATGACGGTGAGTTGCACGGTCTTCCGTATAAAGCTTCAAATGGAGCCATACCAATACTGGACTGATAGCTATTGTTATATGCAAACCCTACTAAATGCAAATGGTCATCCCATAATCCACCAAAATCCAATATGCAAGCTCTCAAAAGATCTTCTAACACTCAATTCACCCTGTCTCTCTGCCCGTCTGTTTGAGGATGATACGCGGTACTGAGATGTAATTCTGATCCTAACGCCTCTTGTAAGCTCTTCCAAAATCCACTAGTGAACAACGGATCTCGGTCACTTACAATGCCTTTGGGTATTCCATGAAACCTTATTACCCATTTCACATATAGCTCAGCTAACTTAGCCGCCGTTCTATTCGACTTGACGGGTATAAATCTTGCACTCTTGGTCAATCGGTCCACAATCACCCAAATGCTATCATGGCCCGACCTAGTCCTTGGTAACCCATCAATGAAATCCATTGAGTCTTGTTCCCATTTCCATTCTGGAATTTCTAATGGTTGTAACAAACCACAAGGCTTCTTTTGCTCAGCTTTAACTAGCTGGCAATTCATGCATTTGGATATAAATTTCCCAACGTCTCTTTTCATCCCTTCCCAGTAGTAGGTCTGCTTCATGTCTCGATACATCTTGTTACCACCAGGATGTATAGTCAGTTTTGAGTAATGACATTCTCTAAGCACTTCTTCTCTCAATCCATTGACATTGGGCACAACAAGTCTTCCATTCTTCCTAAGCCATCCATCTCGATCAAGCCCATACTTGTTCATCTCTCCGTCGATTCCCATCTCTAACTTTGAGATGATTTCCAATAGATTAGGATCGTTCCTCTAACTGGAACCAATCCGCTCAATCAAAGTGGGTCTGATCGTCAAACTTGCTAACATTTGTGGATCCAATTCGCACTTTGGCCTGAAATCATACCCCGCGATGTACTCCAGTTGCTTCCATTCCAGAAACATAGCCCCTAAACTGGCATGTCTTCTACTCAATGCATCAGCTACCGCATTGCCCTTTCCTGGTATGTATGTGATATCAAAATCATAGGAAGCCAAGAATTCCAACCATTTTTGCTGTCGGAGATTTAGATCCTTCTGAGAGAAGAGATACTTTAACGATTTATGATTCGTAAACAACTCGAATCTTTCTCCCAAGAGATAATGTCTTCACATCTTCAACGCGAACACGATCACTGCTAATTCCAAATCATGGGTAGGTATCTTTTCTCGTGTGGTTTCAATTGCCGACTTGCATAAGCTACAACCCTACCTCCTTGCATCAATACAACACCTAGTCCGGTACCACAGGCATCCGTGTACACCGTCATCTCTTCATTCCCCTTAGGAATGACTAACACTGGTGCGCGTCTCAACTTTTCCTTTAGACTCTTGAATGCATCCTCGCACTTTTCGTCCCAGATGAAAGCTTGATTCTTTTTGGTCAACTTATTCAACGGTGCTACTATCTTGGATAAACTTACAATATTATCCAGCTAATCCCAAGAAATTTCTTATGTCCGTTGCATTGTTGGGCGTAGACCAATCCTGTACCGTAGCCACCTTAGCAGGATTCACGGCAATACCATTCTCTGAAACAACATGGCCTAAGAACCTCACTTCCCTCCTCCAGAAGTGACACTTAGAAAACTTTGCTTTCAATTGGTGTTTTCTCAACACCTCCATCACTATCCTCAAATGTTCCTTGTGTTCTTCCTCTGTCCTCGAGTAGACCAAAATATCATCCATGAACACAAGAACAAACTTATTCAACTGATCTCTGAATACCCTATTCATAAGATCCACGAAATATGCTAGTGCATTGATCAGCCCGAATGGCATGACCAACCACTCATAAAATCCAGACGGCGTTCGAAAAGCCGTTTTAGCTATAGTCTCAGCTTCCACTCTAAGCTGATGAAAACCTGTCGCGAGATCCAATTGAGAAAATACTCTCGCTCCACTCAACTGATCAAACAAATCATCTATCCGCGGTAGAGGATACTTATTCTTCCTCATCACTTTATTCAACTCGCGGTAGTCTACACACAACCGAAGGGAACCATCCGCCTTGGTAGCAAACACAACTGGTGCTCCCCATTCAGAAACACTCCTTCTGATAAATCCCTTCTTCAAAAGATCACTGACTTGCACCCCGAGCTCTCGCTGCTCCCTTGGTGCCATACGACGAAGTGGCTTCACTATAGGTTTGGCATCTTTCACCAAATCAATACGGAACTCAATCTCTCGATGTGGTGGAAGCCCGGTCACTTCCTCGAAGACGTCCGGATACTGGCCAACCACGGGCAAACTTGACAACTCACCTTGTGGGATGTCGAGGGAATATAGAAAACTAGCCATTACCCCATCACTAGGTAGACCACCAAACTTTACCCTCTGCTCATCATCCTCTCTAGCTATCACCAAAAAGCCCTCACAGTCTACCACCACCCCGTATCTTTGGAGCCAATCGACTCCCAAAATAATGCCAAACCCAGTAAAGCCTAAAACAAAGCAATCACAAACAAACATGCATCCATGACTCGATAAGACCACATTACGACAAATCATGCTAAGGCTAGTCGAACCAATAATCGGGTTCGTCACTACTAAAGGTCTATCGACAATCTCGGGCTCCAATCCTAACCTATCTACCAGGTCACTAGATATGAAAGAACTGGAAGCTCAGGTATCAAAAAAAACTCTAATAGGAACACCATAAACAAAAACCATACCTTGAATAACGACATTCTTTCCCTTCTCCACCGCAGTTGGGGCATTTGACGAAGAAGGAATAGCATTAAGAGCATATGCTTTCAGCATCTGCTTTTCTTTAGGGGGTTGCGGACACTTGTCCTTGTGATGTCCCACTTGGCCACAGTTGAAGCACTTCCTTTCCGCTGGCTTGGCCCGACAATTACTAGCATAATGGCCCTTCTTACCATAGCTGAAGCACTCAACATCTTTCTTATCCTTTTTCTTCTGGCCATCCTTAGCCTGACTTTGCTTTATCTTATTCTGAGAACCATTCTTGCCTCCACCGCTTGCTTGCGGCTTTGGCTCCTCTGCAGATGCAACCTCAGTCTTCGACTTAGGGTAAAGACTTTCTTATCTCAAAGCTTTCCTCACAATCGACTCAAACGTCTCATAGATGTGGTTAATAAGCCTTTCCCCCAAGTATCCATCCAAGCCAGTTATGAACTTCTCGTTCTTCTTCTCGGCAGTATCTATTAGGGATAACCCATATTTCGACAAAGTGTCGAATTCGGCAATATATTCCGAGATAGCTCTGCCATTCTGCTTGAGTTCCAAGAATCTTTTAAACAACACTGACTTCTGAACAGCTGGAATGAACTTATCGCTAAAGCAAACCATAAACTGATCACAAGTAATCTGATCCTCTGGAGTAGCTGGCTTTATAGCATTCCACCAATTCATTGCCCGTCCTTCCAGTTGACGGGATGCTAGCCTTCTCTTCATCGCATCCTCGATACCCAAGTCTTCGAAGATACGCTCACAGCTATCCAGCCAATCCTGAACGTCCGTAGCCGACTCCATTCCATGGAACGGCTTCCCACCAAGACTAGTATAATCCTTATTCAGCTTGGCGAAATCGGCCCTAGGCGCCTGCACTACTGGACCACCACCATTTCCAACATTGGGAGCTGCCCTCTGCACATCCCTAAGCATCTCTCTCATGAGGTCAGTAAACATCGTCCACATCTCAGCAGCATTCCCATTATTGGCTTCTCTACAGGTACCCCTTATGTATCGGGTCATCGTTCAATCTGCACAGAGAAAACGATTAACCATCTCCATAGTGGTGTCAGTGCAGTGCGACTTCATCCTTAGGTATACTAATAGTATATATATATATAGCTTTTGAAAACCAAAATAATCACAAATACGCGCTCTCATATACGTATTATCTCTCTCTGGTGTCTTTCCCTAGGTTAACTACGAAACCTAGAGCTCTGATACCAAGTGTGACGGCCCGCCCCGCACCAGGCTGCATTTCCTCCGAAGGTGCGCCGTACACATGCCCGACTAGCACAGAACGGTCGCCAAAGAAAGGAAAGAAGAAAATGAACTAACAAGGAACCTATAGAGTTTCTCACAGCGCATGGAACAAAATATAATAATAACATAATCTTGACATACAACAGGCGAGACAGTGCATAAGCTGAAAACTAAACCAACATAGCAGCGGAAATCCAAATTCATCTTATTACAATTTTCCAAATTACTGTCTCTAAAACAAAAGAAATCTCAAGTAGAAGATGCACTACTAATGCCCAAGCAGTGATCTTTAACAACACAGGGAGAATACTATATATATCATACGTGGAAGCCTCCTGCTCATCTTCGGATCAGCTACTCGTGCATACCTAGCTAACCTGTCTCTAGTCTGCTCATGAGAGCACCCAGAGTAATAAGAAGAGACATAAAACTCTGGGTTAGACAAAAAGTCTGGTATGAGCGATAAGCAGCTAAACAAAACAGTAACAGGTATACTAAACCATACCTGAACCTGCAACCAAAGAGTTAGCACTACATACCGTACAATACTCTAAGGTGCCACTAAACAGATGGTGTAAAGAATACGGGGGTGGGGGTGTGCATGTCATAATGAAGGCAAACAAATCAAGCATATCATCCATCCTCACATCTCTCACTCAGTGTGTAAAGCATATGATATCTACCGCTTCGATCACTAGACCCATCGAAGTAGTGACGGAGTTCAACTTGTACAACTACTGCTACTACCAAGCTTACCACATGAAGTCATGACTAAATCTTTACAAATGACCCCACTACATTGGTCTATAGCTTTTTAGTCGTACCTAGACCACTGTGGCCCTGAATCTGTTCACGTACTCCCTACACATAGTGATCCAAAGTTATAGACATCGACAACCCCTTAGCACACGTCCTGCAGGAAAGCCCAACTCATGAAGTCGACTCGTTGGTTCCCTTCTAGATCCTGAGTACAAACTTCCTATTTGGACTTCCTTTGCATCTCGGGTTTTGGTCATCACTGGGTCGGTTCGGATCTCCTCCTGGCCATCGGTTCGGTTCGGGTAGATGCACCTCGGTTCGGTTCGGGTTCTCTATGTCACATCGGTTCGGTTCGGGTTCTCCATATCACATCGGTTCGGTTCGGGTCCTCCATGTCGCATCGGTTCAGTCTGTTACTTTCTCCCTTCCGTCCCTGGCTTGATCTTCTGCTCCGATCTGATCCCCATCCCTAATCCCATCTGCTCCAATCCCACTCACTTCCCTTAAATCCGATCTAGTTCTCCTTCCTTAGCTCGATCCGATCCCAGTTCAACCATTTTGGCCTTCCTTTTTGCCATACTTTCTCTTGTGTCAAGCTCCGGTCCGGTACCCCTCCTTTGATCCGATCCGAAACCCTGTAGTTCTTCCTGCAACTTCCAACGACTGTTTATACACCACTCGACGGCGTTTTTGACCAATCTAACACTTCTAAACAGTCATAAGACATATCATACAGTCATAGCAACATAGCAAACTAACCACAAACACCAAAACAATGAATTAACATGTCAAAACGGATAAAATATACCCAAAAACCCATATTTTCCCTTAAGCATGTTTAAGCAAAGATGATGGTATGATTAGTAAAACTTAACCAAATCAAACCAAATTTCTAACAGAGGTCTAAAACATTATTTAAGAATTTATAAATATTTTTCCAGAATTTATTAATGTATAAATTCGCTAATCTTCACTAATTACCCTTATTTAATCGTAATTAGTGCAAAACTATGCAAATTACTCACCTATGCCACAAATAAAACCTCAAAACTGAAATGAATCTTTGTTTGGCGTTGTTCCCAATCTTACACAGCAGCTCTACCTCGATTCTCGTGCTAATCCGCCTTAATTTGATGTAGTTTAAGCCAAAACTTGATTAAGAGGTGTTTAGAGGTGTATTTAGATGTTGGAGGCCATTGTTAGGTTGAAGAAAGAGTTTGTGGCGGCTGGAAAATGAGTGAAAAACCGAAATCCTAACCCTACCAGCCCTCAAATACCTCTATTCCCGAAATCCCCCATTGGGCCTAGCTGTTAATCACCCGGTTAAGCCCAATTAAGTTGTTTTTAACCATCTGAAACTTGTTTTAGCCATATCTCCCAAACAGTAAGTCCGTTTTTCACATGTGACCACTCTACGGAAAGGTAAACCATCAAACGAATCTAATGGAAGTGGTTTCAGGTCAAAATTCCTTCCCAATCAAAAGTTATGGCCAAAACAATATCATCTAGGGGCAAAATTGTCATATAAAAATCGGGAAAAATCACGAACATGGGAAATGACTCCAATAGTCATTTCCCAAAGTCACATGACCATACGACTTTGTATGTGAAAGAAATAAATATCCTACGATCCTATGATGCGTAGAATGCGGGTCGTTACAAGTATTTTTCTCAAGGTCGGTTGATTCTATGGTGTGCAGTTTCTTGTATAACAAAGTGTTGCATGTCTCCAAGTAAATTGTTTCTTAATCCTCGTTTAGCGGGGTGTATGCCTCGAAGGCTCAGTAAGGGTCGGGCTTCCTTGGCTCGGTCGGGAATTGATCGTTGTTCCGACCATCTTGCCTACCATTGTTCGGTCTTTGCCTATTAGGACCTGGCCCCTTGTTCTGATCAAAGGACTCTCCCACTTGTTTTCTTCTGAGGTTGTTATTTGCAGTGCCTGCTTGAGGGCCATTGGGGAGACTGGTGGCTGAGAGTCGGTTGCGCCTTGCTTCCTCTTGGCACAAGTACTGATCCGCCTTCTCATAGAAGGCATCGAGGCTTTTTGGCTGCTTCCGATCAATCCATGCCCCGAATTCGGAAGTAGGGAGAACACCTTTGGCAAATTGAAAGAGTACGGTGCGAGGATCCGGATCCTCGACCTTGGCGAGGGCAATGTTGAACCTGGAGAGGTAGCTTTTGAGCGACTCAGCCGGCCCTTGGTATAAGTTAGAAAGGGTGAGGGAATTATTTGGATTTGCTATATGCATTATGAATTGCTTGATCAACTATGTTGCTAACTGACCGAAGTTGTTAATGGAATCAAGTGGGGGGCAAGAGAACCATAACAGAGTGACTCCTGATAAGAAGACTGGGAAACATTAGCATTTGACCGGATCGTTGCCCTGACTCGAGTCCGTTTGCCATTCATATCGATTAAGGAAGGCGCAAGGGTCGATGGTGCCGTCATAGAGCGACATTTGCAGCATGCTGAAGCATCGCGACCATTCACCTTCGTTTACCCTTCTTGTGAAGGGGTTACGCCTAATGTGTACTTCCCATGAATCGTGCACATTTCCTCGCATCTCCCTCATGATTCTTCGAACCATGTCAGGTAGGTAAGTTAGATAGGGATCTACCATTGGGAACCATGGGTTTTAGCTAGGTTCTGGAGTTATGTTGCGAGGGATCCTCCTATGATGGACATCCGGACCGCCTTCCTCCATGTCCTCGACATCTATGATTGGGTCTTGATGTGGAAGATGAGGTGGAGCAGGGTGATGTGGTTCCTGTTCTACAGGAATGCGGGCCGCTAGAATAGTGAGCCCATCATCCTGATTACTGACCATCGGGTTGTGTCAGGGAAGAGGTTGGTTTGTAGGACCTGGTCCATCATTGATGATCAAGCGAGAGCGGTCTCGGCATTGTGCCCCCTCGCTGTATGAAACGGTAGTTCGGTCGCCGTTCTCGTTTCCATTGCCGTTGGCGTAGCCATTGCCACTACCATTGTCGAGGGCATTGGTGCGAGCGGCGACATTGTTGATGAGGCTAAATCTCCTCCTTTGGTGCGGGCCCCTCGACTCGGAAGAGTAAGTTTCCAATATGGTTGGTTGGGGTTGAGCATTGTTCCGAGTAAGTTGAAGTCGAGCGACGATGCGCTGACTTTCTTAAAGTTGTCACATATGGTCAATGTTATTCCTTAATGCTTGATTAAGCTCGACCGCTGTGCTCCCATACTTCTCACAAAGTGCGTGGATTTGAGTTTTTGTTGCGGGCGCTTTGGGGTCCACAGTAAGAGGGACGGTTTCATTAGTGGCCAGGACGTCCATCAGTTGAGGTTGTTGGGACGTACCAGCCTCGGTTGCGGCTGAAGAGCCAATCATTGCGTTCTTTGGTCGCTTTGCCATCATAAGTGGACTCGACCGCAGGTTTAGCAAGGAACCTCAAGCTCGTCATGGGTCGAGATGACAACATGCGACAAAGGCACAAAATTCAAGTTTTCTCAGTGAAAGAACCAAAAGTTGACGGCAAAAAATGTCGTAAACACCAAAGATTCGAATTACCAGGAAAAGTTATTTTGGTCGCATAGACGAGGGTAGAAAAGTAGTAAATAACATATGAGATTTATTGTAGTTCGGCCTCGTGAGGGGCCTACGTCCACTTTGAAGCGTTGTTGGAATATTATTAATTACTCAAAGTTAAAGTGTGAGACCCTCTCATGACATCTCATTACATTTAATTGCATTCATCTTTATGCTAGATGATGTCATCATTCCCATATATTATGTCATAATTATCTTATATTAAATATATTAAGAAATGAACACTTTTGCCCTTCTTCCTCAAATGGAGGATGCCATTAACGGAGCTCTATAGAGGTCCCAAGGTCTCAAATTCCAACCCCTTTGGAGTGTGAAGTCATGGGGTATTTATAGGAAAGGAGTAGGTAGGGGTTAGGTAGGAGTAGGTAGGAATAGGGGACCACATGCAGAAATTCGCACCTGAAGCCTGCATATACGAGAAATTCGCACCTGAGCCCAGGGTTGCGAAATTTCGCACCTCATGGGTGCGAAATTTCGCACCTCGTGGGTGCAAGATTTCGCATCTCGAGGGATGCGCGACTTCGCACTTCGAGGGTGCGAGTTTTCGCACCTCGAGGGTGCAAGATTTCGCACCTCGAGGGTGCGAGGTTCCGCACTTCGAAGGCTGCACGAATGGGAGTTTGGGATGCCGTGAGGTCTCTGTCGGCGTGATCCCGCTTCATCCTGTTTACTTCGCTCCTAAGCGTCCCTTTCGGCTTTAGTTCCACGCGATACGTTGAGTCGAGCGTGTCTTGTGTACTTTTGGGAACCGAACCAAAAAGCCGGTTGACACCTTCTCTTCGTCAAATAAAGATTTCAACACCGAAATCGTTGTCTAATAATGTTAATTGATTAAAATTGAAATTTACTTACTTTCTTCCATAGAAAATTCCTAAAATGTCATAATTTTTGGAAAATTATGAAAATTAAAAACCACCTTCAAACTAGTGTAGGCACAACATATTTAAAATTTCAAAGCACTTGGAGACTTAAATCATAGGCAAAACCTACTCAATTAATTCAAAACTAATTCCATAAATCATAATTTAATTCAAAAGTGATTAGAAAACCATGACTTATTAGATCGTTCATCTACAATTCAAGTATAACCCCTACTAAATTTAATCATGCATAAAATAGATGTTTTTGGTAATTCATTTTAAATTGGATATTAGGGTTGAGATGTGGTATATCCTAAATTTTCTTAAGCTCCCTCCTTGGTTTTCCTTAGATTTCCTATTTTTCTTAGCTAAAGGAGGCGACCTTACTTTTCTTTTTAAGAAATTCTAAGCACACTCTCCCTTAGGGAGAGTAAGCTTATACTTGCCACCTGATTAGTGCAAATGGGTTGGCATCCATAATTAGCTCTGTATGATGTAATAAATGCCAACCCATTTCCACCAGTCAGGTGGAAAGTATAACCTCGTTCTCCCTAAAAGAGAGTGTGCTTAGCATTTCTCTTTCTTTTTTGCTTCAGTGTGAATATAAGAGAATAAGACAGATAGGAAGCGAGTGTACCGTATTATTCTCCTTATTAATTATATTCATTAATTAAATGTTAATAAAGCTCCAGGGTTAACTAATTACGCCTAACATTATAACTATCAAATCTTATTTCAAAATTCCATAACAATATCCTAATTAATCTATCGAATCAAATTCCTTGAATAACGTTATGGTAAAACACTAAGGTTGTCACAATTGTACGGTAAGAAACTTATATGTCCCACTCTTTTAGCCTTCAACATTGCTTCTAATGTTTCCCAAAATTTCTTTGACAACTTTATTAGAGTGTATATATATCATGTCGGTGTTATCCTTTTCGGGTTTTAGACTTTGCAGCTTTAAGTTCTCAGATTCAATTTTTTTTTTTTTTTTTTGGAGAGAAAGTGCATGAAGATATTCTTCTAGAATGTAGGAGACCTTCAAGGTGATAAGAAGAAGCTTCAATTTGTCCTGCTAGTGCATGAAACTGGTTCCATTCAATCTATCTAGTCTGATGAAGTCTTAGTCCATTAGTCTGAATGCAGGTTTTGATTCCTTTTCTATGGTGAAATTTTCTTTATGATTGTTTGAAAAATACTGCAGGAGATTAGAAGTAAATTTTTTCGAGCGTGGGATGATTTCAGTAAATAATTATTTCCCTTCACTCGTTGAGAGTTTGCTAACGGGTTGATGGAAAATTGCTTCATTGGCAACCATAAAACTTAGATCTAGAGAGATCACAACTTATGTAAGTTCAATGGGATTTACTAGTTTAAGAGTGGATAAAGTAAGAGTGTAGACAAAAATGGTTTTGGCCATCTTGTATAGTGCACGAAAATGTTCGACGGAGGGATACAACTAGTATAAATTGTTATAATTGTTTGCAAACAACAATTCAAATTTGAGGGGAAAAAAACAAAATTTGGAGAAAACGACTATGCTGGCGCCAATTCCAATGCCCTTTACAAACCCCTTCTCACACACTTCCACAAACATAGTGATAAGTGCTTTACATACGTGTGTGTTATGGCAATGCCTCTTTCCATTTTCTTTAAATTTGTCTCGATCGATATGCAGTGGCACAGCCAGGACTCGAGGCTAGAGGGGGCCAAAACTCAGAATACCAAACTGAAAAGCAAAACAAAATCTGAAGCATATCCAAAGCAAACTCTCTAGAAGCCAATAATAAACCACACACCTACCAACTACGTGAAATACAAAAAGATAACCAACAAAATAACAACATTACCAAAACAAAACTATTAACCTACAATTTTAAAGTAACATTCTCCTATTCTTCATATCTTGGAATCTTTGCATAATTGCTTCATTACTTATATTCTCAAAAATATACCTTTCAATATATGTCATGAGACAATCATTCAGCCAAGTATCTCCCATTGTATTATGTACACTTTTTATAAGATTCATAGCAGAAAAAGCTCTTTCAACATTGGCTGTTGCTACTGCAAGATCAACGCTAACTTAACTAACATATATACCAAAGGAAATTCAATATCCTTTTGCTTTTGAACTATTTTTTGACCAAGTTCTCCAATCTCTAAAATCTTCATTACTTCTCATATCTTGAATATAGTTTTCAAGTTGATCCTTATTGCAAGGTGATGTGGCTCTTCAAATTCTAAAGGATAAAACTTACCAAGTTGAATCAACTTTTATTTGTCAAAAGCTACGAAGGAGTGACGGGGATCAAGACATGATATACACATAAGTAGTTCGATATTCACATTATCAAAACTATCATTCATCTCTTTAAGTTGAAAATCAACTACGGCAACAAGTATTTGAGTCTTAAGATGATGACGATTTGTAACTTTATGAACGTTACGCTTTGATCTTCCATGAGAGACATAAGGTTCATCCATGTTTAGAATATCAATCTCATTCTTTTCACAAAAATCATTAACCTCTGCTAACAAATTGTCCCAACCATGTTCTCTTAGTTCTTGTAAACTTCCTTTAGCCACTTTAACCAAACCCATAGCATTTGGAAGGTCTTGATCCTTTCTTTGTAATGCTTGTGATAAATCATTCGTAATTCCTAACACTTTCTTCATAAAAAATAGTAGAAATACAAATTCAAACTCACACATTACTTCTATAAGTCGGCTTATTTCACCTTTGTGATTAGAAAATGATGGCAAATTTTTTTATTTTCTCAAGCACTTCAAGTGTAGAAGAAAATAGAGAAATCACACTAATAATAGTATTATAGCGTGAACTCCAACGTGTTTCTCCTGGACGTTTTAGAGTAACTACTCGATCCATGCCTCGTCCCGCATCCAAAATGCCTTGAGAAATTCCTTCCACCACTTTCTCAATATGTTTCAATCAAAGTAATTCTTTTCTTTTACAGGAAGCACCAATAAAATTGACCAAAGATGCCAAATAATCAAAGAATGAAGAAAGCATATCATTCTTTCTTGAAACCGCAACATGTGTCAATTGTAGTTGATGGGCAAAACAATGTACATAGTAAGCACTTTGATTATCTTCTAGTATCAAACTTTTAAGTCCACCAATATTTCCGCTCATGTAACTTGCGCCATCATAACCTTGTCCACGAATTCTCGAAATGCTTATTCCATGTGTAGCAAAAAGTGACTCAATGGCAATTTTGAGAACTCGAGAAGTAGCTTCTTGAACATGCACGATGCCAAATATGCGCTCCACTATGCACCCGTGTTTGTTTATATACCTCAAACACATGACCATCTATTCCTTAATTGCAGAATCACGAGCTTCATCAACTAACAAAGAGAAAAAATCATCTCCAATATCTTCAATGATAGCTTTTGTAGTAAGAAATGATGTGTAACGACCCGAATTTTTAGCCGTTGAATTCTGAATATTTAAATTTGTTTAAATATTTTATTTGATTATATACAGGAATTTATAACGAATATATTTATAAAACGAAATTTGAAAGTATAATTTATAATATAATTAAAACGAGTTCGAAATGGCGCGGTAGTTCGTAATTTACGATTTAAACTTCAACTGAGTATACATGACTCGTTATAAGTCGGATTTCTGTAAAACAAGAAACGTTTGAATCCATTGAACTGTATCTTTCTAATGGAAGTGAAAAATCAAGATTTCGTTTTATAGATTGTTAGTTATGTCCAAATAACATTTTCAGAAAGTCGCTATGGAATCATATATAAGCCATAACGGTTATTTAAATACATTTAAATATCGGTCTTGAATTTGGACAAGCCCTTTGAGACGTAGTGATAATTTAATTTTTAGAATTTTACTGTAATTTTTAATTAATTATATACGCAACTTTTTATTTGGAGTATTTTGCACCCTATATCAATATTTTTGGGGTTTCATAATATAAGTTAAACTACTGATATGATTATATTTTTGGAATCATCGCGAATTGCTTGTAACAATTATATTTTTATTTTCGTCTGCGGTGGTTGTAAATAAATAGAATTTTTCGTAACCGATACCGCATAAACCATGCCTACCATCTTATGTTCAAATCAACATGGTCTTGAGTAAAGGAAATAAATGATATTCTTGAAAGCAGTACGACATAAACTTTAACTCAATAAATACACACGCAAATGTTTTCCACTTCACGGATGCCACCCTGTCTTACTTTAGATCATCACATGCAACCGTACGCTGTAGGCCTCAACGTTGATTCCGTGCTTTCCAAGCTTCCTGAAACCATGTTTGCCAAGTAATTCAAAGCCATGCCTACCACGCCATCTCAACTCCGTGCGTTCCAAGCAGATCTCAGTTCCGTAAACCCCAAGGTTCTTTTTACTTTAAATACTGTATGCTTTAATCCTCTTTCTCGATTTCCAGCAATTATACTTGTTCTCGTTTCCAGTAAAACCAATCAATTGAAAATCAATTAAAAATCGAATATAAAGCAAAACCAATCGATTTCTGATCCAATACACTCGCCCTTCCCTCAGCATCACACTGATACTCTTTTCATAAAGCTCGGTTGGTTTTCTGGAACTCCAAAGTTTCCAGCGTACTCTAAGGCTCGAGATTTCACGAGCTGAAGGATGAGTTAGGGAAAAGTGATATGGGGGTTGAGTTCGTGGCATAAAGGAGTTTAGATGGTGATTTTTCTGTGGGGTTCTGTTGATGGTTTTGTTCGCCACCTGTACTGATTTCGGCGAGGTAAGCTGTTGGGCGCAAACTGACAGGAGAGTGTGAGCTCGGCTGGATGATGCTAGGGTGATGAAGATTTGGTAGTGGAGTTGTTTGGTGGCTTTGGGGTTAAGAATTCATGGAGAAGCGAGGTAAATTGGAGAGGAAGAAAGAACGGCTTTTGAAGAAAACGTCGGGTCCATGGAGTATGCCTGGGGAATTAAGGATCCAAATGTAGAATTTGTGTTCCCTGGAATCATGATGTTGGCTTGGGAAATAAAGTAGCAGGCACTTGCGATTGGTTGATGGGCAAATTTGGTTTGATTCAAGCAAAAAAAAAACCAATGGTGGCCAATTAAAGGGGGGGCGTGAGGCTTACTATAAATGGTGAGGTTTTGATGATCAGTCATTAATGGTGAGCCATTGGTGAGTACTGGAGTGATGTCGGGAAGAAAGAACAACGAATCCGATTATATGAACCAAGTAATCTAAGTTCTCTTTATTATTTACTTAAATCTACAATTAACTTAATGAGTTATAAAATAAAAATAAAATTTATAATGTGTGCAGTAAGAAGGTCTAGTTTCCCACCGGAAAGGAAAGGAGTATTAAGGCGGCCGACCATATTAAGTTTAATGGCATGGTTAGTGGGACTAGTTATGGTAATTCATATTTAATTAAGATCATTAGTGGATTTATTATCACATCGTAAGCTTGTGAGATTATAACTATTTTATACGTCATCAAAATGAGACAAAACTGGTGACATTGGAATCATAACAACGAGATCTGCGCCACAGAACCATTGTAGTTGCGAACAGAACTATTGGAATTTCGTGGAAAAGTCAAACAGTGTTTGATTTCAAAATGAAATAATAGTTGAACTGTCAACGGCAAAACAAGGTGAGAAACTCACTAACTCTGACTCGTTTATATTTTTATATAAACGAGCTTTAAATTTTTAGAAATTTTATACTGTGTGATGGTTGTTCGGCTGAATGGTTGATAAATTGGTTGAATTGGTTGATATAGTTATATCGTTGATCGATTATCAGTTCTGTTTACTACGATATCTCATATTGATGTGATTAACATCTGTGGATGCAGGGAAATAGGTTGGAGGGATCCAACTGGATTCTTCAACACTTATATTACTGTTTTTATTTGATTGTGATATATGATGTGTTATATAAAACCATGATTGGATAGGTTATCCTGGCCCTAGAAACTTGGTATTCTGGATACCGTAAAATATTTTCGAATATAATAAATAAAATTTGAGGTTTAAAAAGGAAATATATTTTTCCAACAAGTGAAATGAAATTTCAAATGGAGTAAAAAAAAGGTAGAAACTTGTTTTATTAAATAAGAAGTTGAGTTTAATCGAATTTATAAATTAGGTGTATCGCTGGATAAATTGAAATGTAAATTCAAATTTGAATTTATGTGGAAGTCGGAATCAGATTTAAACTTAGTAAATTATAAAGGAAATCATAAACGAGATTTTGAACGATTGAAATAAAATTAGATTTGTTTGGGAATTTCTGAATAAAAGTTATAAATAGAATTTGGGTTGTATATAAAAGGAATATATTCACGATTAAAGTGAATAATGGGTTAAAGAAAATATTTTGCAAATGAATTATCTATAAAGGAAATTTAGATTGGAAATATGAATCTAAATTGGAACTTGAATGAGAAAAGGGAAATGTGTAATCGTTTTAAAATAAAGCGATGAGTTTTATCTCAAAATTCGTAATATGAGTCGAATATAGATTATTCGAGAGAAAGTTGATTATTGAAATAAATAAATACAAGTTGCATTTTATAAACCAAATATTGGAACAACGATTTTAACGCTGCCATTATAATAAATGTCTTGTCAAATTTAAACAGCGATTTTTAACGCTGCTGTTATAATAACTATTTTAACAGCGATCTTAATGTTATTGTTATAATAAGTGTTCTATAATTCTAGACAGCGATTGTAACGCTGTTGTTAAAAGTAATGTTTTATAAATCAAATATTTGGAAATAGCGATTGTAACGCTGTTGTTAAAATGAAACGAATTGGTCAACAAGGAATTAAGAAATAGAATTCGGAAATATTCTCCGATATTAATAATGTATATTTTCTGAATATAGAAAATAAGGATTCGTGAATATTTAGAAATGTTTTCTAACTGGAATAAGAGATATTTTCTCGAATAAAGGAATTATAATATTGGAAATGTTTTTTCCAAAGAATCGAGAGGGGAAATCGAGCTACAAAAGAATACAAAAGATGGGAAATGAGAATTGTAAATGATAATATAATAAGGAATTGATTTAAAGGGGCCAATGTTGATTGATGATTGATCGATTGAATTCCTACCTGGAAATAAGATCGTTGGTTGCACACTTATTTTTCTTTGATAGTTAAATCACCGACTATCGAAGTTTTTGACCACTTTTCCGTCATTAATACGAAGAGACCGGGATCAGATTCAATATCTGGAAACCACTCTGTATGGGCGTTAGCGTTGCGACCAAATATGATGAAAATAAATTGAAGACGGAGTTATGCAAGGGCTATCCTGTTTACGGGATAGTGTCTTCGGTTTGTCTAGTCCCAGGACAACGTGAACGGACGAATGTCTGACAGAGTATATCTAACGGATCGCGTATGTTGATCTCTTCAAACGTACTTATGTTTAGTGGCGGAGGAACTCGTTTCTCTTAGCTTTATACCCATGGTATTTTTAGAGAAATCAATTTGTGATTTGGCGGGTATGACGATGTGAGATTCAAAGTGAATGGTGGCCAGATGTTCTGGAAGATAATTTAAACCTCAAGCCTCACAACCGGGAATTGACAAAAATCGGGCAGGCAGCATGGCTAAGTGGGTCGCTCCCATTAGGATGTATAATCACCTATCTAGAGAAATTCCATTTGTTATTTAATCTATCAATGACATCCCTTTCGGGAAACAGTTGCTGATCCCAACCGTTGGTGATATACATTCGATACGCTCAAGCGAAATGGGTGGCCGGTCATGTGAGGGCCGGGTTGCAAGATGTTCTGGTTGAACCCAGTGTATTCGCCTCTAGAGATACACTATCGGCAGGTGGTCCCATACCTTGTCATGTTGTAAATCCAATCTCCAATAAGTGCCCTGCGGTTTTTGATTTAATATTATATATATGGAGCGTGAGATGCAAGCGTTCCACTAGATTTCTATTTAGTTGATGTAGACACTATTATAATATCACTGGATTTGATATCAGAAATATTTTTTGGTTATCGTAAGGTAAAATCCATCCGTTTTTATGTGTGGATCGGTCTTACGATTATCATTTCTTTCAAAAGGATTTTGAAAGTTAAACAAATGTTTGGAGTTTACTCACACCTGTCCCATGACTCACCCATAGTTTATTTTGTTTGTTTTCCCTAAACTCTTGGGTGCCCAAATTTGTACGGGCAGTCAAGTAGTCGGGATTTTTCAGATTCACTTAGAGGAGCTCAAAGCAGGAGGCTTCACCAGTTAGCTATAGAATATCATATTTTTCCGCTGTGTACTATGTTGTATCTGGAAACAGGTGTTTATAACTGTTCCAAGAATAACTGTTGGGCTTTGATAACAGTACGTATATACAGTCACTGATTTGTATTTCAAAAATTATGTTATTTAATATATTTTATTCGTTCCACTGAGAGATTTGTGTTCTTCGTTTTTCTTCTATTCTAAACTTTCGTTCTTTCTATTCCTCATCCTCTAACTTCTTTGTACTAATGATTCGTATTTCTGTGTCATTTGGGTTGGACATGTGGTGTTATTAGTCAACTCAAAGATGTATGGAAATTCGGGTTGTTACAGTTGGTATCAGAGCTGAAGGTTGAGTGATAACCTTGGCTCTGTGGCGTAACTCAATAGAGATGGGGTTAGTAATACCCTAGATTGAGTTTGAGTGTATGTATATGAGCACGTATTTGTAGATTTGATATAAAATTGGTTTATATTGTGTTGACTGGTTTGTTGAGTGGTTTATGAATTCTGGTCGATACAAGATGTACAACTGTATCGATAGGTGTTTCTAAACTCTCAAACAAAACAATTCGACATAGTATTGTTTTAAAGATGGGTAAATGATATAATTTTGCCCAAAGGATATTTTTGATATAAAAGTGATAATTTTTTGAAATTATTGAATGTGTTGATTGTTATTACAATCAAATGGAATTATAAAATATTGAAATGGTTATATAACCAAGATAAACTAGAATTAAATTCAAACCATAATTTGAATTTAAATCCCGGGTGTTTAGGAAATATTTTCTCAAACATTATGAATACAGCATTGTTTTGAAGGATTATCGAATAAAAGTGATTTTAAATGGATTTTAAAAGGGATTAAGCACTGAAATCACTTCAGTGGCGAGAAAATAGTACGGATAATGGGTCGTGTAAAAACCCGTAACTTCCCCGTAAAGGAAAGAGCGGATAGTTCGAGAACAAGCCACAAAATAGAACGCATACAAAAGAACATTTCACTGTATATCACAACAATGCATCAGATTACAAGAATATACAGAGTATAAATGAATATTACACAGAAATATCAGAGATTTAAATTACATTTAAATACATAGCAGCGGAAAATAATACAATACACAACTAGAAGAGATATACGGATACAAAGCTTTCCGGATATCGTTCCAGCTGTAAACCAGGATCCTGTGAATATAAATCTGCAAAACCAAAACTACTAGCTGCCCGTGTCAAAATAAGGGCACCCAGAGTTTAGGTTAAAACAATAAACTCCAGGCCAGTCATGTGACTGGTGTGAGAACTAAAACAGTTATTTATCTTTATTTTAAAGTTAGGTAAATCAAGGGACCACGCCGTATAACACGGAACGGGTTTCCTCCCAAGAATACCAGTGCATAAGACAAACAGGTCAATGCTAAATAAAGAAAAATGAAGCTGTTATAAGACCCAGGTCCTATCACACAATGCAACGCAAGCCGGGGGATAGGGTTTTCCCTTATAACAGCCAAAGAATGCTTGATACGTTTAACACAAATCAGATTATTTGATACTATAATAAGTGCATAGTGTATAAAACAACTTCAAATCATAAGTATCAATCATAGGCGGCATGGGTACCATATATCATGTTGCCATACTAGTTCTACAATTAAAACCGCAAAACGTCGTATTGGAAGTTGGGTTATCATTTATGGTACGAACGGAGGCTAGGGATCATCCTCTACCGATTCGTGACTCTCTAGCCCGAGCCACAGGCAAGCGCGCAGGCAAGCCTTTAGATCGTCAGGGCCAGTCCACCGATGTGGATTATTATGCCTGAACACTACGTTTCCCCACCCTATGGGGTGTAAGTATGGTCCGTCTGCCGAACAGAATGCATCGGCCGAAACCGATATAACCGAGGCGCCTCGCAACAGCAACAACCACATAAGTCAAACTCGTCAGGGCATGTAAAACCACTGACGCCACTTCTAACTAGAAAGAAACGCAAGTCCTCCCTGAGGTCCGTCTCCCGTTTTTGGTTCATACTGGGTGTGAAACTCGCGAAGTAAGCGTTACACAAAGCTACGCCACAAAGGCCGTGCTTCGATCATCACCACAAGACTTTGCTTTTCAACAGAAGCCTTGATCATTTGCCACTTATGCATGCCACACAGGCAATTCACTCCATGCGATTGATATCCATCAATATATAATCCCCTGAGCTCGTACGTCTCAGAGAAGGGCGTTAAGCAAGAGAATGAATTCTCCGCCGCCAAACAGATTTATATTTAATAGAGATCAATCACACGGACTAAAATCCAATGTCAGACACACAGTCCATTTACAAGTCCGTTCTGGGGCTGAAGGAAACCGGAGGCACCTAGTACCCCGCATATCCATCGATCTCCAAGTACGTCTGGACGATCACCAACTGTTTCCATCTTCTTGGGTGTACAGCCCAATCAAGATCATCAGTAATCACCCAAACGACGTGAAGACTTCCGGTCTTCGACCACCGTCTTCATCTTCGACTTATCGTCGTATCAGTTATTCAGAATGGGATAAACCCGGTCTTTCCGAATGACTCGCGTATATTTTAAATAAGTGTTACACAAACACAACATACGCCTCATTCCAATTCATCAGTCACTAACCGTAAATTAATCAAGAGAATAATTCCCCAAATATTAACCCCGAAGGCCGAAACCAACATCAGATCAATATCCAGAAAACCATTCTGCTTGGCTAACCGACAGTTAGTTTCTAAATTTCACATTCATAGGGAAAGGTTCCCATTAATTTTATCAAAGATAAATCATTAAAATTTATTCTTTAATCTGTTTTTGAATATCAGTTCAAACTAGTCGGGATTAGCGAACCTTACCGAAGTAATCATTTATTTTAATTTCCCAATCCCAACCTATTCATCCCATGAAGTAAAACTGGTAATACTTCATATCTAACACCACAGTGTTATCGGTAAATTCAATTACCATTTCACGTTCAAATCTAATTAAAGATTTAACTATCGCCTGGAGTAAAACTGGTGATACTCCATTCTCGATCATTTCAATCTAATTAAAGATTCATTGAAACTCCACTTAGTTTTAATCTTTAACTGGGTTAAAGAATCAGTGTCATTTAAAACACGGTTCACGATAAACCCCAAAATCACATTCCATCAACTATCGGGTTAAAGAACCAGTGTTATTTAAAACACTATCCACGATAAACCCAAAAATCAATATCAATTCAATTACAATTAAATATTATTTAATTGGTACACTTCATTAAATCTAAATAAAAAGATTTAATCTTTTCTCAACTGGGTTCAAGAACAGTGTTAATGAAGACACCATTCACGACAAACCCAAATCACATTTGATATTCAATACAAGGCTCTGAATAGAAAATATATCAGCTTATATTCAATATCAAATTCTACGATTTACAAATGCCGTATTGGAAATAACGATATAAATATATATCTTTCAAATTTCCATAACAACATCTGTATAATCACGAATTCTAACATCGAAATATTCCGAAGACAATTTCGATTCAAATCCACTCCAATGCAATCATTGGAAATTCTGGTTATTTTTAAAACCCTTTTCAAATTCAATTTATTTATTTAAAAATAAATAGAATTATAATTCTAGTTCAAAACTAGTTCATTTCGATAAAAATCTATTTTTATCTTTTCAAATATGGAGTTTTTCATCCCGATTCTTTCTAAATCATTTATTATGATTTTACACAAATTATTGGTATTTTTAATAATTTTATCAAGGCCCGTACAGTCGATTTCCATCAATGGCCATCGAACTGCACTTACAGCGACCTTTTTCAAATTTGATTTGGACATAATTCCAAATCCAACCGTTAGATTTCTAATTTCTAATATTCGTTAGAAAGCTCTTTTCGATACGAACCCAACGGTTCCAGTTTTAGGAGAATCCGACGGTTGGATCTCCCGTAATGTCCGTTTGAAATAAATGGTCGAAATTCACGAACTGCCGCGGCGCGGCGCGTTCTATTCAGACCATTATATTATATATATAATATATATAATATATACTTCGTCGATTACTATTTAAAAACGAATTATATAAATAGTTTTAAATTCGTTTCAAAAACAATTTCAACTCCCATTTCAATCCAAAGCAAAATTGAATTCTTCTTTATAAATTCGTTTTAAAATTCATTCCTATTCAATTCAAATTTCAATTCAATTTGAATTCGTTTTCCATTCAATTTGAATTCGTTTTCAATTCAACTCAATTTCAAAGTCGTTTTCTATTCGATTCAAATTGGTTTTCTGTTCGATTCAATTCCAATTGGTTTTCTATTCGATTCAATTCAAATTGGTTTTCTATTCGATTCAATTCAAATTGGTTTTCTATTCGATTCAATTCAAATTGGTCTTCTATTCGATTCAATTTAAATTCGTTTTCTATTCGATTCAATTCAAATTGGTTTTCTATTCGATTCAATTCAAATTGGTTTTCTATTCGATTCAATTCGAATTCGCTTTTCTATTCGATTCATTTCGAATTCGCTTTCAATTCAATTCATTTCAAAATCGTTTTCAATTCAATTCATTTCAAAATCGTTTTCAATTCAATTCATTTCAAAATGAATAAAATCGATATAAATATCGTTCACGTCAAAATGGCGTCAATCTAATCAACACGGCTTCATTTATTTCTATTTTCAGTTATTCTATTTCAAATGTTTCCTATCATCAAAATATTTGTTATTATCAAAATATTTCGTTCAACACATGACTAATCTCAACGGATTAGTACAGTCAACACATGAACCTTTATTTTATATGATAAAGATGTAAATTTTATTATTAAAATATTTCGTTCAACACATGACTAATCTCAACGGATGAGTACAGTCAACACATGAACCTTTATTTTATATGATAAAGATGTAAATTTTATTATTAAAATATTTCGTTCAACACATGACCAATCTCAACGGATGAGTACAGTCAACACATGAACCTTTATTTTATAATATTCTTTATCTTCTAAATTGGAATGAGGCCCAATCAATCACCATATAAAATTAATTATATGGATTTTCATACAACACATGTATATAATAGCATTGAAAAATAATCAACCATCAACCAAAGTGCACTACACTGTATAAGCATCAAATATAGATATCTAAAGCTTATAACAGCCTGTCAATCAATCGATCGACATATTTAATCAATCAGGATGAGTGAACTTTAAATTTCATCCCAACACCCGTGTGGGGTTTCAAACAATCAAACACAGGTTTTATTTGTGCAGTTGGGCGATGTGTAAAATTTTATCGTCCCAATCAATGTCCTTCAAATAGGTGTACATAAACAAACCGTTCGGCTTGTAAATGAATATTTTATTTTATTCACTTCACGTTAAAAATTATATTTTTAACGATAAAAACATTTTTATTTCAACATATGAATTTACATTCAATTCATTTATTCAATAAAATGATATTCCTATTTTTTTTCTAACATATTTTAGAAAATTTCGACGGCATAACGGCACGATACTAGAAACGGGACGAGGCCTAGCCTTATCCCCGGTTTAGTGAAGGCCCACGCCATTCACACATCAATCAAATCCATTCATCTCACCAAACAATTCAATTTCAATCAAATAATCTAACTTATTTTTGCAATCAAACAAACAAGTCCATGGTCTGTGGACGATTGTGTCGGGTGCTACTAAGCACCGTCTGCATCCTAGTATATATATATAACTAGAAAAAGAAATTGAAAGGTGAGAAATTCTCACCGAAAGCTATCCAAACATCTTGACTCTTCTTTGATATAAATCTTCTTCGTTCTCGCCTTTTTGTCACCTTCGTTATCCGCTTTCACTACATATGTAAAAATCATATTTTTACTTCGCTATTCAATACATAAAAATCATATTTTTACTTCGCTATTCAATATATAAAAATCATATTTTTACTTCAAAGTTCAATATATAAAAATCACATTTTCACTTCGATGTTCAATATATATAAAAATCAAATTTTTACTTCGATGTTCAATATATAAAAATCAAAATTTTATTCTCTCTACATGCATATAAAAAAAAAAATCCTTATTTTAAAATCCTATCTTTACATAAACAAAATTTGTATCTTTTCTTTAACAAAGATCATATCTTTTCTAATCATAAACATCTCATCTTTTTCAAATCAAAGATCATATATTTTTTTTAAACAAAGCAAGATCGTATTTTTAAACAAAGCAAGACCATATTTTTAAACAAAGCAAGACCATATTTTTAAACAAAGCAAGACCATATTTTTTCTTCTATAAAAAAATAATCTATCCTTTTTATCTATAAAAATCCAACCTTATTATCTATAAAGTCCCACCTTTTTATCGCTATAAAAATCCCACCTTTTTATCGCTATTTCATATATAGGAATCATATTTTTTACCAAAACAAAGATGATATTTTTACAAAAACAAAGATGATATCTTTACCAAAACAAAGATCCTGTTTTCGTTATCAGTCATATAAAATAAAACCGGATTTAAAATAAATGCAAATATAAAGAAAACTCACTTCTTTTGGTCTTTACAGAGGAGGGGGTGCCTACAACGGAGGTGGCGGTCGAGGAGGATGGCGTGGGGCTGTTGTAGCGTTGGGGGGGGGGGTCAGGTTGCCAGCGGCGGTCGCGAATTGTTGTAGTCGACGGATTTGGTGATGGTTTCGGGTATTAGGGCTTGGGTTAAGAGGAGAGGGAGAAGCGATCGAAGGAGGAGGTAGAGGGGAGGGGAGCGACGCCGGTACTGGTGGGGGCGCGCCTCCTGTCGGCGATGATGGGAGAGACCGAGGCGCGTTTTTTTTTTCTTTATTCTGAAATTTGGGCATTGACAGAAGGAGAGAAGGAGGGGTGAGGGTTGGAGGGAGTTTTATATAAATTTATATAATAATTTAATATTATTTTCTCCATAAAAAATTGACTTTTAATTCGAACTCGAAACGAGACCCAACGACTGCCGTCCCTAGCTAATTACCCCCATTCCGGACACAATGGGATATGTATCGTAAGCTGATTTGATCGTTTGAATAAGTTCCCATCAAAATCAACATATAACTCTATATATTGAATTAGAACGCGTATTTCAATTTACCGGGGCCACATACTAACTCGAAAAATTCTCGAAAAATATTTTCTAGCTTCGTATTGACGATACGGTCCTAACAAAACTTGTTTCGTCGAATTCTGAGACCGTTGGAAAAATGGCCATTTTCCAGTCGATTAAAATCAACTGAAACTGGTCAAACGCGTTTTCTTTTGCCACGCTCACATATGGATTCGAAAAATTATGAAAATTGGAACCTAGCAATAATTTGACACTGCGGATCCAACAAAAGTGTTTTCGTCGAAATGCGAGGTCATTTGCAAAATTTCCATTTTTAAGGGCCTGAATTCCATAACGACTATTCAGAATTTTCAACTGGACATATCTTTTGATTCCCACTATGAAATCTTGATTTTTCGGATTCGTTGGAAAGATATTATCAAACAAATCCTATCATTTTTGGTTTCACTAAAATCCGGATTGTTTTGCACCCGGTACATTCAATTGAAGTTTGAAATCGAATTATCAAACTACCGCGCCATTTTCAATTTTATTTATAATTATATATAATTATTTATATTCTAACGACGACGTATATAATATATACGTCGAATTATATTCTAAATAAATTTCTCGTCGATATTATTTAAAATAATTCATTTTAAATAATCAAAATTCGCTAAAATTGCCAAAATAAAATTTTTAAACTGGCCTAGATTTTCGGGTTATTACAATCTCCCCCACTTAAAACTTTTCGTCCCCGAAAAGGAACAAAGTCGAAAGTGGTTTGATTAATCAGCTCTACGTTCGATCTGGCTTCCATTCTCCAACTTTTCAGTTTCTGAGAATTTTCAATTTTTCAAAAATTTGGCTAACACCCTAAATTTTCGAAAAATTTCGCCATAACCTCCCCTGCACCGGGAGCATCGGGGAATTTCAAATAGCTTCCCCGGTCCTTCAGAACTCAAAAAGAAAAAGAAAAAACCAAGCGGCTAGCCAATAGGCTCATAAAATCATCATCACCCAAACAAAATAGTAAATTATGTAGTAAACATGTACCTATTTGTCGGGCAAACAAATTTTATTCTCTGCTCTAGCCTCCTTGCTATGACCTGTTCAATATAAGTATATGTATATGCAAGCAAATGCGACCAAACTTCAATACAATTCATTATTTGATCAAATTAGGCATAATGGTTCAAAATTATCAAACAATTAAACAAACAACACAAACATCAATCTATTAGTGGACGTTTCAAATTGATATTTTTGATATTTATACGAAAATCAGATTTTTGATGCCAAATCACAACAATAAACCCTATCTAATTTTGGTTCTCACACCAGTCTAATGGAAATATATAGAAAATCACACCTTCGCAACTCGAACATAAATGTTGATGATGCGATCGCTATCATCAATATCATCTTCGGGCGACTAGAGTGTGTTGCTATATCTATCCAATATATTAAAACTTTGAATATACGTGGATCAGACGTATACGCAAAATCTATATATACTGGATTGTCCACATCAATATAAATAAATAACCAAATACGAATAATTGATTTATATTTCAAAACAAGATTTGTTTTCATTTTCAAAAATATACTCTTCACACTCGTTCTAGGATACTACTGATCCCATCTCTAACGAGTCATTCCATTGGATATTACTAATCCAATATCTGATGAATTATTTCGTACGGTTCTAATGTGTCTTGTTCTCTGAGCTTTGTAAACCAAAGCTCTGATACCAATTCTAAAAACCCGTAACTTCCCCGTAAAGGAAAGAGCGGATAGTTCGAGAACAAGCCACAAAATATAACGCATACAAAAGAACATTTCACTGTATATCACAACAATGCATCAGATTACAAGAATATACAGAGTATAAATGAATATTACACAGAAATATCAGAGATTTAAATTACATTTAAATACATAGCAGCGGAAAATAATACAATACACAACTAGAAGAGATATACGGATACAAAGCTTTCCGGATGTCGTTCCAGCTGTAAACCAGGATCCTGTGAATATAAATCTGCAAAACCAAAACTACTAGCTGCCCGTGTCAAAATAAGGGAACCCAGAGTTTAGGTTAAAACAATAAACTCCAGGTCAGTCATGTGACTGGTGTGAGAACTAAAACAGTTATTTATCTTTATTTTAAAGTTAGGTAAATCAAGGGATCACGCCGTATAACACGGAACGAGTTTCCTCCCAGAATACCAGTGCATAAGACAAACAGCGTAATGCTAAATAAAGAAAAATGAAGCTGTTATAAGACCCAGGTCCTATCACACAATGCAACGCAAGCCGGGGGATAGGGTTTTCCCTTATAACAGCCACAGAATGCTTGATACGTTTAAAACAAATCAGATTATTTGATACTATAATAAGTGCATAGTGTATAAAACAACTTCAAATCATAAGTATCAATCATAGGCGGCATGGGTACCATATATCATGTCGCCATACTAGTTCTACAATTAAAACCGCAAAACGTCATATCGGAAGTTGGGTTATCATTTATGGTATGAACCGAGGCTAGGGATCGTCCTCTACCGATTCGTGACTCTCTAGCCCGAGCCACAGGCAAGCGCGCAGGCAAGCCTTTAGATCGTCAGGGCCGGTCCACCGATGTGGATTATTATGCCTGAACACTACGTTTCCCCACCCTATGGGGTGTAAGTCTGGTCCGTCTACCGACCAGAATGCATCGGCCGAAACCGATATAACCGAGGCGCCTCGCAACAGCAACAACCACATAAGTCAAACTCGTCAGGGCGTGTAAAACCACTGACGCCACTTCTAACTAGAAAGAAACGCAAGTCCTCCCTGAGGTCCGTCTCCCATTTTTGGTTCATACCGGGTGTGAAACTCGCGAAGTAAGCGTTACACAAAGCTACGCCACAAAGGCCGTGCTTCGATCATCACCACAAGACTTTGCTTTTCAACAGAAGCCTTGATCATTTGCCACTTATGCATGCCACACAGGCAATTCACTACATGCGATTGATATCCATCAATATATAATCCCCTGAGCTCGTACGTCTCAGAGAAGGGCGTTAAGCAAGAGAATAAATTCTCCGCCGCCAAACAGATATATATTTAATAGAGATCAATCACACGGACTAAAATCCAATGTCAGACACACAGTCCATTTACAAGTCCGTTCTGGGGCTGAATGAAACTGGAGGCACTTAGTACCCCGCATATCCATCGATCTCCAAGTACGTCTGGACGATCACCAACTGTTTCCATCTTCTTGGGTGTACAGCCCAATCAAGATCATCAGTAATCACCCAAACGACGTGAAGACTTCCGGTCTTCGACCACCGTCTTCATCTTCGACTTATCGTCGTATCAGTTATTTAGAATGGGATAAACCTGGTCTTTCCGAATGACTCGCGTATATTTTAAATAAGTGTTACACAAACACAACATACGCCTCATTCCAATTCATCAGTCACTAACCGTAAATTAATCAAGAGAATAATTCCCCAAATATTAACCCCGAAGGCCGAAACCAACATCAGATCAATATCCAGAAAACCATTCTGCTTGGCTAACCGACAGTTAGTTTCTAAATTTCACATTCATAGGGAAAGGTTCCCATTAATTTTATCAAAGATAAATCATTAAAATTTATTCTTTAATCTGTTTTTGAATATCAGTTCAAACTAGTCGAGATTAGCGAACCTTACCGAAGTAATCATTTATTTTAATTTCCCAATCCCAACCTATTCATCCTATGAAGTAAAACTGGTAATACTTCATATCTAACACCACAGTGTTATCGGTAAATTCAATTACCATTTCACGTTCAAATCTAATTAAAGATTTAACTATCGCCTAGAGTAAAACCGGTGATACTCCATTCTCGATCATTTCAATCTAATTAAAGATTCATTAAAACTCCACTTAGTTTTAATCTTTAACTGGGTTAAAGAATCAGTGTCATTTAAAACACGGTTCACGATAAACCTCAAAATCAAATTATCAATTATCGGGTTAAAGAACGAGTGTTATTTAAAACACTATCCACGATAAACCCAAAAATCAATATCAATTCAATTCCAATTAAATATTATTTAATTGGTATACTTCATTAAATCTAAATAAAAAGATTTAATCTTTTCTCAACTGGGTTCAAGAACAGTGTTAATGAAGACACCATTCACGACAAACCCAAATCACATTTGATATTCAATACAAGGCTCTGAATAGAAAATATATCGGCTTATATTCAATATCAAATTCTACGATTTACAAATGCCGTATTGGAAATAACGATATAAATATATATCTTTCAAATTTCCATAACAACATCTTTATAATCACGAATTCTAACATCGAAATATTCCGAAGACAATTTCGATTCAAATCCACTCCAATGCAATCATTGGAAATTCTGGTTATTTTTAAAACCCTTTTCAAATTCAATTTATTTATTTAAAAATAAATAGAATTATAATTCTAGTTCAAAACTAGTTCATTTCGATAAAAATCTATTTTATCTTTTCAAATATGGAGTTTTTCATCCCGATTCTTTCTAAATCATTTATTATGATTTTACACAAATTATTGGTATTTTTAATAATTTTATCAAGGCCCGTACAGTCGATTTCCATCAATGGCCATCGAACTGCACTTACAGCGACCTTTTACAAATTTGATTTGGACATAATTCCAAATCCAACCGTTAGATTTCTAATTTCTAATATTTGTTAGAAAGCTCTTTTCGATGCGAACCCAACGGTTCCGGTTTTAGGAGAATCCGACGGTTGGATCACCCATAATGTCCGTTTGAAATAAATGGTCGAAATTCACGAACTGCCGCGGCGCGGCGCGTTCTATTCAGGCCATTATATAATATATATAATATATACTTCGTCGATTACTATTTAAAAACGAATTATATAAATAGTTTTAAATTCGTTTCAAAAACAATTTCAACTCCCATTTCAATCCAAAGCAAAATTGAATTCTTCTTTATAAATTCGTTTTAAAATTCATTTCTATTCAATTCAAATTTCAATTCAATTTGAATTCGTTTTCCATTCAATTTGAATTCGTTTTCAATTCAACTCAATTTCAAAGTCGTTTTCTATTCGATTCAAATTGGTTTTCTGTTCGATTCAATTCCAATTGGTTTTCTGTTCGATTCAATTCAAATTGGTTTTCTATTCGATTCAATTAAAATTGGTTTTCTATTCGATTCAATTCAAATTGGTCTTCTATTCGATTCAATTCAAATTGGTTTTCTATTCGATTCAATTCAAATTGGTTTTCTATTCGATTCAATTCAAATTGGTTTTCTATTCGATTCAATTCGAATTCACTTTTCTATTCGATTCATTTCGAATTCGCTTTCAATTCAATTCATTTCAAAATCGTTTTCAATTCAATTCATTTCAAAATCATTTTCAATTCAATTCATTTCAAAATCGTTTTCAATTCATTTCAAAATGAATAAAATCGATATAAATATCGTTCACGTCAAAATGGCGTCAATCTAATCAACACGGCTTCATTTATTTCTATTTTCAAATATTCTATTTCAAATGTTTCCTATCATCAAAATATTTGTTATTATCAAAATATTTCGTTCAACACATGACTAATCTCAACGGATGAGTACAGTCAACACATGAACCTTTATTTTATATGATAAAGATGTCAATTTTATTATTAAAATATTTCGTTCAACACATGACCAATCTCAACGGATGAGTACAGTCAACACATGAACCTTTATTTTATAATATTCTTTATCTTCTAAATTGGAATGAGGCCCAATCAATCACCATATAAAATTAATTATATGGATTTTCATACAACACATGTATATAATAGCATTGAAAAATAATCAACCATCAACCAAAGTGCACTACACTGTATAAGCATCAAATATAGATATCTAACGCTTATAACAGCCTGTCAATCAATCGATCGACATATTTAATCAATCAGGATGAGTGAACTTCAAATTTCATCCCAACACCCGTGTGGGGTTTCAAACAATCAAACACAGGTTTTATTTGTGCAGTTGGGCGATGTGTAAAATTTTATCGTCCCAATCAATGTCCTTCAAATAGGTGTACATAAACATACCGTTCGGTTTGTAAATGAATATTTTATTTTATTCACTTCACGTTAAAAATTATATTTTTAACGATAAAAACATTTTTATTTCAACATATGAATTTACATTCAATTCATTTATTCAATAAAATGATATTCCTATTTTTTTTCTAACATATTTTAGAAAATTTCGGCGGCATAACGGCACGATACTAGAAATGGGACGAGGCCTAGCCTTATCCCCGGTCTAGTGAAGGCCCACGCCATTCACACATCAATCAAATCCATTCATCTCACCAAACAATTCAATTTCAATCAAATAATCTAACTTATTTTTGCAATCAAACAAACAAGTCCATGGTCTGTGGACGATTGTGTCGGGTGCTACTAAGCACCGTCTACATCCTAGTATATATATATAACTAGAAAAAGAAATTGAAAGGTGAGAAATTCTCACCGAAAGCTATCCAAACATCTTGACTCTTCTTTGATATAAATCTTCTTCGTTCTCGCCTTTTTGTCACCTTCGTTATCCGCTTTCACTACATATGTAAAAATCATATTTTTACTTCGCTATTCAATACATAAAAATCATATTTTTACTTCGCTATTCAATATATAAAAATCAAATTTTTACTTCGAAGTTCAATATATAAAAATCACATTTTCACTTCGATGTTCAATATATATAAAAATCAAATTTTTACTTCGATGTTCAATATATAAAAATCAAAATTTTATTCTCTCTACATGCATATAAAAAAAAATCCTTATTTTAAAATCCTATCTTTACATAAACAAAATTTGTATCTTTTCTTTAACAAAGATCATATCTTTTCTAATCATAAACATCTCATCTTTTTCAAATCAAAGATCATATTTTTTTTTTAAACGAAGCAAGATCGTATTTTTTAACAAAGCAAGACCATATTTTTAAACAAAGCAAGACCATATTTTTAAACAAAGCAAGACCATATTTTTTCTTCTATAAAAAAATAATCTATCCTTTTTATCTATAAAAATCCAACCTTATTATCTATAAAGTCCCACCTTTTTATCGCTATAAAAATCCCACCTTTTTATCGCTATTTCATATATAGGAATCATATTTTTACCAAAACAAAGATGATATTTTTACTAAAACAAAGATGATATCTTTACCAAAACAAAGATCCTGTTTTCGTTATCAGTCATATAAAATAAAACCGGATTTAAAATAAATGCAAATATAAAGAAAACTCACTTCTTTTGGTCTTTACAGAGGAGGGGGTGCCTACAACGGAGGTGGCGGTCGAGGAGGATGGCGTGGGGCTGTTGTAGCGTTGGGGGGGGGGTCAGGTTGCCAGCGGCGGTCGCGAATTGTTGTAGTCGACGGATTTGGTGATGGTTTCGGGTATTAGGGCTTGGGTTAAGAGGAGAGGGAGAAGCGATCGAAGGAGGAGGTAGAGGGGAGGGGAGCGACGCCGGTACTGGTGGGGGCGCGCCTCCTGTCGGCGATGATGGGAGAGACCGAGGCGCGTTTTTTTTCTTCTTTATTCTGAAATTTGGGCATTGACAGAAGGAGAGAAGGAGGGGTGAGGGTTGGAGGGAGTTTTATATAAATTTATATAATAATTTAATATTATTTTCTCCATAAAAAAGTTGACTTTTAATTCGAACTCGAAACGAGACCCAACGACTGCCGTCCCTAGCTAATTACCCCCATTCCGGACACAATGGGATATGTATCGTAAGCTGATTTGATCGTCTGAATAAGTTCCCATCAAAATCAACATATAACTCTATATATTGAATTTGAACGCGTATTTCAATTTACCGGGGCCACATACTAACTCGAAAAATTCTCGAAAAATATTTTCTAGCTTCGTATTGACGATACGGTCCTAACAAAACTTGTTTCGTCGAATTCTGAGACTGTTGGAAAAATGGCCATTTTCCAGTCGATTAAAATCAACTGAAACTGGTCAAACGCGTTTTCTTTTGCCACGCTCACATATGGATTCGAAAAATTATGAAAATTGGAACCTAGCAATAATTTGACACTGTGGATCCAACAAAAGTGTTTTCGTCGAAATCCGAGGTCATTTGCAAAATTTCCATTTTTAAGGGCCTGAATTCCATAACGACTATTCAGAATTTTCAACTGGACATATCTTTTGATTCCCACTATGAAATCTTGATTTTTCGGATTCGTTGGAAAGATATTATCAAATAGATCCTATCATTTTTGGTTTCACTAAAATCCGGATTGTTTTGCACCCGGTACATTCAATTGAAGTTTGAAATCGAATTATCAAACTACCGCGCCATTTTCAATTTTATTTATAATTATATATAATTATTTATATTCTAACGACGATGTATATAATATATACGTCGAATTATATTCTAAATAAATTTCTCGTCGATATTATTTAAAATAATTCATTTTAAATAATCAAAATTCGCTAAAATTGCCAAAATAAAAATTTTAAACTGGCCCAGATTTTCGGGTTATTACAGGTCGCGACATTATCGGTATTCATTTTCAAGTTTTGAGTGACGGATTGCTATCATAGTAATTTGGGAATGAAAAATTTTGTTTGAAAAGGACATGATGATTTAGAAATTCAAATGTTTTAAATTGAGTTGATTATAAATATATGTATATAAATATATATGATTTCGAACTAATTTAAATAAAACTTGGGAATTTGAATTCTAAAATTGAAATTTAGCTTGTGTAAGTTGAATAAAATGAAATGGTGGAAGTAAATCAAATATATTGAAATTTAACTTAAGTTAAATGGAAATTGAAACTCAAACTGAACAAGTGGATTGATTCTGAAATAAAGATTAAATGGAATCGATAGAATGGAAGTGAACTAATCAGAAGTTGATTAGAGATTTCGAAACTGGAAGTTGGATTGGTTTGAAACCAACTGGAAATGGATATATGTATGCTGAGCAGATATTGAATGGAAGCAGGTGTAAGAGATAGAATTATGCCCGACAAAAAGGTACATGTTTATATTGGGTTGATGGTTTTATGAGCCTATGAGGCAAGCCGCTTGGCTTTTTGATTTTCTTTTGGATTGGAGAAGGCCTAGAAAGCTGAGTTGTGGTCGTACCGATTGAGCCGTGCAGAGGAGATGCTGCCGAAATTTTTCAAAATTTAAATGTTAGAAAATTTTCGGAATTTTTGAAAATTTTCCTTAGTAAGAATAAATTAATATTTTAATTGAAATAAATTGGTCCAGTTAAACTAAAGTTAAGAAGTGAACAAAAAGGATTTTTGGGCCTGGTTAATAGGGTATGTAGCATCTTTTCCTACCTTAGCAATTTCGAGGACGAAATTATTTTAAGGGGGAAGAAATGTAACGACCCGGATTTTTAGCCGTTGAATTCTGAATATTTAAATTTGTTTAAATATTTTACTTGAATTATATATAGGAATTTATAACGAATATATTTATAAAATGAAGTTTGAAGGTATAATTTATAATATAATTAAAACGAGTTCGAAATGGCGCGGTAGTTCGTAATTTATGATTTAAACTTCAACTGAGTATACAGGACTCGTTATAAGTCAGATTTCTTTAGAACAAGAAAAGTTTGAATCCATTGAACTGTATCTTTCTAATGGAAGTGAAAAATCGAGATTTCGTTTTATAGATTGTAAGTTATGTCCAAATAAAATTTTCAGAAAGTCGCTGTGGAATCGTATATAAGCCATAACGGATATTTAAATACATTTAAATATCGGTCTTGAAATTGGACAAGCCCTTTGAGACGTAGTGATAATTTAATTTTTAGAATTTTACTGTAATTTTTAATTAATTAAATATGCAACTTTTTATTTGGAGTATTTTGCACCCTATATCAATATTTTTGGGGTTTCATAATATAAGTTAAACTACCGATATGATTATATTTTTGGAATCATCGCGAATTGCTTGTCACGATTATATTTTTATTTTCGTCCGCGGTGGTTGTAAATAAACAGAATTCTTCGTAACCAATACCGCATAAACCATGCCTACCATGTTATGCTCAAATCAACATGGTCTTAAGCAAAGGAAATAAATGAAATTCTTGAAAGCAGTATGACATAAACTTTAACTCAATAAATACACATGCAAATGTTTTCCACTTCACGGATGCCACCCTGTCTTACTTTAGATCATCACATACAACCGTACATTGTAGGCCTCAACGTTGATTCCGTGCTTTCCAAGCCTCCCGAAACCACATTTGCCAAGTAATTCAAAGCCGTGCCTACCACGACATCTCAACTTCGTGCGTTCCAAGCAGATCTCAGTTCCGTAAACCCCAAGCTTCTTTTTACTTTAAATAATGTATGCTTTAATCCACTTTCTCGATTTCCAGCCTTCATACTTGTTCTCGTTTCCAGTAAAACCAATCAATTAAAAATCGAATATAAAGCAAAACCAATCGATTTCTGATCCAATACACTCGCCCTTCCCTCAGCATCACACTGATACTCTTTTCATAAAGCTCGGTTGGTTTTCTGTAACTCCAAAGTTTCCAGCGTACTCTAGGGCTCGAGATTTCAGGAGCAGAAGGATGGGTTAGGGAAATGTGATACGGGGGTTGAGTTCGTGGCATAAAGGAGGTTAGATGGTGATTTTTTTAGTGGGGTTTTGGTGATGGTTTTGTTCGCCACCTGTACTGATTTCGGCTAGGTAACCCGTTGGGCGCAAACTGACATGAGAGTGCAAGCTCGGCTGGATGATGCTAGGGTGATGAAGATTTGGTAGTGGAGTTGTTTGGTGGCTTTGGGGTTAAGAATTCATAGAGAAGCGAGGTAAATTGGAGAGGAAGAAGGCACGACTTTTGAAGAAAACGTCGGGTTCATGGAGTATGCCTGGGGAATTTAGGATCCAAATGTAGAATTGTGTTCCCTGGAATCATGATGCTGGCTTGGGAAATAAAGTAGCAGACACTTGCGATTGGTTGATGGGGAAATTTGGTTTGATTCAAGAAAAAAAAACCCGATGGCGGCCAATTAAAGGGGGGGGCGTGAGGCTTGCTGTAAACGGTGAGGTTGTGATGATCAGTCATTAATGGTGAGCCATTGGTGAGTACTGGAGTGATGTCGGGAAGAAAGAACAACGAATCCGATTATATGAACCAGGCAATCTATGTTCTCTTTATTATTTACTTAAATATACAATTAAATTAATGAGTTATAAAACAAAAATAAAATTTATAATGTGTGCAGTAAGAAGGTCTAGTTTCCCACCAGAAAGGAAAGGAGTATTAAGGCGGCCGACCGTATTAAGTTTGATGGCATGGTTAGTGGGACTAGTTATGGTAATTCATATTTAATTAAGATCATTAGTTGATTTATTATCACATCGTAAGCTTGTGGGATTATAACTATTTTATACGTCATCAGAATGAGACAAAACTGGTGACATTGGAATCATAACAACGAGATCTGCGCCGCAGAACCATTGTAGTTGCGAACAGAAATATTGGAATTTCGTGGAAAAATCAAATAGTGTTTGATTTCAAAATGAAATAATAGCTGAACCGTCAACCGCAAAACAAGGTGAGTAAACTCACTATCTCTGACTCGTTTATATTTTTACATAAACGAGCTTTAAATTTATAGAAATTTTATACTGTGTGATAGTTGTTTGGCTGAATGGTTGATAAATTGGTTGAATTGGTTGATATAGTTATATCGTTGATCGATTATCAGTTTTGTGTACTATGGTATCTCATATTGATGTGATTAACATTTGTGGATGCAGGGAAACAGGTTGGAGGGATCCAACTGGATTCCTCAACACTTATATTACTGCTTTTATTTGATTGTGATATATGATGTGTTATATAAACCCATGATTGGATAGGTTATCCTGGCCCTAGAAACTTGGTATTTTGGATACCGTAAAATATTTTCGAATATAATAAATAAAATTTGAGGTTTAAAAAGGAAATATATTTTTCCAACAAGTGAAATGTAATTTCAAATGGAGTAAAAAAAAGGTAGAAACTTGTTTTATTAAACAAGAAGTTGAGTTTAAACGAATTTATAAATTAGGTGTATCGCTGGATAAATTAAAATGTAAATTCAAATTTGAATTTATATGGAAGTCGGAATCAGATTTAAACTTAGTAAATTATAAAGGAAATCATAAACGAGATTTTGAACGATTGAAATAAAATTAGATTTGTTTGGGAATTTCTGAATAAAAGTTATAAATAGAATTTGGGTTGTATATAAAAGGAATATATTCACGATTAAAGTGAATAATGGGTTAAAGAAAATATTTTGCAAATGAATTACCTATAAAGGAAATTTAGATTGGAAATATGAATCTAAATTGGAACTTGAATGAGAAAAGGGAAATGGGTAATCGTTTTAAAAGAAAGCGACGAGTTTTATCTCGAAATTCGTAATATGAGTCGAATATAGATTATTCGAGAGAAAGTTGTTAATTGAAATAAATAAATACAAGTTGCATTTTATAAACCAAATATTGGAACAGCGATTTTAACGCTGCCATTATAATAAATTTCTTGTAAAATTTAAACAGCGATTTTTAACGCTGCCGTTATAATAACTATTTTAACAGCGATCTTAATGCTATTGTTATAATAAGTGTTCTATAATTCTAGACAACGATTGTAACGTTGTAGTTAAAAGTAATGTTTTATAAATCAAATATTTGGAAATAGCGATTGTAACGCTGTTGTTAAAATGAAATGAATTGGTCAACGAGGAATTAAGAAAGAGATTTCGGAAATATTCTTCGATATTAATAATGTATATTTTCTGAATATAGAAAATAAGGATTCGTGAATATTTAGAAATGTTTTCTAACTGGAATAAGAGATATTTTCTCGAATAAAGGAATTATAATATTGGAAATGTTTTTTCAAAATAAACGAGAGGGGAAATCGAGCTACAAAAGAATACGAAAGATGGGAAATGAGAATTGTAAATGATAATATAATAAGGAATTGATTTAAAGGGGCCAATGTTGATTGATGATTGATCGAATTCCTACCTGGAAATAAGATCGTTGGTTGCACACTTATTTTTCTTTGATAGTTAAATCACCGACTATCGAAGTTTTTGACAACTTTTCCGTTGTCAATACGAAGAGACCTGGATCAGATTCATTATCTGGAAACCACTCTGTATGGGCGTTAGCGTTACGACCAAATTTAATGAAAATAAATTGAAGACGGAGTTATGCAAGGGCTATCCTGTTTACGGGATAGTGCCTTCGGTTTGTCCAGTCCCAGGACAACGTGAATGGACGAATGTCTGACGGAGTATATCTAACAGATCGCGTAAGTTGGTCTCTTCAAACGTACTTACGTTTGGTGGCGGAGGAACTCGTTTCTCTTAGCTTTATACCCGTGGTATTTTTGGAGAAATCAATTTGTGAGTTGGCGGGTATGACGATGTGACACGCAAAGTGAATGGTGGCCAGATGTTCTGGAAGATAATTTAAACCTTAGGCCTCACAACCGGGAATTGACAAAAATCGGGCAGGCAGCATGGCTAAGTGGGTCGCTCCCATTAGGATGTATAATCACTTGTCTAGAGAAATTCCATTTGTTCTTTAATATATCGATGCTGTCCCTTTCGGGAAACGGTTGCTGATCCCAACCGTTGGTGATATACATTCGATACGCTCAAGCGAAATGAGTGGTCGGTCATGTGAGGGCCGGGTTGCAAGATGTTCTTGTTGAACCCAGTGTATTCGCCTCTAGAGATACACTATCGGCAGGTGGTCCCATACCTTGTCATGTTGGAAATCCAATCTCCAATAAGCGCCCTGCGGTTTTTGATTTAATATTATATATATGGAGCGTGAGATGCAAGCGTTCCACTAGATTTCTATTTAGTTGATGTAGACACTATTATAATATCACTGGATTTGATATCAAAAATATTTTTGGTTATCGTAAGGTAAAAACCATCCGTGTTTATGTGTGGATCGGTCTTACGATTATCATTTCTTTCAAAAGATTTTGAAAGTTAAACAAATGGTTGGAGTTTACTCACACCAGTCCCACGACTGACCCAGAGTTTATTTTGTTTGTTTTCCCTAAACTCTTGGATGCCCAAATTTGTACGGGCAGTCAAGTAGTCGGGATTTTTCAGATTCACTTGGAGGAGCTCGAAGCAGGAGGCTTCACCAGTTAGCTATATACTATCATATTTTTCAGCTGTGTACTATGTTGTATCTGGAAACAGGTGTTTATAACTGTTCCAGGAATAACTGTTGGGCTCTAATAACGGTATGTATATACAGTCACTGATTTGTATTTCAAAAATTATGTTATTTAATATATTTTATTCGTTCCGCTGAGAGATTTGTGTTCTTCGTTTTTCTTCTATTCTAAACTTTCTTTCTTTCTATTCCTCATCCTCTATCTTCTTTCTACTAATGATTCGTATTTCTGTGTCATTTGGGTTGGACGTGTGGTGTTATTAGTCAACTCAAAGATGTATGGAAATTCGGGTCGACATGATGCAGCATTACAAATGTCCTTTTGAATTGTAGGTGAACTCAACTTGTTATTCTCTGGAGCATTGTTTAAAGGAACTCAATTTACTTCATCATTATGCTTGCAAAGAGATTTTAATAATGCAAGAAAATTGCCTTGATTTTTCAAATGCTCCGACTCATCGTGAACACGAAAAGCCAACGCTTGCATTAAAATCATCCTAACACATTTAATTGTTGCATTAAGTCGAATTCGGTACTCAAGTTCAGCTTGAGTTGATATTCCGGCTATCATGCTATCAATTTGTTGTTTTTATTTCAAGAAATCCTCACAAGCTTTAAGCATTTATTGTGACTATTACTATGATCTCCCACATGCGTCTTTAGTCCATCTTTCTTTTTCCAATTTCGGTGTTGAAAAGGTAACAACATAGACAATAGACAACATCTTTGCTTTCTCTATACTCCAACCAATAACGATATTCTCTATACCAACTAGGATTAAACTTGCATGGCTTTCCCGAAAACAAAGTAATAGGGAACCTTGTGAGTATTGGTTGACAATGGCCTTTAGTTAAATACACCCTTCGGATTTTTTCATGTTCCATAGAATTAAAACCAATTGAAGACATAGGAGGCCATAATCTAGGATCAACTATCATTTGTTCAGCGTTAATCACATTAGTATGAATTGAAATGTTATCTTCCATTGGTGAATTTGCAGTAGTTTGATTTTGACTAGGTAGAGATTCTACCTGATTAGCTTCCTGATTCTGATTATGTTCAACTTCAGCTCGAGGACATTTTGTTCTTATAATATATTTATCCATCCTACCAATTAAGTGAATAAACAAAAAAATAAATTGAATCGGTCATAACAAGCAATAAGTTTAAGACTGCAATTGAAGAAGAGGCATAAAATGGTAACAAATTGAGTCATGAAGATTAAGACTGCAATCAGTTTTTTTTCAATTTGATACTCAACACAAGATTTTAATGCACATTTCATTGATTAAATTCTGGCTAAAACAGAGTATCTTAAATTCCAATTAACATTTAATACTTCAAAAAAATTACAGCAAATTCAAACGTAATATGGTTGTACCCGAAAATCCAAAAACCCAAAAACCCAAAAAGGAAAGACAAATCAAAATACCTGAAAACAACAAAGTTAGGGTTTTTATTGACGTCCAGATGCGTGCAAGAGCAGATGTAAAAGTAACCGTGAGAGAATCAGAAATGCATAAATGCACCGGTAAAAAAAAAATTAGTGGGGTCCCGTGACCCCACTTTCCCCCTTTAAATCCACCCCTGTCGATATGACATATGATTTTCACATATTCACACAAATATTACGGCAACTCCCCCGATACATAACTAATTATTTGCTATCATCTTTAATGAGCAATCTCCATCAATACGTTAATAGTGTAGACTAGCAATGATAGCATCGAAGTTTGAAGACTTTGAAATAATTGAAGTTGACAAATAATTACAATTGTAATGGGATCAAATTAGAGATGTAAGTGTAATTATGACATTCAATTCAGTATCTGTGTGACAAACTTAGAGATGTTTATGGATTTTGGGTAGGAAGATAAAGAGGATTGTTTACTATATGCCTAACTGTATAGAATTTTAATCTCACCCTAAAATTAAAGAAGAGTTATAATCTGGAAGGAAATGAGAAGCCATTAACGAAGAGGGAGGAGATATCTTTATTCATACTCTATATAGAAGCCTTGGAGTTTGAGATAGAACTCGTCCCATGATGTTGGAATAAATAAAACCGTGAAAAATCCTATATTACATCAATAACAAGTTTACTCTTTTACAAATATTATAATACTCCCTCTTGAATATGTTTCTTCAAAATCTTGAATTATTTGGTAATATGTATTCATCCCCTTTTGAGATATATATGTAGTGATTTCCACCTCTCACTATTAAATTCCCTACATATATCTATCAACAACGTACATATTATTTATTGCCTCACTAAAGTTCCTGATTAAGAAAACCTAATGGAAAAGGCCTTTAGTGAGAAAAAGAGTACAACTTGTAAAATCATAGATATCACGTTTAGATGACAATTCTTTTAAAGATTTCGATACTTCGAGATCAGTATAGTGTCTAACTAAAACCTTACTAAGGAAAACCCAATGGGATTATCTTATTAAAGAAAAAAAGTACAATGACATATTTTTAGTATCTTATCTCATCAAATAAATTTGATACTTCTGGACCATGATAATTGCATCATCAAGAACCTTACTATTGAAAACCCAATGTTAAAAACTTAATGAACGAAAAATAATACGGTATGATATATTTTGATTGATTATAACATGAAAAGATGTTTGATGCTTATGGATCAAGATACATCCTTGTTAAAACCTTACTAAGAAAAACCCAAGGGAAATTTTTTAGTGAAAAAAAGAATTGTGACAATTTCCCCGTACCATCAGACATTTCCCCGAAATGCGTTATGCCAATGCCCTACTAGCACGGGACGATCGTCAAAGGATTTGAAACGATGAATAACCAAGAACCTGTAGTATATCTCACAAAACATGGAATAAAATATAATAATGACATAACTTAATATAAAACAGACGAGATAGTACATAAGCTGAAAACTAAAACATATCCATCAGAGTAGCGAAATCCAAAATAAAGCTTCATATCCAATTATTACAACTTAAAATACTGTCTCTAAAAGGAAATAAAAGAGGTACACTACTAATACCCAAAGCAGTGACCAACAACAACACAGGGAGAATATATATAGCATGTGGAAGCCTCCTGCTCGTCTCCGGACAGCTACTCGTGTATAACCACCTAACCTGCCTCTAGTCTGCTCGTTTAGGAGCACCCAGAGTAATAAGAAGAGACATAAAACTCAGGGTCAGACGAAAGTCTGGTATGAGCGATAGCAAATCTATATCACTAAATAGAGCAATAACTGGTACAAGTAATCATAGCTGACCTGGACTTGCAACCAAAGAGTTAGCACAACAAGATGTACAATACTCTAAGGTAAACACTAACATAGAGTGTAAAATGGAAGTGTGGGTGTTATGGTGATTGCAAACATCAAACATAGCATTCAACCTCACATCTCTCACTTAGTGCATAAAGAATACGATATCCACCGTTTTAATCACCGAATCTATTTGGGGTCAAGACAGAGTCCAACTCCGTACAACTATTTATATAACTACACTGCCCTGGTCTATAGTCAGTAACCCTACCCAGTCCACACAACATTGGCTATAGATTATGGGCCAATCAGTCCACATAGCCTTGGCTCTGGTTCGTCTACATGCCCCATCTCTCAATGGTTAACCAAAGTTATAGATATCGATAACTCTTTTGCACACGTACCGCAGCAAAGCCCAACTCCAGAAGTTAACTCATTAGTTCCCATCTGGATCCTGAGTAATAACTCCCCATTTGGGCTTCTTTGCATCTCGGGTTTTGGTCAGATTGGATTTGATCTTCAGAAGAGTTCACGATCGTCATCGTGTTATAGAAGTTCGAATCCGGTTCGGTTCGAAGTCATCATCTCGGTTCGAGTCGTGGTCCTCAACCAGGTCGGGTCGTGGTACTCCACCGGGGTCGGGTTGTGGTACTCCACCGGGTCGGGTCGTGGTACCCCACCAGGGTCGGGTCGTTTACTCCACCAGGGTCGGGTCATGGATGCTTCATTGGGGTTGGGTCATGGATGCTTCATTGGGGTCGGATCGTGGTCCTTAAACCTGAGCCGGGTCGTGCTCACTGGTGATGAGCCTAACCCACGAGCCAGGCTCACTTTCCCTAGTCATGAGCTGCACCTCTCAGCAGTTTTTCGGCAAGCCAATTTCGCCAAACGACGGCATTTTCAACTATCCTAACTTTCCTATGCAATCATGAAACATGCCAAATAGCAATAACAACATATAGGTCGAATCAAAAGCATCAACCACATAGGCTATTTTAGATCAAACATACCATAATCCACGATTTTCCCCTTAATCCCCTAAATTGCGGGATTAGCAAACTTAATCCAAATTAACCCAAATTTATATATGTGACATAAAATAAGATTTTAGAATTTTCACATATTTTTCCAGAATTTTTAGATGTATAATTTCACTAATTATTACTAATCACCCCTAATTAGTGTATAAACATGCAAATCACTCACCTTAGCCAAAAATAAATGTTACATTCAAAACTTTTACTGATCTGGCTCGGATCCTAATGTCGTACAACAGCTCTACCTTGAATTTGGTGCTAATTCGACTTGATTTGTTGTAGATTTGATCAATTAGTGTTTAGAAAGTGATTAGAGAGAGATTTGGAAGATGGAAGCCATGAATAGGGTTAGGGAAAGGTTTGTGGTGGCTAGAGAAATGAAAGGAGATGATTCTCCAACTCCTTTCAGCCCTCCCATTACCCTAATCCCATAGTGAGTTATGGGCCTAGATGCTAATCACCCTATCAAGCCCAATTAGGCTGTTTTCCATCTTCAAATCTTATTTCAGCCATATCTCCCAAATAGTAAGTCCGTTTGATTAATGTTACCACTCTACGGAATGGGAAACCCTCATCTAAATCCAATGGAAGGGGTTTCAGGTCAAAAATCCTTAACAATCAAAAGTTATAGGAAAACCAAGATTTGCCAGGGGCAAAATGGTCATTTAAAATTCAGAAATATCGTGAATGTGGGAAATGACCCCATTGGTCGTTTCTCGAAGTTACACGACCATATGACTTCGTATGAAAATAAATCAAATATTCTACGATCCTCCAATACGTAGAATGTGGGTTGCTACACTCTCCCCCTTAAGAAATTTCGCCCTCGAAATTCCTTAACCAAGAAAACATACAATGGTGCCCCGCATGCCTATCAGCCGTTTACAAACAATCAAACATGCATAATAACACAACATGCCTATCCTAGCATGCGGCTTACTAACAAGGGAATAACTATATCGCGATTAAAATCGTACCAGGTAAAGAGCTCTGGGTATGATTACCTTATGCTCTCCTCGGTTTCCCAAGTATAGTCGTTCTCATTATCTTCCACTAGACCTTAACCAGTTTCACCGTCTTCCTCTGATGTTGCTTCGTATCGTATCCGATAATACCAACTGGTCTGCGGTTTCCATCTGCCTCGTGTTCTATATCGATATCATCCAACTGATCTGGTGAAACAGTCATATCAGAATTGTGCACGAACTTCCTTAACTGAGAAACGTGAAATACGTTGTGCACTCCCGCCATCTTGTCAGGTAATCCAAATTTATACGCTAAATTCCCAACTTGTTCGAGAATTGGAAATGGACCAACAAACGTTGGTGCTAATTTACCCCTCCTACCAAACCGAATCACACTCTTCAACGGAGAAATCTTGACGAATACCAAGTCACCAACGGAGAATTTCAAATCCTTTGGTCTTTTATCAGCATAACTCTTCTACCTATCTTGGGCATCTTTCATTCGTTATTGAATAACCTTGATCTTATCCGAAGTTTCACTTATTACGTCTGGCCCAAGCACAAATTTCTCTCCTATTAGACCAAAAAGTGGTTCTAACGCCCAAATTGTCTTGAATTGCAAAGAATTATAACTAGAGATGAAATAAAATGCAATAAACACACCAAATTTATAGTGGTTCGATGTTAAAGAGCCTACATCCACTTTATATGACTTTGGTTATACGTTTGAATGCAAGTAAAATCACAATATTCTCTCAGTCTCACTTTTACAATAATGATTCACTCAGTAAATTCGAGATAACACTGACTAGAAATAATGAAAGTGCGATAATGGTGGAATCAGAACTCTCAATTGCCAAGAGATCCTGAAAAATGCCAAGTGTTGGGCTATTTATAGGTGATTTCTACAGGCAGTTCGTGAAGACACGTGGAACCAATCTCGAGGATCTCAGAGTCGTTCGTGAGTGGGTGGAGAAATGGTCAATGTGACCATTGTGGACACGTGTTACTAAATCCTTGATCTGCGGTTCGTGGGTGACTAAGTCGTAGCCTCCATTTCCTGAGTATAAGGTCGGTTCGTGATGTAGGGGACGAGCCGGGTCGTAGGATCAGGTCACGAGCGGGTCGTGGTTCTGGTTTACGAATGGGTAGTGAAAGGGATGACCGTGAGCCAAAAAGTGGGAAGCTAGACCACGATCTGGGGTCATCTAGGTGTGTCATGAATTCCTGCATCATGAGCTAGGATATATTCTTTTGGGCTTATAGATGCAAGTATCCTTGTTCATCTGAATGCTATTGTTTATATCCTTAGTGGCTTGATCAAAAAGCTAGCCAACATTTTGCCCCCTCGAAGTACGTTTTATCATTGATGAGACGTGATTCGAAACAATCAGTGTGTCTGTTGTTGAACTGATGAGTGTTGACGGTCCCATCTATTGGTATCGTCACGCCTCTTCACGAAATCAAATTATTTGACTTTCTAGACGAGTATAAATACTAGGATGAGTTTCCAATCATTTTGCTGTTCGTTTGCTGATTCCTGTCTTCGAGTCAAGTATAAATACATATCTGAATTTTCAATTATTCTAATTACAATTGCCTCGAGCTCTGTGGTGAATTGCACACGGTTAGTAATCTATCAGGTGAACCTCTTGATTTCCTGCATTGTTCTTGGAGGATTTTGCGTCTATCATTACACACTTTAAGTTCAAATTAAGATTCTTGAAATTGTCAGTTGTCTTAGTGACTTGACCATTAAGTCAGTCCGTGGGCCAACCCAATCGAGCCGAACTGCGCTAACCCAGGGCGGTGGGCCCATTAAGCCTTAAAGCTTTAAGTTGGACCGTAATATTGGGCTACTGGGCCTAGTTGTTCTCTATAACCGCTGAGGGATTCGAATAGTCTAGCTTGTCATATACAAAAGTATTTTTACTTCCCCTTGTTGTGCATTCTTACTGCCGTGAACTCTATACGCTAAATCTGAAATCCTAATTTGTATTTTCCCCAAATTCACACAACTTCGAAATCATTTGTTTGATCTGGAAAGGTAATAAAAATGAATTGGTTTTTGATTTTGATTACTACCGTATTGTTTGGGATTGTGTACCAATTGATTTCTCCTTCATGTTTCTTTGATTCCTATGGGTTCGCCGTTGACTTCGATGTTGTCGCCAGTATTGGTGATGATGGTGACAGAGTTCGTGAAGTTAGTGATTAAGAGGGGCGGCATGTTGGGTAATTGCGAACTGAGGAAGAAAGGTTGAAGGACGGTTCATATAGAAGGTGTAACTTTGCAATATGGTTCATGAAGAGGAGTTGGGTGTCGGGTAGGATCATTAAGCATGATAGCGGGTTTTCTCGTGGAAGAGAATAGGGCATCGGCTCATGGATGGAGACAGCAATGCAGATCATGGTGATGGATGGTGAGATATTCAATCACGAGCCGACGATTCTCATGTCATGGCCATCAAACCGGATTCAAATAACGACCCATGGTCCCCTTCACAAACCGAATTTGACCGTGAGCCATACCATAGTCACGAGTCGAACTTTTCCCTGTGAGCCGGTCCTTAGTCAGGAGCCGATCCTATGGTCGTGAGCCGATGTTTATTCATGAACTATGCTTGAGCCACGAACCGGACCTCCCCATGTCGAGTCGAATCTTATAACTACACAAGCTAACTCGTTCTCGAGCTAATCCCTTAACTATTTCCGACTAAGTAACATCAATTAATCGAACACACCAACTTGTACTTCAATCAAGAACTCATTATAATTTGGATAAATCAAAGAACAGTTAGAGTAGAGCCCTTGAGATGAACTTTTTGAACCGGATTGAATGGAGCTTAACTTTAATAATCCACTATGACCAATAATTCTCCCATTTGTTTCACTTTATGTTTTTCTTTTCAGTACTACACACACTGGCACTTGCACACACACAGGATTCACGGGCAACTACATTCTTTCTCTCGTGCTCGTTCACCAACACAGCAGACATGTCTGATAGACGCTTAGCAAGATTATCAGAGAAGAGTGCAGATCCAGAATCGTCAAGCTATTATAATCCATATGTACTTCCGTCGGACCTGGAATGGGATAATTCCGGATCAGATTATGAAACAGATATTGATGTGGAGTCGGCATCTTCTAAAAGCACATCACTTGAGGAAGAAGAAGAGGACAGGATTGGAGATATCCCCGCTCTAGATGAACTTGAGGGAATCGAGAAGTTAGACAACCCGAGTGATTCCCTGAATTCCAAACTCGATGATTTAAAGCTAAAGAAAATCTGCTTAAGTCAGGGATACCATGAGATGACGTTAAAGCACCAGAGAAAGGCGATAAACCCCATTTTGCTCTGGAGGGATATATGGCCACCAGCAAGGTCATGTGTTCGATAGGCGCTACTCCTTTGTTTCCTCCGATTGTCGTTGACCTCTTGAGACGACTACATATTGCTCCTATGCAGCTTCATCCCAATGCTCACGCTTCTCTACATACCTTATACATCGCATACGCAGAAATTCTGGAGACCGAGCTTGTTTATAAGGACTTGAACTTTTATTACCATTTTAAACATCTTCGACAGGGACCCCAAATTTTGTTTTCTTTGATTTTATCTCCACTAGGAAAGTTCTGTGTGAGGGACATAGCAACCCAGGGGATTCTAAGTCTGAGTGGTTCAATATAAAGCATCAGGCTGGTTATGCAAGGAAGTGGCTGCAGTCAAGTAGGTTTCAGATCCTTCGGTACTTGCTTTAACTGCATAAAGCGATGTTCTAATACTTAGTTTCTTTTCACAGTCCCCAATCCCAAGAAGCAAGAGGGTGAAGTATATGAAGATCAATTTTCTCGTCTTGTAAAAAGCAACTCAGACTTTTGCAGAACCAAGAAGTGTATATGTAACACCCCGTGTATTTTATAACAGTGAAGTTCACAAATTAAAGTATAATAAATTTCAAATCAAAGTATTAAGGGAAACGGGATATGCCATTGCGTTCGTCTCGGAAAAATACGCGAAATAGAGTCCGAGTTTTTGAAAAACGGAGCCCGTATGACCAAATTATGGCCCGATGAAGTTTCAGGAAATTCAAATTTCGAAAACAGATTTGAATTTCAGCCCAATCAGAGTAGGTGGGAAAATTCCCGCCCAAACCCACCAGGTCGACCTGGGGGTCGACCTGCCAGGCCAGGTCGACCTGGGGGTCGACCTGCCAGGCCAGGTCGACCTGGGAGTCGACCTAGGTGTCGACCTACCCCACGCAGGTCGACTCTAGAGTCGACCTAGGGGTCGACTGGGGAGTCGACCTGGCCCCGAGCCAGGTCGAACCCAGCCCACCCTGGCTGGCCTGGTCTGTGTTTGGTCAATTTTCTGAGCCTTGCCTTGTCACTAGGGCTAGGTGTCAGCTCCTGATTGGCCTCTCCTTTGAGCGAACAACTATTATTAAACCAAGCTCCATCGACGGTCTAAATCAACTCACAAACTCTATAAAAAGGACCTAAGACTAACCTTAATTTACACAAACTAAAATGGAGATGAGACCGTCATGCTGCTGAGGAGAGACTGAGGATAGCCGTCAAAAATAGAGAGACAATTAGGAGATAATTCAAAGCTTAAAGCAAAGTTAATCAAATCAAAGCAACGCCTACAACAAAGTATAGCATCTCCAAATTCAGAATTCAGATTTCTGAATTGAAGATTCGCCATACGTTGTAAGTAGAGTGCTATTTCGATATGAATTAAATAATTGTGTTGATTTGTGTAAAGTAAGAAATAAAATTGTGGCGATAATAATCTATATTTGTATGTTGCTTTGATGCTAAACGATTTGGGAATATTATGGTATACGATTGGATATTTGCAAGTATGCGATTTGCGTTGGAAGTTAACAACGAAATGGAATTGTGGCAATAATAACCTATATTTGTATGTTATTTTGATTCTAAACGATTTGGCAATGCTATGGTGTACGATTGGATTCATACAAGTATATGGTTTATGTTGACAACCACATGTTGTGGAATTTTAATTGGGATTCATGCATGCATATGATTCATATTGAAAACTACATGTTTGTGGTAGTTATTTACAACAACCATTTGATAATTGCAAGTATATGATTCATGTTGAAAATAACAACTATATGTTGTAATAGTTTGTTTGAAATTCATGCAAGTCTATGACTTATTGTTATGCCAACATGATGTATAATTCAATGGTCATCTTTAGTGTAATTTGATCCAGTTAAGTATTATGATTCATATGAAGGTTATGTTGGAATTGGCATCATAGTTCAAGTATAAAAATCATGATTTTGTGATAGTGACAAAAGCAAGCATCTTTGTAAGCTTGTATTAATTTTATGAACATGACTAAACTATGTTTGTTATTATGCCTAGTTGAAAACATGTTTTTAGGCTTATGTTGTTATCATAATCATATGATAATATATTTGACACATAAGTTACATTAGAATTACACTAGAATTACTTACTAGTTACATAGATAAGATAAAAACCGTGACTATATGAATAGAAGGACTCATGTTCAATTATGATTATGCCATAATTATATGATTTGAATGGTTCATGTTTAAGTACTATTTATGCCATGACTACATGAATAGAATGATTCATGTTTTGTTTATACCATGATTATGTGAGTAGAATGATTTATGTTTAAGTATTGCTTATATTATATGTTGTTACAATTGCAAGTTCACATGTGCCTACCTTATGTTAATTGAATCGTTATGTTGCAAGTTCATGCGTTCACACTCCCCTTTTTATGTTACCTTATAAACACCATGTTATAAGCCTCCCCTTTTCATATGGCTAAATTGGGTTTAAGTGTTAAACCCAACACACCTTACATTGGAACGAACGTATAAAACGGGGGTAATGACGTTTGGGCTAAAATATAGAACATATGTGTTGGCACGTTTGACGCATGCCAACAACCTTGAAAAGCAATTAAGTGGCATAAATAAATCTTAATCAATAAAGATGAATTTGAATAATGGGCCGCAAATATTTACATATAAAAAGAAAAGAGACAAAGTATGTAAATGTAGAAAATACGATGTGTTTAACCCGAGGTTGGATTGAGTTGTGATGTAAACCTGCCCGGAACCGCCCAGCTGTCCAGTAGTCACAACAATACCAATCCATTGTGGGTGGTTAAACACAGAGCCTAATAAGGACCCGAGGTTAGACTGAGTTGTGGCGTAAGACTGCCCGGACCCAACCGGCAACAGGCAGCCACAACAATACCTGTCTAATGTGAGAGGTCAAGGCTTTAATAAGACAATTAAGGCTGAGTCAGGATTGATAGGATTAAGTGAATTAAGACTTAATCAAAATGGAACATGCTAAACTAAACAGACTGATTGGGGGTTAGGTTTATAAAACACTTAACCAACTTAGCATGTTGGCTATAAATAGAAAAACCTAGTAGCGGGGGACCCTTTTCAGCAGTAACCCTACAAGGTATCATGATACCCTGAAACTAGGCAGGGTGGAGCACGATTACTGGGCTGACTGTAAGAGGTCAAATCGACGGCGGTGGTGCAGCAGTGTAGGTTCTAACGGGGTGCGGGCGTGCACACACTCCGGCGCATAAAAATAAGGCACTGGGCACCAGTAGCATACCTGTGCATTCTAGGATTGTGTCGGGCCGCCACCATGGGACTTGATACACCCCATGGTGGGACCAGCATAGGTAACTACAACAACGGGGGCCGTAAGACACATGTAACTATGCGAGTAGGAGCCGATCATCAGAAAAAGGATCACTTCACCCTGATTATGGGGTGCTTGTTGGGAACTAGTTTATATGGGTATAGAGATTAATATGGAGTATGATAGTATTCGACCCTAGACCACTTAACTTAGTTTATAATGCTTTCCCATTTCTAGTTTATGCTTATCATACTCAGTTCTTTATTCATAGACTGAATAGTCCTGGACTTACTTAGGCTTTATGTCTGACTCTACTTTTCTTTCGCCTTCTTTTCTTTCGTTCCCCCCAGGTCCACAGGGAGGGAATACCGCAGCTTGACCAGTTTCCGCATCCAGCTTGAAGAGAAAGAATGTATTGCTTGGAGCTTTTCCGTTTTGGGCTATGGCTTTGGACAAAAATTATGGGACTTTTGCAGTTTATTTATGTTTTCTTTATGCTTCTTTAAATAATGTAATCAAGGCAGTTATGATTTTGGAAGTATTGTAAGACAATTATGGCATGGTTTGTGTAACACGTATTTTGATGAAATAAAAGTTGTTGTTTTTCCGCTGTTCAAAAATATGTGTTATTATAACTGTCTTGTATATCTGTGACTTATACTTATAAACCTCCACCAAAATTAGGGCATTCCCTTTGAGAGTGACCCTAACGGAGGTGGGGTGTTTCACTTGGTATCAGAGCATAGGTTTACCAGATAAGATAAAAAGTTTTGAAAAATTATTTTCAAAAAGGAAATTTAAAGAAGCATTTTTAAAGGATAAAATTTTATTTTATTTTAAAAGGCAAAGTCCCCCCAAAGCCATAGGAACTATCTCTTATCCTTCGTTTTGAACCTATCCTTTCTGTTTCAGCATGTCTGGAGACCTTACTCCCCAGCTGCTGACGCTTTCACTCCTGCTCCTCCATGTGAACCGGCAATCGGAAGAGTCCCAGAGTAGGAAGACGAATAATAGTCAAACAAGAAAGGATTGTAACAGTAATGACAAGAAACGAGAAAAAAGGAAATGCAATTTTTGCGGTACGGAAGGGCACATAGCCAAGGATTGTAGAAAGAGAAAAAGAAAGCAAGAAGAATGTTTTCATTGTGGGGAGACTGTACACATCAGCAAAGATTGCCCTGAGAAGACAGACTTCAAGAAGGGCGGAAAAGACAACAAGTCCCAAGAGAAGAGGAAGTGTAAATTCTGTGGCAAAGTGGGGCACTTAGTAAAAGATTGCCGGAAAAAGAAGGCCAAGATGAATGGTGGGTGTTTTTCTTGCGGTGAGATAGGCCACATGGCTAAGGACTGCCCAAAGAAACGAGGACAGGGGCAGAGGGCTGGATCCACCACAGGGGCACAGGTTCATGTGCTAGAGGCGCCACCTCTGCAACAGCGAGGTATAAATACTTCTGTAGAAAGTGTAGTTTATCTTTATGATCACCTCGTTCGCACTTTATTTGATTCTGGCGCATCACACTCCTTTATCTCGTCTGCTTTAGTAGAATCTCTGCACCTAAAAACTAGTATGGTAGAGGACCCCTTAATTGTTTCAAACCCAATTGGGGGCCCAGCTCATCTGTCTATGATCTGTTTGGGATTGAAAATTTCTATTCTAAGCATAGAATTTAAATGTAATGCCTTTGTTTTGGGCTTTTCGGGATATGGTTTGATTTTGGGCATGGATTGGCTATCCAGTAATGGGGCCATCCTTGATTGTGAAAAAAGGGTTGTTAGGCTCCTGACCCAGCTCGGTAACACTTTGGAAATTACTTGTAATCCCTCGTATGCGGTTATGCTTAGTTATCTTGAATCGCTAGATGCCTCCGTTGAAAATTTGCAATCGGTTAAAGTGGTCCGGGAATATCCGGATGTCTTCGAAGAGGTGAAGGGCTTGCCTCCGAAGCGAGAGATAGACTTCCGCATATATCTTGTAGATAATGCAAAGCCCGTTGCGTTGCCCGTTAGACACATGGCTCCACGGGAAAGGAAAGATCTCAGTAAACAGATTAAAGAGCTTCTAGAAAAGGGGTTCATTAGGAGGAGCATTTCAGAATGGGGTGCTCCAGTGGTGTTCGCTACAAAGGCAGATGGTTCACTCCGTCTATGTGTTGACTATAGGGAGCTCAACAAGCTAACGAAAAAGAATAGGCACCCTCTCCCCAGAATTGACGATTTGTTTGATCAGCTTGTAGGAGCGTCTGTTTTCTCCCAACTCGATTTAGCGACCGGTTTTCATCAGCTAAGGGTGGCTGAAGATAGTATCGATAAAACGGCATTCAGAACACCAAACGACTTCTTTGAATGGCTTGTCATGCCTTTCGGCTTGACAAATGCACCTGCTTACTTCGTGGACCTGATAAGTAGGGTATTCAGAGATTTCCTTAATAAGTTCGTAGTGGTCTTCGTAGACGATATCCTTATCTTCTCAAAGAGTGAAGAGTAACATGCTCAGCACTTAAGGGCAATCATGGAAACTCTGCGAGCCCATCAGTTAAAAGCCAAATTCTCCAAATGCCACTTTTGGAGAGAAGAAGTGAGGTTCCTTGGGCACATAGTATCCAAACAAGGGTTAGCAGTGGACCCTGCTAAGGTAGTGGCGGTACAGGATTGGAAGACACCAAGGAATGCAACTGAGGTCCGAAGTTTTCTAGGACTAGCAGGTTTCTATCGAAAGTTCATAAGGGATTTTGCGAAAATCTCAGCTCCGCTCACAAAGTTGACCAAGAAGAATCTAGTGTTCAATTGGGACTTGGATTGCGAGTTTGCTTTCCAGCGACTGAAAAGGGCTCTTACGACAGCCCCAGTTTTGACATTGCCAGATGGAAGCAAGATGTTCACCGTTTATACAAATGCATGTGGGACTGGGTTAGGCGCCGTCTTAATGCAAGAAGGAAGGGTAGTAGCTTATGGCGGGAGACAATTGAAAGTGCACGAAAAGAACTACCCGACCCACGATCTTGAGTTAGCTGCCATCGTCTTTGCACTCAAGTCTTGGCGACACTATCTCCTAGGTGAGAAGTTTGAACTTTACACTGACCATAAATCGTTGAAATACCTTTTCTCGCAGAAGGACCTTAACTTGAGGCAACAGAGGTGGATGGAGTTTCTTGCCTCGTATGATTTCGAGATCTCCTATACTCCGGACAAAGGCAACGTAGTGGCAGACGCGTTGAGCCGAAAGAAACTGACCCTAAGCCCGCTGTTTGTTGAAAGACAAAGCCTAGAGTTTATAGTCTGCTTCGACTTTAGGCCTTCCTCCGATTTTGTACCAGGCTTGCTAGCATCACTCGAAGTACGCCCGACTTTAGTGGACTCGATAGGGACAACACAACGCGAGGACCCTCAGCTTGTGGAGACGATTGATAGGCTAATTAGGGGTGAGACTTCAAGTCACCTCAACAGATACTCCATCGACGGTAAGGGTGGGCTAAGGCGAGACGGAAAACTATACTTCCCACAGACAAGGGATTTAGTAAAGAAGGTTCTCGAGGAAGCACATCACTCCAAGATGACGATACACCCAAGCGGAGATAAAATGTACAAGGACATAAAAAGAACTTTCTTTTGGAACGGCATGAAGAAGGACGTGGCAGAATTCGTCTCTAAGTGTATGGTGTGCCAACAGGTTAAGGCGGAACAGAAAAAGCCTGGCGGTCTGCTACATCCTCTAGAGGTCCCACAGTGGAAGTGGGTTAGCATCTCAATGGACTTCATCGATGGGCTGCCTAGGTCTAGGAGAGGCAACACTAGCATTTGGGTAATAGTGGATAGGCTTACTAAAAGCGCCCACTTTTTACCTGTCAAAAGTAAAAGAACTGCCTCATCCCTAGCATCTCTTTACCTCAAGGAAATCGTTCGACTCCATGGAATACCATCCAGCATTGTTAGTGACCGAGACCCTATCTTCACAAGTGAGTTTTGGCGGAGTCTGCAAGAAGCGGTAGGCACACAGTTATGCTTGAGCACAGCCTATCATCCCCAAACCGACGGCCAAACAGAAAGAGTGAACAGATTTTTGGAGGACCTTCTAAGACTGTGCATCCTTGACTTCGGAGGGACATGGGAAGACCATCTTCCTTTGGTGGAATTTGCCTACAACAACAGCTATCAAGCAACCATCGGAATGGCGCCCTTCGAAGCTTTATATGGAAGACCGTGTCGATCACCCACTTGTTGGTGGGAGTCTACTGATAAGCTCATACTTGGACCAGATATGATCCGAGAGACTTCAGAGAAAGTAGACTTAATACGAAGAAGGATGAAGACGGCCCAAGACAGACAAAAGTCCTACGCTGACAAGAGGAGGACCGACCTTGAATTTGAGGTTGGAGACAGAGTTTTTCTTAAGGTATCTCCACTAAGGAACGTTGTTCGTTTTGGAACCACAGGAAAGCTAGCACCAAGGTTCGTAGGGCCATTCCCTATCATCGAGAAAATTGGGAAAATGGCCTATAGATTAGAGCTACCCGAAAAATTGGCCGGAGTTCACAACGTCTTTCACGTTTCACATCTCCGAAAATGTCTACATGAGTCTGCTGAAGTGGTAGAGCCAAATATCCTAGAAGAAGCTGAAGTGGAGCGCGAAGCAACCATAAGTAAAGTTCCAACCCGCATATTAGGAACGGAAGTGAAGAAGCTACGCAACCGCGAAGTCAAGCTCGTCAAAGTTCAGTGGAGCGACGCCGAAGGAGATGCAACTTGGGAAACTGAAGCTAAAATACGCGCAGCCTACCCTTTTCTTTTCGAGGGTACATCTTTGATCTTTCATTTTTCCTTAAGTTGCGCTTTTATCTATCTTTTTAGGTATATCTCCTCGACCCTATCTTTTAGGTAGAAACCCTTTGGATGAAAACATGTAATTGAAACATGTTATGGATGATGATTGCAAGTGGTTGCAAGTGATTGCTAGTGTTTGCTCGTGGTTGCATATACACACAATCTAGGTTTTAGATCGGCTCAATCACTTCATATTGCATATGCATATATGTTTGCATTCGTATATGGTTGAACTTTAATATGTTGTCATATGGATGTTGCATTTGTATGAATGATTGTGCACTCATGTAGAATCATGAATAGGAGGATTTGCATACATAATGGATTCATAGCACTTACATAATTCACATCAAGGAGGTCAACTGAATCAGTAGACCGCGTGATTTTGCATTAGATAAGTACATGTACACACACACTTCGCATATTATCATGAAGCATTAGAAGTATTTTAAGGACAATGGATGCTCGTGTTTGATGGATGAGTAGATGGATGTTTGGATGTTAGGATGTACATTCTTCCTGAACTTGAATATTTCGGGACGAAATCCTTTTAAGTGGGGGAGAATGTAACACCCCGTGTATTTTATAACAGTGAAGTTCACAAATTAAAGTATAATAAATTTCAAATCAAAGTATTAAGGGAAACGGGATATGCCATTGCGTTCGTCTCGGAAAAATACGCGAAATAGAGTCCGAGTTTTCAAAAAACGGAGCCCGTATGACCAAATTATGGCTCGATGAAGTTTCAGGAAATTCAAATTTCGAAAACAGATTTAAATTTCAGCCCAATCAGAGTAGGCGGGAAAATTCCCGCCCAAACCCACCAGGTCGACCTGGAGGTCGACCCTAGGGTCGACCTCCCAGGCCAGGTCGACATGGGAGTCGACCTAGGTGTCGACCTACCCCAGGCAGGTCGACTCTAGAGTCGACCTAGGAATCGACTGGGGAGTCGACCTGGCCCCTGAGCCAGGTCGAACCTAGCCCACCCTGGCTGGCCTGGTCTGTGTTTGGTCAATTTTCTGAGCCTTGCCTTGTCACTAGGGCTAGGTGTCAGCTCGTGATTGGCCTCTCCTTTGAACGAACGGCTATTATTAAACCAAGCTCCATCGACGGTCTAAATCAACTCACAAACTCTATAAAAAGGACCTAAGACTAACCCTAATTTACACAAACTAAAATGGAGATGAGACCGTCATGCTGCTGAGGAGAGACTGAGGATAGCCGTCAGAAATAGAGAGATAATGAGGAGATAATTCAAAGCTTAAAGCAACGTTAATCAAATCAAAGCGACGCCTACAACAAAGGATAGCATCTCAAAATTCAGAATTCAGATTCCTAAATTGAAGATTCGTCATACGTTGTAAGTAGAGTGCTATTTCGATATGTATTAAATAATTGTGTTGATTTGTGTAAAGTAAGAAATGGAATTGTGGCGATAATAATCTATATTTGTACGTTGCTTTGATGCTAAACGATTTGGGAATATTATGGTATACGATTGGATATTTGCAATTATGCGATTTGCGTTGGAAGTTAACAACGAAATGGAATTGTGGCAATAATAACCTATATTTGTATGTTATTTTGATTCTAAACGATTTGGCAATGCTATGGTGTACGATTGGATTCATACAAGTATATGGTTTATGTTGACAACCACATGTTGTGGAATTTCAATTGGGATTCATGCAAGCATACGATTCATATTGAAAACTACATGTTTGTGGTAGTTATTTACAACACCCATTTGATAATTGCAAGTATATGATTCATGTTGAAAATAACAACTATATGTTGTAATAGTTTGTTTGAAATTCATGCAAGTCTATGACTTATTGTTATGCCAACATGATGTATAATTCAATGGTCATCTTTAGTTTAATTTGATCCACTTAAGTATTATGATTCATATGAAGGTTATGTTGGAATTGGCATCATAGTTCAAGTATAAAAATCATGATTTTGTGATAGTGACAGAAGCAAGCGTCTTTGTAAGCTTGTATTAATTTTATGAACATGACTAAACTATGTTTGTTATTATGCCTAGTTGAAAACATGTTTTTAGGCTTATGTTGTTATCATAATCATATGATAATATATTTGACACATATGTTACATTAGAATTACACTAGAATTACTTACTAGTTACATAGATAGGATAAAAACCATGACTATATGAATAGAAGGACTCATTTTCAATTATGATTATGCCATAATTATATGATTAGAATGGTTCATGTTTAAGTACTATTTATGCCATGACTACATGAATAGAATGATTCATGTTTTGTTTATACCATGATTATGTGAGTAGAATGATTTATGTTTAAGTATTGCTTATATTATATGTTGTTACAACTGCAAGTTCACATGTGCCTACCTTATGTTAATTGAATCGTTATGTTGCAAGTTCATGCGTTCACACTACCCTTTTTATGTTACCTTATAAACACCATGTTATAAGCCTCCCCTTTTCATATGGCTAAATTGGGTTTAAGTGTTAAACCCAACACACCTTACATTGGAACGAACGTATAAAATAGGGGTAATGACGTTTGGGCTAACATGTAGAACATATGTGTTGGCATGTTTGACGCATGCCAACAACCTTGAAAAACAATTAAGTGGCATAAATAAATCTTAATCAATAAAGATGAATTTGAATAATGGGCCACAAATATTTACATATAAAAAGAAAAGAGACAAAGTATGTAAATGTAGAAAATACGATGTGTTTAACCCGATGTTGGATTGAGTTGTGATGTAAACCTGCCCGGAACCGCTCGGCTGTCCCGTAGTCACAACAATACCTATCCAATGTGGGTGGTTAAATACAGAGCCCAATAAGGACCCGAGGTTAGACTGAGTTGTGGCGTAAGACTGCCCGGACCCAACCGGCAACAGGCAGCCACAACAATACCTGTCTAATGTGAGAGGTCAAGGCTTTAATAAGACAATTAAGGCTGAGTCAGGATTGATAGGATTAAGTGAATTAAGACTTAATCAAAATGGAACATGCTAAACTAAACAGACTGATTGGGGGTTAGGTTTATAAAACACTTAACCAACTTAGCATGTTGGCTAGAAATAGAAAAACCTAGTAGCGGGGGACCCTTTTCAGCAGTAACCCTACAAGGTATCATGATACCCTGAAACTAGGCAGGGTGGGGCACGATTACTGGGCTGACTGTAAGAGGTCAAATCAACGGCGGTGGTGCAGCAATGTAGGTTCTAACGGGGTGCGGGCGTGCACACACTCCGGCATAGAAAAACAAGGCACTGGGCACCAGTAGCATACCTGTGCATTCTAGGATTGTGTCGGGCCGCCACCATGGGACTTGATACACCCCATGGTGGGACCAGCATTGGTAACTACAACAACGGGGGTCGTAAGACACATGTAACTATGCGAGTAGGAGCCGATCATCAGAAAAAGGATCACTTCACCCTGATTATGGGGTGCTGTTGGGAACTAGTTTATATGGGTACATAGATTAATATGGGGTATGATAGTATTCGACCCTAGACCACTTAACTTAGTTTATATTGCTTTCCCATTTCTAGTTTATGCTTATCATACTCAGTTCTTTATTCATAGACTGAATAGTCCTAGACTTACTCAGGCTTTATGTCTGACTCTACTTTTCTTTCGCCTTCTTTTCTTTCGTTCCCCCCCCCCCCCCCCCCCCCAGGTCCACAGGGAGGGAATACCGCAGCTTGACCAGTTTCCGCATCCAGCTTGAAGAGAAAGAATGTATTGCTTGGATCTTTTCCATTTTGGGCTATGGCTTTGGACAAAAATTATGGGACTTTTGCAGTTTATTTATGTTTTCTTTATGCTTCTTTAAATAATGTAATCAAGGCAGTTATCATTTTGGAAGTATTGTAAGACAATTATGGCATGGTTTGTGTAACACGTATTTTGATGAAATAAAAGTTGTTGTTTTTCCGCTGTTCAAAAATATGTGTTATTATATCTGTCTTGTATATCTGTGACTTATACTTGTAAACCTCCACCAAAATTAGGGCATTCCCTTTGAGAGTGACCCTAACGGAGGTGGGGTGTTTCAGTATAACTGATGAGAACCTTCACAAACATCATCTTCTCGATGTAAGATTCTGGCTTGATCAGGGTTGTAGGCCTTACAAATATGTTCCCCCCACTCCGGCAATTAGGGAATCTAGCAGCATGCCCCAGGCCGAGGGACAAGTGACCTCGGAAGCTACAAAGACGATTGAGCTTCCTAAAAGTCCTTCACCTATGGATGTTTAGGACGACGAAGAGATAAACATATACAGAGGAGGTGTGGTCCGAGCTGATGAACCAAAGGATGTTTCCATTGCTGAAGGGGAGTCTTCTCCAAAGACACCGCCATCAACTAGGCCCTCGACTCATGGTTCTTTAACAGAGGAACAAATATATGGGGATTTAGACAAGCTCCCCTTTTCAGATAACATTTACACATTTGAGGATTTTGGAGCGGAACCGTTCTTCCCTATCTCCAAGGAAGAATCCGCTACCGTCAAAGAGATGGAAACTGTACAAACGAGCCTAGCTCCGGGCCCTGGTATATTAGGGGGGATCACATGGGACACACACATCACATGCACCACATGTCACAACATCCATACACCATATCTACTTATGGTTCTTATATCTGCTTGTTTGTTTTGCAGGAAAAATTCCTCGTCGTCGCTCCTATTCTCATCGTGAACTTCGTGAGTGCACGCCCAGATTCAATCCCGCTACCAAGCATTATCACAGTGATAGTCGTGGGAGGGATAGCAAGAAACATTATGATTCTTATCACCTCATCCTACGCGCTCTCGTTCTCCTTCAAGGCATGATCCCGAGAAGCACCATAGTCATCAAGTGCCACATGCGTGGGGAAAACAACTTCCTAAAGCTCCGACCCCCCTGAAGGGTATCCCTCCTCCGGATAAATCCTCCAAGAAACATCATGAATCCAAGGAAAAGCGTAAATACTTGAGCCAAGGTTTGGAAAAGGGATAGAAAGCTCTCATCCCATCCATGCAGCGCAACATTGATATTACTATTGCACAAGAGGTGACCCTTACCCCTGAAAATCAAGCAAAGCTGGAGCGTCTGTAGGAGCAGTTCCCCGACATCTATTTTGGTAAGATGCTCTTCGTTCAAGGTCTCGAGCCGGTTTCCGATGATTGGGACACAGAAGTCGTTAACCGAGTAGGCCACATGGCTACTCAATATAGGGCAATGAAGAAACATGCCAAGAAGCTTCCAGAGGTTATCCACCGTCTGGAAATAGACATAGCCAAAGTTAAAGAAAAGGCGGAATATGATATCAAAGCTAGGGATAAAGCTGAGAAGCGACTTGAAGATACTCAAGCCCTTCTTGTCATGGCTCAGAGAGATGTCGAAAGCTACAAAATGCAGTTAGAGGATGCGAAGAAACGTTTCCACTTTGAGCTCGATTCGAACAGCTAAGAGCGTATAGCCATGAAAAAGGAGATAGAGGATCTCAAGTCGGTTAATACTAAGTTGAAACATCACAGGACTGCTTTGCCTTAGAAAAAGCTGTTGGGGAGAAGGAAAATGGAAAGCTTAAAGGACAAACTTGCTAATGCTGAGGAGAGAGTAGATCTCACTGAAGGACATGCCAATGAGCCCTCGAGTCCGCCTTCAATGCTACTGCTAAGCTTCCACGACTGAATAGGAGATAGAAGGGTTTGATGAATTACTGATGGACTTTTTCACTCAAGTCATCCGAGCCCGAGACATCTCTTGGATCAAGAAATATCCTACCACCTTAGCTGACATATGGACCAGATTATCGAAATCGAGAAGCATTTCTAAAGGTTGAGGTTGTCGATGAGGATGATCTTATGCGGACTTTTCTTAGAGGCGAAGAGCCGGAGAGACTAGCGGAGGGCAGACGTCTAATTAAAGAGTCTATGGAGGAAGAGTAGCTTAAACTCAAAGGAAAAAAACAAGGTCGATGAGGGTTCAAGCTCAGCTATGGAGCTCAAGACTTCTGGGGTAGAGGAGTATAGTCTTGATGACCTGTTAATCTCTGAAATTCCTAATCCCCAACCTGGTGGAGTTTCTACTGCAACTCCGGATAAGAAATTGGTGGAAGGTATCTCCACATTCTCTCCATAATTTGTTAAAGCTGTCATAACTTTTTGTCGCATTTTGCAGCAAACGGTTGAGAAGGCCACATTTTCTCCCAAATTAGTAATAATTGCTTCTCATGATTTAGGTGCCAAAATGGCTGAAGGTACTGCAAACGAGCAAGCGAAAGTCGATATGACCGAGAAGGCCATTGTACCTTCGAGCACTAATGTTCCTAAGGATGCTGAAATCATTGGGGCCTTGAAGGACACTGTGGTGACGACGGGGATGAAGAAGAGGATATTACTATCACGGGAGGGACCAAGGGGAATGATAATTTGACCTTGGCCGATATGAAGGCCAAAAAGGATGAGCAACTAAAACTTAAAATTGAGGAAGAGCCTCTAAATGTGCCACCTCTCTCTACTGCTCCTGGATCTGGAATGATTATAAAGCTCTCCTCCAAGTCGATAACCACACAACTTATGTCCCAGTCTACTGGCATTCCACAAGATCCTCCTTTATGAAAGAAGAAAAGGAAGAAGCATGATTCCCCTGATGCTAGCAAGGAGGTTTCAGAAAAGAAGAAGAAGGAGAAGAATTCGAAGTCATCCCTAAAGCCCAAGTAGAGCTTGTTGGTTTATGTTTTTTTAGATCTTCCACTGGACCTTTATAGTTGTTGCAACTGCAGCTCTCGCATTTTGTCCAGCTTCATTTTGTAAACCTGCATTTAGTAAATGAAATTCTGTTTCTTTCTCATTACTGCGTACCTGCAAGTTTATTATATTTAGTCATACATAAACATTCAGATCATAACTAAGTTAAAATCACACCATGAACCATTCCGGTAAGGGAAATTTAAAATTTTTGCTCTACGCGTTTATGTGTATGCCCCCAATCAATCATTAACTTGATGCCTGGCCAGGGCTTGTTGAGGATTGATTAGAATCGGATATATGTTGCCCCCATGTCCGGGAATGAGGGATTCAGGCACAACTTTCATTCTTGTTCCCGGTCCTGTAGTGGGATAGGAGCCCTCTTGTGGCATTTGATCAAAACACCTTTATACTCTCATGTCGTATGCCCAGGATAGAGTTCAAACTCAACTTTTAGTTTGACCCCAATTCCTTCAGTGGTGTAAGAGTTCATTTGCAGCGCCCAGTCCATGGCGCCTTTATACTCTCCCGTCAGATGCCAACGTAGAGTGGAGTCGAGGCGGTCTTTTGATCACGGTGCACTTTCCCTCCTCTTGGACAATTTCATTTCCCAGTCCTTAATACTCTTCTCATGTCACGAGAGTTAGATTGTTTGAGATTGTGTCATTTACTCCATTGCGCCCTCATTGCTTTGTATGCTATTGACCTTCTGGTTTGATAGAAGATTCTTTGAATTACGTGTTTCAAGATCGTCATAAGGTTTATGACAAATATCATAATTATAATAGCTCATATGAATAAAAAAAAATGAAAGACTGAACAAGAATTGGTATGGTTGGAGTAATTGACACACGGTATTTTATAGTGGTTCGGTCAAATCATGAGCTACTCCCACTTTATAATCTTTTGCTTATATAACCAGTCTGTTCTCGACAAGTCATGCCTTTTTACAGGGTCCTACAAAAAAAAGGGTAAAAATAATAATTTCATGTCAAGTAGTGCCGTAAATGTTCGGCGTTCCACACTTTGGGGATTTCATTTCCGTCCACGGTCGCTAGCTTGAAGGATCCATTATCAAGCCTCCGTAGAATGGTATACAGTCATTTCCATTTCGAACCCAAGAAGACGGGGTTTGGGAAGATACGCTTTAGTACCAGGTCGACAGGTTCAAAGGTTCAAGCTCGAAATTTCTTGTTGTAATATCGGGAGATCTGTTGTTTATGTCTCAAGGCACGCATATATGCTTTGTCCCTTTTTTTCCTTGACCATATCCACGGACTCGAGGAGTAGTCTATTATTAGTCATTGGGTCGAAATAAGTGGTTCTGTGGGACGGTACTTCTAATTCGACCAAGATGACTGCCTTTGACCCGAAGGCCAGGGAGAAGGGGGTGTGTCTTGTAGCTGATTTATAGGTCGTTCTGTAGGCCCACAATGCCAAAGGTAACTCTTCAACCCACATGGCTCTGGCCCGCTTCAATCGCTTCTTCAAAATGGACTTGATTACTTTGTTCGCCGCTTCTACTTGTCCATTTGATTGTGGATGCGCTACAGTGGTGTACCTTTTATCTATATGATACTTCTGGCAGAAGTCTCGGAACTCGGTGCAATCAAATTGGGTCCCGTTGTCTGTGATGATGATCTTCGGGATTCCAAATCGACATATGATATTCCTGACGATAAAGTTTATTACTCGCTTGGTCGTAATTGTGGTCAATGGTTCAGCTTCGATCCATTTCGTAAAATAGTCTACGACCACGATTGCGAATTTCGCTCCGCCTTTTGCGATCGGTAAGCTCCCAATAATATCAATTCCCCAAACGATGAATGGCCGCGCGCTCATCATTAGCTTTAATTGGCCGGGAGGTGCCCTAGGGATCATAGCGAGTCTTTGTCATATGTCGCAGCGTTGCGTATATTTAGCTGCATCTTTATTCACAATGGGCCAGAAATGTCCATGTCGCAATATTTTGTCAGCCAATGTTTGACCTCTGGTGTGGTCGCCACATTCACCTTCATGTACTTCCCTCAGTACCCGCTCAATGTCATCATGGGCTATACACCGGAGGAGTGGCATCAAGAATCCTTGTCTGTAACAGACTTTGCCTTGCATGACGTATCTAGAGGCCTTGCGAATAACAACACGCCTTTCGCTTTTCTTGGTTGGAAGCGTTCCATTCATCAGGAAGTTCTTTAGGGGTGTCATCCACGGCTACCTTTCCGGCTTAGTTTCCAGTACAGGTTCAATTTCAATCTGATCGATACTTGGAGCCTCCAATATTTCAATCTTGACCATCTCTGTACCCTCAGGACTATCAGAACTAGCCAGCTTGGCCAACTTATCTGCCTTCTGATTCTCTGATCAGGAAATATGGGTTATACTATAGTGTTCAAAACCGTCCAGTAATTTTCTCACTTCTTTTAAATATGATACAAGTCTTGGCCCCTTGGCCTGAAACTCCTTATTGACCTAGTTTCTGACTATCTTGGAGTCATAGAAGATATCCAACCTTGCTATCCCCAACTCCTTTGCAAGCCTTAGCCTGACAATCAGGGCTTCGTATTCTGAGTCATTGTTCGTGGCATGGAACTCTAATCTTAGAGCATAGTATATTGATCGCTTTTCGGGAGTGACCAGTACAACTCCAGTGCCAAATCGTCTATCATTCTTGGCACTGTCGATATATAGCTTCCAGGTTGGGTTGAACGGTTGTTTTAAGGGACCAGCTTCTTCATTTGCTACATCTTTCTCAGGAATAGTGAATTCCGCTATGAAGTCATCCAACACTTGCCCCCTTATCGATCTTCGGGACTGGAAGTTCAAATCAAACTGGCTAAATTCTATATTCCATTTAAGTAGCCTTCCTGATGCCTCCGGCCTTTGCAAGACTTATCGGAGCAGATGGTTAGTGTATATGGTGATGGAATGAGCTTGAAAATAGCGGCGGAGCTTTCTGGATGCAATCAACAGGCTATACGCAAGTTTTTCTATCCTCGGGTAGTTTCGCTCTGTTGTCGCTAACTTCTTACTCACATAATACGCAGGCCTCTGGACTTTATCTTTTTCCCTTACCAATGCTGAGCTTATTGCATGGGATGACACGCCCAAGTATACGAACAAACCTTCGTGGTCAACCGGCTTGGATAATATCTAGGGTTCCTTCCAGATGGGTCAAGAGGTTCTGAAAGGCTTCCACATAATCAGGAGTCCATTTGAAATTGTGCTTTCCACGCTTTATCAAGTCGAAAGATGGAATGCGCTTATCTGTAGCTTTAGAAAAACCTACTCAATGCGGCAACTTTTCCGGTAAGGCTTTTCACATCTTTGATCTATCTTGGTTCTTGGATATTCCTGATTGTCGCGATCTGATCTGGATTAATTTCAATTCCACGTGAGCTAACGATAAAGCCCAAGAATTTTCCGAAGGAAACTCCAAATGAACACTTCAGAGGGTTAAGCTTCATCCCGTATCGTCAAAGGATATTGAACATTTCTGCTAGGTAAGCGGTATGATTGGACGATTGTCTGGATTTCACTAGCATGTCATCAACATACACTTCCATTGTCTTCCCGATCGGATTGTAGAACATCCGATTCACTAATCGTTGGTATGTTGCTCCGGCGTTTTTCAATCTTAAGGGTAGCAGTACAACCCCAAATCCGCGATGAATCTGGCTTGCTCCAGGTCCGAAACATGCATGGGAATTTGGTTATATCCTGAGTTAGCATCCATGAAAGAGAGAAGTTCATGACCCACTGTTGAATCCACCAATTGGTCAATTCTATGGAGTGGAAAACTGTCCTTCGGGCAAGATTTATTCAAATATGAGAAATCAATGAAGGTGCGCCATTTTCTGTTGGCCTTCTTAACAGAAACTGGACTTGAGATACATTCTAGGTAAGTTGAATCTTTAATGAATCTGTTGCTTCTTAACTTCTTAACTTCTTCATTTAAGGTAGCTGACCTCTTCGGGCCAAGCATTCGCCTTTTCTGCTTAACGGGTGGATGCTTTGGGTTGATGCTCAACGAGTGGCTCGTAATTGAGGGGGATATTCCACACATGTCAGCATGGGTCTAGGAAAACACGTCCAAGTTGGCCTTTAGAAAGTCAGTCAATTCTTTTGCTCGAAGAGGGTCTAGTTGGGACTCGATCTTCAAAACCTTCGCTGGGTTGTTATCATCGATCAAGATATCCTTGGTCGTTTCATTAGGTGTCGCCATTCTGCCCTTGGGTGCCTCGTCCTCCCTAGGATCTATGTACTCAAGCAGTTCTCTGGGCCACTCCTTCGGGGTTGTCCCCTTTAATTGCTATAATGAATCTTCCATTGTGGGAGAGGAATCACCCTTAGTTTCTACGTCTTTTCCATTGCGTAGCAATTTTAACTCTTCTATGTAGCCGGCTTGTCCAGCTACTTGGTCACCTCCGATTACTCCCACTCCTGCATCGGTTGGGAATTTCAACAATAGACATTAGGGCGCAATGCAAGCTCTGAATTCTGCTAGGGCTGGTTGGCCTAAAAAGGCGTTATAAGGTGATTCAATATCCAAAACTACGAACCGGAGAATTCTCACTCTCCGATGATCTCCTTCTCTGAGAGTTACTGACAATTCTATAAATCCAATTGGCAATGTTGAAGCTCCATTGAAACTGCGTATCCATCCATCGCAGGGCTTCAATTCCTTTGCTTCAAGCTTCATCTGATCAAACGCTTTCTTGAATAGAATGTTAACTAAACTTCCATTGTCCACTAAGACCTTGTGAACTAGAGCAGGACCAGTAGTGGCCGTGATCACTAAGGGATCTTCGGTAGGGGAATGAACTCCAATACTATCTCTATCACGAAATATGACATCGTCAGACATCGTCTTCCGCTGTTTTACTGGGGTGGTATCTTCAAGATTGCTGCACTCCCCTATTTTGAGGTGCTCGGCCGCATTTACATACTAATCCACTGCCTTATAGCTATGTTCAGCCAGATGGGGTCCTCCAACTATAGTGTTGATGACGATGCCTTTATCTTTCTTCTACGCAGTAGCCTTTTGAGGTGGTTGCCCTTTGTTTCAGTCTGGACTAGCTTGCCCCTATTTCTCGGGGCTGCCTTATATTCGTCCAACCTCCCTTCTCTAAGAAGCTTCTCTACCAAGGCTCTTAAATGTTGACATTCATTTGTTGAACGCCCTTAGGTCTCATGGAAAAGGCAGAACTTTCTTGTCTCACTCTCCTTCTCCGTTGAATCCTGAGGAGGGGTTTCTTGTACTGAATAACATTATAAGTATCTAGGTAGATATTCTCTAACGTGTTGTTCAAATGTTTGAGGTTTTCAAATGTCCTGAACTGGGGTCTCTTCTGCGAGTTGTTTCCTCGATTCTTCTTTTTGTTGCCATTTCCAGTTTGGCGGCTATTATCCTGGTTCTTGTTTACAACATTGACCTCTACCTTCCCAGGGCTATCTCTAGACTATTTGATGGCCATGTTACTCTATATATCTTCCTTATCCATGGCCTTCCTCTTTCAATTAGCATACAATTCCTCTTGGCACTGACGAATATTGGCTTTCTCATAGAATATCTCCTTGGTCAACAGTGGTTTTCCAGCTAAATATTTGCCAAACTCCGTATCTTTATCTACTCCATCAATTAAGGCCATGAGGATGGATTGCTCATAAGGGTCTCTAACCTCCGTGACTGCTAAATTGAAGCTGTCTAACTACGACCTTAGAGTTTCATTGGGAAGCTGCTTAATGAGTGATAACTCAACGACATTTTTGGACCTTTGAGTAGGAAGTCGGAATTGATTTATGATCCTTTCACTTAATTCTTTGAAGCTAGAGATCGATCATGCAGGAAAGTTTGTAAACCACATTAACGCCACATCCTCTAGAAAAATCGGGAATGCCTTGCATTTCACTGCGTTGGGAGCGGAAACAACATTCAAATAACATTAATATCTTATTAAATGATGAAGCATGTCTGTCCTGCCCGCATAACGGTTCATAGTTGGCATATTGAATCGCCTCGGGAATCAGACGTCCAATATGTCATCGGTGGAGGGGTATGACTGCGATCTAGACTCCAATCCTCATTTCTTTGTCCATGGCTATCTGTCATGATCTGCCTTACCATTGCTTCAACGTCGGCATTGGTCAAAGTGGATTCAGGATCAGCACTCCTTGCCCTGCGGGGCCCTCCAATATCTCTTTGATGTACCGTCGCCAAGTTCGGGGCTTGAGCAGAGCTTCCTTGCCCCCTATAACCAAGGTCTATCATGCGGCGAGGGGTTAGTAATGGTTGATTATGAATAGGGTCATCAGCATCCTGACCCCTAGGTAGTACTGTGGGTCCCCACATAGGCAAAAGAGCGGGATTATTCAAGTTACGATTGTAAGGTCCCAGGTTAAGTGTCGTTCCTTCTCAAGAAGGAAAAGATACAAATCGAAGCGGTTCCACGTTCTCAGGCCTTTCTAATGGCTGTCGTGGGGGTCTAGGAGGATCTTCTGACAAAGATGAGTATTCCATAGTAAAACGATATGTTGGTGAAGGCGTTCTCTGCCTTCGAAGATGAGTATTCTGGAGTAAAAACGATATGTTGGTGAAGGCATTCTCGGCGTTTGAAGTTCATTTATCTGTCTTCTCATCGCAGCCATATTCTCCTGCATCAAGGTACTCTCATGTCTTTGAGCCTCCAAAGCGTTGTTCGTTCTTTCCAACATGTCAAGAATGCGAGACATATTTCCTTATATTGCTGGGGCAGACGCAAGTAATCGATCACTGACATTCACAGTTGGATGTAGAGAACTTGAACCAGGTCGAGCAGAAGCATCAGCATGGGTTGAATGGGTCATAATCTCTTTTTCGGGCCGAGTTGTGGTCCCCTGCTGGGGCGGTTCGTGACCCCATTCTGGGGTTGGCTCGTGGTTTCTGTTTGAAGGCGGATCATGGTTCCACCTTGTTGGTGGCTCGTGGTTCCACCTTGGAGGCGGCTCATGATCCCCACCTGGGACCGGGTTGTGACCCCCTCCTGGGGTGGGATCACCTCATGCGAGCCGTGAGCTGGGGGGACCACCTCGGCCTGTTCTTGAGTGTTTTCTTCGATAGCTTCATTTGCTCGAGAGGCTCGTGAATCCTTGGATTTCTTTGTGGCAATAACGTCGTGACTTTACTAAAATCTTCAAAAAATGAAATAGCGAGAACGCGGACTATTAACTTTGGACTTGAAAATCCAAATAGTAGAACAATAATCCGATAGACTGAGAATTCGTTTCTTAGTGAAAGCATCAAAATGTTAGACCAAAATGGTTCTAACACCCAAATTGTCTTGAATTGCAAAGAATTATAACTAGAGATGAAATAAAATGCAAGAAACACACCAAATTTATAGTGGTTCGGCGTTAAAGAGCCTACATCCACATTATATGACTTTGATTATACGTTTGAAAGAAAGTATAATCACACTATTCTCTCAATCTCACTTTTACGATACACTCAGTAAATTTGAGATAACACTAACTAGAAATGATGAAAGTACGATAATGGTGGAATCAGAACTCTCAATTGCCAAAAGATCATGAAAAATGCCAAGTGTTGGGGCCGGTTCATGTAGACATGTGGCAAGAATCCCGAGGATGTCGGAGTCATTCGTGAGTGGGTGGAGAAATGGTCAATGTGGCGGTTGTGGACACGTGTTACTGGATCCTTGATCTGTGGTTCGTGGGTGACTAAGTCATGGCCTCCATTTCTTGAGTATAGGGTTGGTTCGTGATGTAGGGGATGAGCGAGGTCGTGGGATCAGGTCATGAGCGGGTCGTGGTTCTGGTTCATGAACGGGTTGTGAAAGGGAAGACCGCGAGCGCAAAAAGGGGGGAGCTAGACCACGAGCCGGGGTCATCTAGGTGTGTCATGACCTGGATTCCAGTATCACGAGCAAGGATATATACATTTGGGCTTATAGATGCAAGTATCCTTGTTCATCTGTATGCTAGTGTTTATATCCTTGGTGGCTTGATCAAAAAGCTAGCAAACATCACCGGTTTCCAACCAACATGTTTTTGAGTTGCACGGTCTTCCATACAAAGCTTCAAATGGAGCCATACCAATAATGGACTGATAACTATTATTATATGCGAGCTCAACCAGATGCAAATGGTCATCCCATGACCCTCCAAAATTCAATATACAAGCTCTCAGGATATCCTCTAATACACGAATCACCCTCTTTGTTTGACCATCGGTTTGGGGATGGTACGCGGTACTGAGACGTAATTCTGACCCGAAAGCCTCTTGTAAGCTCTTCCAAAACCCACTAGTAAATAATGGATCTCGGTCTCTCACAATATCTTTAGGTACTCCATGAAATCTCACTACCCACTTCATATACAGTTCCACTAACTTAGCTGCTGTTCTATTTGACTTGACCGGTATAAACCTTGCATTTTGGTCAATCGATCCACAATCACCCAAATACTATCATGATCCGATCTAGTTCTTGGTGAACCATTGATGAAATCCATTGAGACTTGTTCCCACTTCCATTTGGGAATTTATAACGGTTGTAACAAACCACTAGGCTTCTTTTGCTCGGCTTTAACTAATTGGCAATTCATGCACTTGGATATTAACTTCCCAACGTCTCTCTTCATCCATTCCCAGTAGTAGGTCTGTTTCATGTCTCGATACAATTTGTTACCATCGAGATTTATATTAAATTTTGATTGATGACACTCTCTAAGCACTACATCTCTCAATCCATTAACACTGGGTACAACTAGTCGCCCATTCTTTCGAAGCCATCCCTCACGATCAAGTCCATACTTATTCATTTCCTCACCGTCGGTACCCATCTCTAACTTGGACATGATTTCCAATAAGTTAGGATCGTCCCTATGACTTGAGCCGATCCGCTCAATCAAATTCGGTCTGATCGTCAAACTTGCTAACATCTCTGGATCTAATTCGCACTTAGGTCTGAAATCATATCCTGTGATATACTCCAGTTGCTTCCATTCCAGAAACATAGCTTACAAATTAGCATGTCTCCTACTCAATGCATCAGCTAGCGCAGTTCCCATCCCGGGTGTGTATGCGACATTGAAATCATATGAAGCTAAGAACTCTAACCATCTTTGCTGACGAAGATTTAAATCCCTTTGAGAGAAAAGATACTTTAATGACTTATGATCGGTAAACAACTCGAATCTTTCTCCCAAGGGATAGTGTCTCCACATCTTTAACGCGGACACAATCGATGCCGATTCCAAATCATGAGTAGGATATCTTTTCTTATGTGGTTTCAGTTGCCGACTAGCATAAGCTACAACCCTACCTCCTTGTATCAGTACAACACCTAGTCTGGTACAACAAGCATCTATGTATACCATCATCTCTTCGTTCCCTTTAGGAATAAATAACACTGGAGCACATGTTAACTTCTCCTTTAGGCTTTTAAATTCATTCTCACACCTTTCGTCTCAAGAAAAATCTTGATTCTTCTTGGTCAACTAAGTTAACAGTGACGCTATCTTGGAGAAGTCATGAATAAACTTACGATAATATCTAGCTAATCCAAGAAACTTCTCACGTCCATTACATTCTTGATCGTAGACCAATCTTGCACCATAGCCACCTTCGTAGGATCCACGGCAATACCATTCTCTGAAACAACATGGCCTAAGAATCTCACTTCCCTCCTCCAGAAGTGACACTTAGAAATTTTTGCCTTCAATTGGTGTTTCCTCAACACCTCCATCACTGTCCTAAAATGTTCCTTGTGTTATTCCCCTATCCTCGAGTAAATCAAGATATCGTCCACAAACACAAGTACAAACATTTTTAATTGATCCTTGAAAACCCTATTCATAAGATCCACAAAATATGCTTGAGCATTGGTCAACCGAATGGCATGACCAACCAATCATAGAATCTAGACGGCGTCCGAAATGCTGTTTTATGTATACTCTCAGCTGCTACTCGGAGCTGATGAAATCCTGTCATGAGATCCAACTAAGACAACACTCTTGCTCCATCTAATTGATCAAACAAATCATTTATCCATGGAAGAGGATACTTATTCTTCCTAGTCACCTTGTTCAACTCGCGGTAGTCCACATGTAAGCGAAGGGAACCATCGACCTTAGTAGCAAATACAACTTGTGATCCCCACTCGAAAACACTTCTTTGGATACGCCCCTTCTTCAAAAGAACGCCAACTTGCACTTCGAGCTCTCGCTTCCCCTTGGTGACATATGACAAAGTGGAATCACTATAGGTCTGGCATCTTTCACTAAATCAATCCGAAATTATCTCTCAGTGTGATAGAAGTCTGGTCACTCCCTCAAAGGTGTCCGGATACTCGCCAGCAATAGGCACATCTGATAACTCATCATGCGGGATGTCGAGGGAATTTAGAAAACTAGCCATCACTCCATCACTAGGTGGGCAACCCAATACCACCCTCCGCCCATCATCCGCTCTAATGGTCACCGAAGACCCCTCACAGTCTACCACCACCCCATACCTTTGGAGCCAATCAACTTCCAAAATAATGCCAAACCCAGTAAAGCCCAAAACAAAGCAATCATAAGCAAACATACATCCATGACTTGATAAGACCAAATAACGATAAATCATACAAAGGCTAGTCGAACCACTGATCGAGTTCGTCACAACTAAAGGTCTATCTACAATCTGTGGTTCCAATCCCAACCAACCTACCTGGTCACTAGATACGAAGGAATGGGAAGCCCTGGTATCAAACAATACTCGAACAGGAACATCATAAATAGAAAGCATACCTTGAATAACAACACCCATTCCCTTATCCGCCGCAGTTGGGGCATTCGACGAAGAAGGAACAACATTGATAGCATATGCTTTCATGATCTGCTTCTCCTTAAGGGGTTGTGGATACTCATTCTTGGGATGACCCACTTGGCTATAGTTGAAGCACTTCCTTTCCCTGGTTTTGCTCGGCAACCTCTGACATAGTGGCCCTTCTTGCCACAGTTAAAGCACTCGATGTATTTCTTATTATTCTTTTTCTTACCATCCTTGGTTTGGTTCTATTTTCTCTTATTCTGGGAATTCTTATTGCCTTCACCGCTTGCCCGCGGTTTCGGCTCGTCTGCAGATGTAATAACGACCTCGGTCTTCGTCTTAGGGTAAAGGCTCTCTGATCTCAATGCCTTTCCCATAATAGATTCGAATGTCTCATCGATATGGTTTATAAGTCTTTCCTCAAAGTAGCCATCTAGGCCAGTTATAAACTTCTCGTTCTTCTTCTCGGTAGTATCGATAAGAGATAATCCATATTTCGATAAGGTGTCGAATTCAGCAATATATTCCGAGGCTGCCCTACCATTCTGCTTAAATTCCAAAAATTTCCTAAACAATTCTGATTTCTGAGCAGCTGGAATAAACTTGTCACTGAAGTGAGTCTTAAACTAATTCCAAGTAATTTGATCTTCTGGAGTAGCCGCTTTAGTGGCATTCCACCAAATCATAGCTCGTCCTTGAAGATGATGCGATGCTAACTTTCTCTTTATTGCATCATCGATCCCCTAATCCTCGAAGATACGCTCACAACTATCAAGCCAATCTTGAACTTCCGTAGCCGATTCCGTTCCATGGAACGACTTCCCACCAAGACTAGTATAATCCTTGCTGAGCATGGCGAAATCGGCTCTAGGCGTCTGCACTACCGCACCACCACCGTTAGTTGCATTAGGAACTGGTCCCTGAGCATCCCTAAGCATCTCTCGCATGAAGGCAGTAAACATCGTCCTTATATCAGGGACATTCCCATTGTTGTCCTCTGAACCCACTCCCTCTTCTACTCCAGATGTGGGGTTCCTCACTGTGCTCCTCGCATTTCGGCTCATCGTTCAATCTGTAAAGAGAAAATGATTAACCATCTCCTTGGTGGTGCCGGTGCAGTGCGACTTCATCCTTAGATATACTAATAGTATTATATATATATAGTTTTTGAAAACTAAAATATCACAAATACGTGCTCTCATATACGTATACTATCTCTCCCTGATGTCTTCCCCTAGGTTAAACTACACAACGATAGGCCCTGATACCAAGTGGGATAGCCGCCCCATACCATCAGACATTTCCCCGAAATGCATTGTGCTAATGCTCGACTAGCACGAGACGATCGTCAAAGGATTTGAAATGATGAATAACCAAGAACTCGTAGTATATCTCACAGCGCATGGAATGAAATATAATAATAACATAACATGATATAAAACAGACGAGACAGTACATAAGCTGAAAACTAAACCATACCTATCAGAGTAGCAGAATCCAAAATACAGCTTCATATCCAATTATTACAACTTAAAATACTGTCTCTAAAAGGAAATAAAATAGGTACACTACTAATGCCCAAAGTATTTACCAGCAACAACACAGGGAGAATATATATATAGTATGTGGAAGCCTCCTGTTCGTCTCCGGACAGCTACTTGTGCATAACCACCTAACCTGCCTCTAGTCTGTTTGCTTAGGAGCACCCAGAGTAATAAGAAGAGACATAAAAATCTGGGTCAGATGAAAGTCTGGTATGAGCGATAGCAAATCTATATCACTAAATAGAGCAATAACATGTATAAGTAATCATACCTGACCTGGACCTGCAACCAAAGAGTTAGCACAACAAGATGCACAATACTCTAAGGTAAACACTAACATAGAGTGTAAAACGGAAGTGTGAGTGTCATGGTAATAGCAAACATCAAACATCAAACATAGCAATCATCCTCACATCTCTCACTTAGTGCGTAAAGCACACGATATCCACCACTTTGATCACTGAATCCATTTGGGGTTATGATGGAGTCCAACTCCATACAACTATTACTATGACCACACTGCCCTGTTCTGTAGTCAATAACCCTACCCAGTCCAACCAGACCTGGCTTTGGTTCGTCTACATGCCTCATCTCTCAACGGTGAACCAAAGTTATATATATCGATAACTCCTTTGCACACGTCCCGCAGCAAAGGCCAGCTCCAGAAGTTAACTCGTTGGTTCCCATCTGGATTCTAAGTAATAACTCCTCATTTGGACTTCCTTTGCATCACGGGTTTTGGTCGGATTGGAGTTGATCTTTAGAAGAGTTCACGATCGTCATCGCGTGGTAGAAGTTCGAATCCGGTTTGGTTCGGAGTCATCATCTCGGTTCGGGTCGTGGTCCTCCACCGGGTTGGGTCGTGGTACTCCACCGGGTCGGGTCGTGGTACTCCACCGTGGTCATGTCATGGTACCCCACCGGGTCGGGTCGTGGTATTCCACCGGGGTCAGATCGTGGTATTCCACCGGGTTGGGTCGTGGTACTCCACCGGGGTCGGGTCGTTGCCTCCTCTAGGGTTGGGTCGTGGATGCTTCATTGGGGTCGGGTCGTGGTCCTTATACCCGAACCGAGTCGTGCTCACTGGTGACGAGCCGAACCCACGAGCCAGGATCACTTTCCCAAGTCAAGAGCCGCACCTATCAGCAGTTTTCCAGCAAGCTAATTTTGCCAAACGATAGTGTTTTCAACCATTCTAACTTTCCAATGCAGTCATGAAACATACCAAACAGCAGTAACAACATATAGGTCGAATCAAAAAGATCAAAACATCAATCACATAGGCTATTTTAGATCAAACATACCCAAATCCACGATTTTCCCCTTAATTACCTAAATTTCGGGATTAGCAAACTTAATCCAAATTCACCCAAATTTATATATGTGACATAAACTAAGATTTTAGAATTTTCACATAATTTTGCAGAATTTTTAGATGTATAATTTCGCTAATTATTACTAATCACCCCTAATTAGCCACAATTAGTGTATAAACATGCAAATCACTCACCTTAGCCAAAAATAAATGTTAGATTTGAATCTTTTACTGATTTGGCTCGGATCCCGATGTGGTGTAGCAGCTCTACCTTGAATTTGGTGCTAATTCGGCTTGATTTGTTGTAGATTTGATCATTTAGTGATTAGAAAGTGATTACAGAGAGATTTGGAAGATGGAAGCCATGATTAGGGTTAGGGAAAGGTTTGTAGCGGCTAGAAAAATGAAAGGAGATGATTCTCCAACTCCTTCCTGCCCTCCCATAATCCTAATCCCGAAATGGGTTATGAGCCTAACTGTTGATCACCCTATTAAGCATAATTAGGCTGTTTTTCCCTCTTCTAATCTTATTTCAGCCATATCTCCCAAAGAGTAAGTCCGTTTGATTAATGTGACCACTCTACGGAATGGGAAACCTTTAACTGAATTTAGTGGAAGTGGTTTCAAGTCAAAAATCCTTACCAATCAAAAGTTATAGGCGAAACAAGATTCTCCAGGGGGAAACGGTCATTTAAAATTTGGCAAAAATCGTGAATATGGGAAATGACCGCAGTAGTCGTTTCCCAAAGTTACACGACCATATGACTTCGTATGAAAATAAAACAAATAATCTACGATCCTCTGATATGTAGAATGCGGGTCGTTACAAGAATAATATAGAATTCCATATTTCAACAATTTACTACGTCAAATGGAATTTGTTACTTCTGGATCGATATAATGCCTTGTTAAAATTTTACTGAGAAAACCTGGTGGGAAAAATCATAGCGAAGGAAAAAAGAGTACAATACGGTATACTAGTGTATTCTTCTCCTTAGTTTTATAATTTTCTCTTTAAGTTTTAATACAATTTTTATATTCAAATCAAAAGCAGATTCTTATGATCCATGTAGCTTAGAAAAACATGGAGAAAATTAAAATTAGAAGATAATAATTCTATTTTCCCCTTTTGATATGCTAATCGTTTATAAATAATTTCCTCAAACATAATCGATTTTCCGAGGATCGTTTCATTCAAATATTACTTGCATTTTATGAACTTTGTGTCCTACTTCTATGAAGAACACCTTGTTGCTTTCATTTTTACTGCTTCATATTTGTTTCTTTTGCTGCAACTACATCTTCGATGGATATTAGGGGTTTCATTACAACTAGGCTGAAAAGCAAAAAGTAATCTACTCATTATGAATTATATCAAGATTTTCATTACAACAATACTTAAAAGAAGGTTGTAATCTGTACTCGTTATTCTTTGCATTCTTTATAATTAGCAAAGCTATTTATATTTTTTTAGAATAAGTAAATTTTCATCATTTAATACGATTTACAAATATTTATAAATTTATGCCATTTTAAGTGTTGAAACAATCCATGGTTAAACATACACCGTTCTAGCTTGATTCTAACGGCCATGAAGACTAGGGTGAGTTTCCCTTTCTTCTACCGCCTCTAAATCCCTTGCATCTTCATATTCTTCTTCTCCTCTTTCTATTTCATTTCGCCTCCTCTCCCTAGCTTTCTTCCATGTCCATAGAAGTAAACTCATCTCCAATCCTTCTTTCCGCTCTCCAATTTTTCTCCTTCCAACCTGAAAGTCACCTTAGGCTCCACTTCATCAGTTGATGCTCTTTGTGATGGCCTGCAAATCTGTACTATCTGAGTTGACTAAAACAACACACGTTGAATCCGAATTGCACAGAAATACGAGTCATTAGGGTTAAAGAAATAGAAACAGACAAAAGATAGAACAAAAGAAAACCTCACCGTGGAACGAACAAAATATATTATATAACATAATCTTTTGAATACAAAATTTTATATCATATATACATACCATCATCAGGGCACAATACAATATTTGGTACAGTGAAAATAAATTAAAATAACTAACGTTGAAACCTTCTGCTTCAAGCTCCTCCAAGTGTATCTGTAAAAGCCTGAAACACTTGACTGCCCATACAAATTCAGGCTCCCAAGAGCTTAGGTAAAAACAAAATAAACCCTGGGTCAGTCATGGGACTGGTGTGAGTAAACTCCAACCATATCGTTTAACTTTAAAAAATTCTTTGAAAGAAAAGGTAATAGTAAGACCAGTTAAAACATAAACACAGACTGTTTTTACCTTACTATAACCAAACCATTTTTGATATCAAAATCCAGTGATATTATAATAATGTCTAATCAAATAAATAATCAAATAGCAGAATGCTTGCATCTCATGCTCCATATACATAATATAAAATCAAAACCGCAGGGCGCTTATTGGAGATTGGATTCCAATTATGACAAGGTATGTGACCATCTCCCGATCAATGTACTCTAAAGGGGATACACCGGGTTCAGCAAGAACATGTTACAACCCGGCCACACATGACCGGCCACTCATTTAGCTTGAGTGTACCAAATGTATCATCACCCACGGTTGTTGACCATCCAATCGTAAGCCGTAAGATACAGAAACGAAAGAAGAATAATTGAATTTTTCTCTAGATCGGTGATAATGCACCCAACTTGGGTATGACCCAACTAGCAATGCTACCTGCCCGATTTTTGTCATTTTTCGGTTTTAAGGCTTGAGGCTACGTTAATATCTTTAGAACATCTAGTCACCATTCACTTTAAATGCCACATCGTCAAACCCGTCAAATCACTAGTTGATCTTTCCAAAAATATCACGGGCATAAAAGCCAAGAGAAACAGATTTCTCCGCCACCAGACGTAGTACCTTGAAAAGATCGTCTTATGTGATCCGTTAGGAATACTCTATCAGATATTCGTCCATATATGTTCGTTCTGGGACTAAACGAAACCAAAGGCACAATTTCCATTAATCCATCTTAGGCAATTTCTACCTAGGATTGTAGTGACCTGCAAATCCGCAACATCAGAGTTGACTATATACATCATACGTCCAACCCAAATATCACGAAAATACGAAACATTTTTTTTAGAAGAAAGAGGTAGAAGAAGAACAGAAATAACAACACAGAATCTCACATCGCAGCGGAACAAAATATAATATATCACATCTTTGAAATACAAAATCTTAACTGTATATCATACACTTACCAGATTACAACACTTACAACATAACGGAACAACTATAACTGGATAACGCTGAAGCCTCCTGCTCCAAGCTCCTTTAGATATATCTGTAAATTCCCGACTACTTGACTGCCCGTACGAATTTAGGCACCCAAGAGTTTAGGGAAAACAACAAAGTAAACTCCGGGTCAGTCATGGGACTGGTATGAGTAAACAGTTTAAATTAGTTTCAGAAAACTAAATGATATCTCATAAGACCACGCCGCATAACACGGAACGGGTTTTTCCCTTATGAAAATCCAAACACTTGATTTATCTTTATATCAAAACTCTTTTGATATTATAATAATGTCTAAATCAAGTAGATAACAATCTAGTGGAACGCTTGCATCTCACGTTCCACATATATATACAATCAAAACCGCAAGCACGTATTGGGTAATGGATTTCCAACTATGACAAGGTATGGAATCACCTTCCGCTGGTATATCTCTAGAGGAGGATACACCGAGTTCAACAAGAACATCTTGCAACTCAGCCACACATGACCGACCACTCATTTCGCTTGAGTGTATCGAATGTATATCACCAACGATTGGGATCAGCAACCGTTTCCCGAATGGGACAGCATCGACAATAGATTTTTAGAAGTAAATGAAACTCTAGATAAGGTGATTATACACCCTAATAGGTGCGACCTACATAGCCATGCTGCCTGCCCGATTTCTGTCATTTACCGGATGTTGAGGCTAGAAGCTACGCTTTTTCATCACACCAGATTCACTTCGAATGTCACATCGTCAGATCCATCGAAAATCACTAATTGACGTCTACAACAGTACATTACGTGTCAGCTAAAAGAAGTTTCCTCCTCCGCTTCCACTCTTGGTACAGTTGAAGAAATTAATGTACGTGACCTTTCTGGAAATACTCTGTCAGACATTCATCCATACAAGTCACCCAGGAACAGGATGAACTGAAGGCACTATTTCTATTTATAGAAAAAGTCCTTGCACTCTACTCCGTCTTCGATTATCTTTATATAATCTGATTCGCACGCTACTGCCGATATGGAGTGGTTCTTCGGATAATAATCCAACCGGTCTCTCCATATTGACAACGATGGTCAAAACTTCGATAGTCTTTGATTTAACTATCGAATAAAAACAAGTGTTTCGATAGTCGATGATTTAACTATCGAATAAAACAAGTGTTCATCCAAACATCCAACAATCACTGAACCTTTAATTAATATTCCATTAATTAAATCTCTTTTCTATTTCTTTATCCATATTTGTTAATCAAATATTTTCAATAACCATATTGGCCTTATATGTTCTTTGGAAAACATTTCCATATATCGCCTTCTTTTATTTTCTAAACTTTAGAAAATATTCATTATTCTATTTCCAAGCTTTGCACATATTTGGGTTAAAACAGATGTTGTGTAAAGCATCGTTACGACAACCCAAATACAGTATTTAACTAATTCTTATTCCACATTGATCTTCGAGCCTGAATCTTGCTACTTATCGGTATATCATGAAATCAACCAAGTTGGGGTATAATTACCTCTCAGACCTTGACTGAATAACATTTAACGTCAAAACAGACAAGACTACTTACTCGAATAATCAATACCATACAACTGATTATTCACCTTTAAACACATATATACTTTCTCTTACTATTCTTACTAGGTTTTATCTTATACTTCCTTTTTTGATTATACTATTCTATTTCTAAGTTCGTTTTCTTATCGACTTCTATATATTTTGATATGTTAATTTCTAACTATCAAATTATCTTAAAAACATTCTATCTCCTTAAATTCCCGGAAAAATTCGCCATAACCTCCTTTGTACCGGGAGCATCGGGAAATTTCAAATAGCTTTCCCGGTCCTTCTCATCTCAAAAAGAAAAAGAAAAAGCCAAGCGGCTAGCCGATACGGCGCATAAAATCTCATATATGAATTAAATACGTACCTTTTTGTCGGGCATTCTATTTATTTCACTTCTATACTTTATTCCATACCTGTCTCCTGTATCTATACCTGCCCAATCTATTTTAACTATACCAATCGTTTTAACTCAATTTGTTAATTAAATCTGTTACTTAACTTTTCAGTCTATTTCACCTTCATATTTGAACATGACATGTTCAAATATATTTTAACTGCATATTAACAAATTCTAATTATACTCATACTCTCGTTCCCTTATCGACTTCTTATTCAAATTCCAAATCAATTCTATTTGAATTCTCTTTATTTAAACTTCATTTGAATTCTATTTGCATCCCTATATTCAAATCGTTTAAAGTCCATTTGAAATTCTATATTCAAATCTATAGTTCAAAAGTCTATTTGAATTTCTATATTCAAATCTATAGTTTAAAAGTCTATTTGAATTTCTATATTCAAATCTATAGTTTAAAAGTCTATTATTCAAATCCTATTTCAAATCCTTATATTCAAAGTCCATTTGAATTCTCGGCATTATTTATAAACAACGTTTATAACTTCAATTCAAATCCCACCTTTCCATTTATAAACAACGTTTATAAATTCAATTCAAACCCCCTATTTTCCTTTATAAATGACGTTTATAAATTCAATTCAAATCCCATATTTTCATTTATAAACGACGTTTATAAATTCGATTCAAATTCCATCCTTTCATTTATAAACAACTTTATAAATTCGATTCAAATTCCATCCTTTCATTTATAAACAACTTTATAAATTCGATTCAAATTCCATCCTTTCATTTATAAACAACTTTATAAATTCGATTCAAATTCCATCCTTTCATTTATAAACAACTTTATAAATTCAATACTCGTTCATATATATTCAAAACAAGTTAATATTTTCTATAGTTCATTTAAAATTCAAATTCTATTTATACAAATAGAATTTCCTTTTTAAATCTCAATATCCTTTTCGATATTTTTATAAATCAATATTCGAGCCCCAGGGATATTTAAACAATCAAATCGACCAATTTTCAATCACTTGATTTTAAACACATCATATATGAATATATATGAAATCAAACAAACAACAGATAATATATATTTTTGAGGAATCCAGTTGGATTCCTCCAACCTGTTTTCCTGCATCCACAGACGTTAGCACATAAATAATACCTATCCTGCTTCGAGGCAGGATATCGCGGTATAGAAGGTCATCCACTAATCATTGCGTGGGGCATATAGGGTAATCATCCGCTATGAAACCGCGGGCATCCGCTAATGAAACTGCGGGAATCCAACCAATCAATCACCAAATATATATATAATAGTCCTAAATAACTATATATATTTTTAAAACAATCAGACGACATTCAAACAAGTACAGACAATTATTTTTAACTATAAAATAATTTCTAAATAAATGGTGAGTGAGGTTTACTCACCTCGATTTTATTTCTGCAGAATATCTTGTTTAATTTTCCAAGTTGTTGCGTCAATGCATCTACTTGAATCATCTTAACTGGATCTACTTTGCGCCTATGATTATTTGATTTTTACTTATCGATTAATGATTATTTAAATTAAATTAACAACTAACTAATAAATAAATATGTAATTTAAATTTTCATATACCTTATTGCCTCATAAATAAATCGATCAGCCGACGAAGCATAACCCCAAACAGCCCTAAATCTGCATCAGTCCCAAACTGCCTCATACTGCATTTCTTCACATGGTAATTTCCTCGAATATCATGCAGGCCATCTCCATTTTCTCCTTATTTTTCTGAACTCGCGGTACCTACTTTGTCGAGTTACAGGTTGCGATTTCGATAAGCTACAGTAGCAGTAGCGATTCCATTCGAACCAATTCCTCCCAAAGTCTGTTATCCGATGCTACTCCTCACAACAACCATCGACACCTCCCCTAAAAACACCGTGACCAACTCCTTCAAATCGCACAGAAAAATGTCGGAATCCCCTTAGTAGAACAGCAACGACCTTACGACTGAATTCGAACGCACCCATATCGCATCCCTTCGAGCATCACCAGAACGTCGACTAGCTTCAGGAAGAACCGCGGTTTAAAACTGCAAAACCCAATTTGCGAATGGCTTGACTCGACGTTAAGCTTTCGGTTCCTTCATGTCTTCAAGTCGTGATTCCTCCCTCGATCTGAAGACGGCTCCAGGAATTGCGACTTGCAATTTTTGATTTGGAAGAATAAATTTCGGTGACCATTTATGATTTTGAGCTGAAGCTTTCGGATTTTGTTTGTAAATGAAATAAGGGAGGATCGGCCCCTTCTATTTGAGGTGTTTGGTTTATTTTGTGGAGATAGAGAGGCCATGGGACTGTTTTAGTTTGAGGATGTAAAAGAGCCATGGGTTTTGCTTTAGTTTCTCCTTGTCGTTTTGTTTCCAACCACAAGTCTATGATATTTTTGTTTTAATTTAATCTGTTTTAGGACCCATGTCCTTAAATTAAAGTACCAACCCGATCCAGAACTCCTTTTTGAACTCAACCACTGACACTGACCATCTGAACTATCCTGATTCAAACTATAATTCGAATTCAATTATTTTAGCTTCTCGATAATTATATAAATTCGAAATAAATCATATTTCGATTTTTAAATCGATAACTAAATATAAAATTTTCTTTTACATTTATCCACCCAATATTTAAATTAAATATTAAATATTCAAAAATTAACCCATAAGGATCCGGGTCATTACAATTTTCTCCACTTAAAATAATTTCGTCCTCGAAATTGCTAAGGTAGAAAAAGTGCTACCAACCCATTTATCTTGATACTCAACATTTCAAACTTCCTTACATAACTCTCTTTCGAATAAATCCCTATTCGATAACTCCTCCCTTCGAATAACTATATTCAATAATCTATCTTTCGAATAACTAGATTCGAAAACCTTTCTTCGAATAAACTATATTCGATTTACTCTATTCAATTTACTCTTATCAATTAACTCTATTGGATTTAACTTTTTCCGATTAACTCCATCGAATTAACTAAATTCGATAACTCCTTCGAATAACCAATATTATATAACTCACTTCGATTAAACTAATCGATAACTCTTTTCGATTAAACTATAATCGATAACTTCTTTCGAATAAACCATATTCGATAACTTCTTTGATTTACTAATAATCGATAACTCCTTCCGAATAAGCCATATTCGATAACTCCTTTAATTCTATCTGAATAACCAATATTCGATTAATTCCCTTTAACTTTATTCGAATAACTCCTATTCGATTAACTCCTTTAATTCTATTCGAATAAACTAATATTCGATTTAACTCCATTCGCTTGACTCTAGATCGCAGCGATCACAATGGTTACGCCTGATTCTCTCAGGAAACATCCGACCGCCCTAGGCTATCTGCAGCCCTGCGAATTACGCTAGCAGTCGTACGAAATGGCAACTTATTCTGAGTAACTATGGTTGACTAACTCTATCTCAATAACTTTATTCGATCAACCTTAATTAAATAACTAATATTCAATTAAATTCTAATTCGATTAACTATGTTCAATTAACTCTATCGGGTTAACTCTAAATTTGAATAACAAATATTCGATAAATTTTAATTGAATAACTAATATTCAATTAACTCTACGGATTAACCCTAACTGATTAACTCTAACTGGTTAATTCTACTCTAATCGATTTATTCTAACTCTAATCGACTTCTCCTATTTGAATAACTCCTATTGGATAACGTTTATTCATTTATAAAGATTTACTTTTAGTAACAGTTCTTCACTTTATAAATGTTCTCTTTGATAACGTTACTTCACTTACACAGGTGTTGTGTACCCCTTCTATTTAAAACTATCGATGTTAAAAACCAATATCTCTTCTCTATATAAGTTCAGATTTATATATTCCATTCGAATGATAAATATTTAATTTAATTTATAAACTGTTATTTATAAATAAATCGTCTCTATTTATCTGTTAAAAACAGATTTCCATTTTCTATTCATCTTCTAAATATTCCTTTGATTAAATTCTATTTATTTAACAAATAAATATCTCATGTATAACATTCTATTTATTTTCTATAAATAAATATTTCCATTTCATCTATTTGTAAATGTTTTACAAATATTCCTCTTTTAAATTCTATTTGTTTGCACATAACTTCCCTTGTATTTGTGTTACAAATATATTTCCTTTATATTTCCCAATTCATATTTCATTCACATTAATTTTACTCAATTTATTCCTTTCGATCCATTTAACTTAAGTTAAATTTTATTTCAATCATTCAAATTCCCATTAACTAGTTGCTAATTAACCGTTTTGCCTAGTTCACCCTTTTTATTCGAATATCACTTGTTCAAATGTATGTCAACTAAATTATAAACTAATCTAATTATATTTTCAACTCAAGTTATATATTCGATTTCGAATATAAATTCTCAATCTCTTTCACTTATCCAAAAATCCAATTTCGATTCAAATTCCCTTTAACTAATTATTTTCCAATTTAGTTAATTCTATTTAACCATCTAAAATATGATTATTGTTTCCCCAAATCATTTTATCTACTTCACTTGAGTTCACATTCATTTTATAACTCAAGTCTATATTTTTCTCATGGCCATTCGGATTTTATTTACTTTAAAAATCCTTTTACTTATATATATAAACCATTGTGGTTTTTAATGGTTTCTGGCGCTGCTTTTCTAAAAATTTGATTTTGACATAACTCAAAATCTATACAACGAAATCTAGATTTTCTCTTTCATTAGAAAATTATTGTTCAACCGGTCCCGACGATTCTTGTTTCACAGAATTCCGACTTAATTTGAGTTATGTATACTCGATTGAAGTTCGAATCGCCAATTTACGAACTACCGCGCTATGGCGAGCTCATTTTAATTATTTATAAATATAAACATTCTAACTTTGTTTATAATATATTCAACTTCATTCTGATATATTTTCAATATATATCAAATCCATTTTTCCATTTCAACATAATATTCCCGATATATTTCTCTTCAAATATTCAAGTCCTATGTCTTAATTTAAAATATTCAAATTCCATTTGAATTTCTTTATTCAAACTCTATATTATTTCCTTTTATTCAATTTCTATTTGAATTTCCTTCTATTCAAATTCATTTGAATTCCTTATCTTCAAATTCTATTTGAATTTCTTATCTTTAATTTCTATTTGAATTCCTTCATTCAAAACTCACTTCAAATCCCTTATTCAAATTCCATTTGAAATCCTTTATTCGATTTCTATTTAAATTCCTTTGTTCAATTTCTATTTGAAATCCTATATCAAACTTTATATTTAAAATTCTATTTCAAACTTTATATTTAAAATTCTATTTCAAACTTTATATTTAAAATTCTATTTCAAACTTTATATTTAAAATTCTATTTCACTTTTATTTGAATTATATATATATATATATATTCAAATTCCTTTATTTTACTTCTATTTGAAATCTATATTCCAATTCCCATTTCAAAATTCCTTTGAAGTTATATAAATATATACATATATTTATATCTATCCCAAATTCAAAACATTTGAATTCTAAAACAACTTGTTTCTTTCAAACAAATTTCCATCAAAAACTTTTCTAAGGCAGCAATTCATCACTTAGGAACTCGAAAATGAACACTGATGATGTTGCGACCATCATCAGAATTATTTCCCAGCTACTGAATGAGTTTGAGACGACCCGATTTCCCGTTCTCACGGAAACAAGGTTATCTTTTGGAATATAACACAGAAACATAAATAGCAGAACAGAATTAAATAAATACACCAGAATGAACAACAAAATATACTGGATAAAAGTAATCATCAGAGTTACACAGTATACAGGATCTTACTTAGTACAAATACAGTTCAACTATACATAAATGTCTACAGCGGAAATAAACAAAATATGTACAATAGGAGCTGAACAGCATAAAAAGAAATAAATGATAGAATCCATCTTCAGCTCCAGCTATCCCGAAAGAACCAGCTAAACCTGAATACAAGGCTGCCCGTGTAGAAAAAGGGGCACCCGAGTTTGAGAGTGAAACAAACTACGAGTCAGTCATGGGACTGGTATGAGAAATCTACTCAACACCTATATAATATGGCTAATCCCAGGACCACGCCACTTTCGTGGAACGGGTTTACTCCATTGGATTGCCAGTGCTTTCAAACAAACATTTCTTTTAAACATCGCTATGCTTTTTATAAAAATGAAGCCGTTATAAGACTCAGTTCCCATCACACAATGCAACGCAAACCAGAGGATAGAGTTTTTACCTTATAACGGCCAAGATATGCTTGATACGAATAAAACAAAGGCATTTGATATTATTGCTAGTGTTTATATGTTTTGAAAGCAATTTCAAATCATAACTATCAATCATAGACGGCATTAACGCCCCATACCACTATGTCGCCATATATAGGTATACAATCAAAATCGCATCGTCACGTATTTGGAAATTGGATTTCCGTCATGAACCAAGGCAAAAGATAGTCCTTACCGAATTCGAGACGCTCTAGCCCGCCCCTCAGGCAAGTACTCAGTCAAGCCTTTGGATCGTCAGGGCCGGTCCACCGATGTGGATTAAAATTCCTGAACACTGCGTTTCCCCACCCTTTGGGGTGTAAACGAGCCAACGAATGACTCCATCGGACCCGGATCGTCCGATCAAACCGAGGCGCCTCGCAACAGCAACAACTACATAGGTGAAAAGTATATAAATGTCAGGGCTGGTAGGTCACTGACACCACCCTAGCTAGAAAGAAACGCATGTCCTCCCTGAGGTCCTTTCTCCCGTTTTAGGTTCATACCGGGGTGTGAGGCTCGCGAATTCACGTTATACACAAAGCTACGCCACACAGGCGGTGCTTTGATCATCACCACAAGACTTTGCTTTTCAACAGAAGCCCTGATCACTGCATCTTAGCATGCCACACAGAATAAATCCTATGTCAGACACACAATCCATTTACAAGTCCGTTCTGGGTCTGAACGAAACCGGAGGCACTAAATACCTCGCAAACCCTTCGATCACCACGTACGTCTGGACGATCACCACTCATTATCCATATTTCGGGATGCCTCCCAATCAGGACCTCGGTTACCATCCAAACGAGGTGAAGATCTCCGGTCTTCGACCATCGTCTTCATCTTCGACTTTCAATCGTCGATCAATTATTCGAAATGAGAATTAACTCGGCCTTTTCAAATAATTCACGTATATTTAGAATTTCAAATCGATTTATTTCAATGGTTAAATTATTCTACAGCACCCATTTTGTCCTTTAATGTAATTTTCACACCAAACACATTCAACCATCAAACATCACATAAATCAAGCAAATTCAGTTTATTTCCATTCCATATCGCTTATGATATTTTATAACTATTTATCGCTATTTTTATTTATTTTAAAATAGCCATTTTATTCAAAACGACGCTTCGGGCCATAAGGCGGCCGTGGCGCTGTTTTTCTTCAGATTTGATTTACACATATCTAAAAATCTAACCGTTGGATCTTCACAAAATTTACGTCATTAGAAAGGTCTTTTCAAAACGAATCCAACGGTTCCAGTTTCGGGAAAATCCGACGGTCGGATCTCCCAGTACAATCGTTTGAAGTTTCGATTTCAAAATACGAACTGCAGCGTCGTTATTCGATTAAATATAATTCTATTTATATTTATATATAAATATAATCGATTCTGGCGCTGTTTTTCTTCAGAATTGAATTAAACATTCCAGACAATCCAACCGTTGGATTTTTGCAAGGTTGGTGCCGTTGGAAAGATATTTCCAAGGCGAACCCGACGGTTGAGGTTTCGGGAAAATCCAATGGTCGGATTTCCCGCACTAGTCGTTTGAAATCACGGTTTCAAAATACGAACTGCACGGCTTCGTTTCGTTTTAATTTTATTTATATTTATATATTTATATAAATATAGTTCATTCAGCCATTTCAATATCGTTTTCACTTCAAAAAATTTTCTAACACCTTAAATTTTGGAAAAATTTCGCCATAACCTCCCCTGCACCGGGAGCGTCGGGAAATCGCAAATAGCGTCCCGGTCCTTCTAATCTCAAAAAGAAAAAGAGAAAGCCAAGCGGCTAGCCAACAGGCTCAAAATCATCACCCAAACAAATCAGTAAATGTGTACCTATTTGTCGGGCACAAAATTTTATTCCTCTTCTCTAGCCCCTTTGCTATAACCTGTTCAATGAATATACATGTACATATATATACAGTTCTTATCATTTATCAATTTCTATTCGACTTCATATTTGATTTCTATTTGGTTTAAAAACTCCATTCATTCTAATGTTACATAAATAGGTGCAAATCATTTCATTAACTTATTAATGAATATTTCAACTCATATATGTTTATTTTGAACAAGTGGCTATTTTTAACACTTCACATTTCAACGATTTTTGCATACAATAAAAATGTGATTTTTATTGTAAAACAATTCATTTCAAAACACTATTCTTCTATGTAGTTCAAGTTGGTGATAAAAAATGAAATTTTTATCATAAAACAATTTCTTTTAAATCAAGGTTATTTTACATAGTTCATATAGTCGATAAAAGGTGATTTTTATTATCAAACAATTTATTTCAAAATATGAATACCATTCAACACATGAATTTCTAAACAACGAATGAATATCAATTCAACACATGAATGTTTTCTATGGTTTTTATATATAGATAAAAATGTGATTTTTATTATCGAACAATTTATTTCAAAATATGAATACCATTCAACACATGAATTTCTAAACAACGAATGAATATCAATTCAACACATGAATGTTTTCAATAGTTTTTATATATAGATAAAAATGTGATTTTTGTTATCGAACAATTTATTTCAAAATATGAATACCATTCAACACATGAATTGCTAAACAACGAATGAATATCAATTCAACACATGAATGTTTTCTATAGTTTCTATATATAGATAAAAATGTGATTTTTGTTATCGAACAATTTATTTCAAAATATGAATACCATTCAACACATGAATTTCTAAACAACGAATGAATATCAATTCAACACATGAATGTTTTCTATTGTTTTTATATATAGATAAAAATGTGATTTTTATTATCTAACAGTTTATTTCAAAATATGAATACCATTCAACACATGAATTTCTAAACAACGAATGAATATCAATTCAACACATGAATGTTTTCTATATAAGGAATAAATATAGTTTAAGCATATGAAAATAATTCAAACACACAAATATTATTCAAAATTTCGGCAGCATAACGGCAGGGTAGTTACACCGGCACCGTCCCTAGTACGGCTCCTCGCTCTACCTTAAAACCTCGCGGTTTTTGACAATGGGAATCATGCATCTAGTTCGCACGCAGGCGGCATGTATATATTTATTTCATTTCCACAAACTAATCCTATGTGGTTTCAACCAAATAATTCACAACCACCAATGGGTATTTTTTAACCACAATCAACCAATATCAATCACAAACAATCCCAAACAATCAATCGCTATCAACCAATTTTCACAACAATTTCAACCAATAAATATCGTCCATGTTTTGTGGACGAGGGGCGTATATACAGATATATATTTATATATAGCAATTCATTTTCATATCAACACATATATATATATATTTTTTAATCAGAAATCTCACCAATAGCTATCCAACTGCACGACACTTCACTTATAGAAATCTTCGCCTATTGTCGTTTTTGCCCGTATTCTCTACATATGTAAAAATAGAATTTTTACTATGCTATTCAATATATAAAAATCGAATTTTGACTTCGTCTTTCAACATATAAAAATATGATTTTTATTTTGACTTTCAATATCTAAAAATCTGATTTTTCCTTTTAAATTTCTGATCTCCTTTTAGTTTATAATTCAATTTAAAATCAGTTTTTAAATCATTATAAAAATTCAGTTTTTAAGAATTGTAAAATCAGTTTTCTTTTTATTAAAACCAAAAATCAGTTTTCATTTTTCTCAAAGACAAAATCAGTTTTCATTTTTCTCAAAAACAAAATCAGTTTTGTTACTAATAAGAAAACCAGTTTTAATTTTATATAAATTTCTGTTTTTAATACTAAAAAAAAAAATTCAGTTTTAACTTTAAAAAAAAATTTCAGTTTTATATTTTTAAAAATCTCAGTTTTTATACTTTTAAAAATCTCAGTTTTAAACTTTTTAAAAATTCCAGTTTTAAACTTTTAACAAAATCAGTTTTTAACTTTAAAAACATATAACAGTTTTTACTTTAAACATACAACAGTTTTACAGAATAAAATAAAAAAGAAAATAAATAAATAAAGCAAAATAAGTGCTTACCGAATTAGCTGCAAAAAAAAGGGGGGTTTCTGTAGTTCGACGGAGGGCTCGAGGTGACGGCTAGGGTCTCGAACGGTGGTGGCGATGTTTCGGGGCTCGAGAGGGGTCGCGCTTTGATTCGACGGGGGGGGGGGGGGGGGGGCTCGAGGGCTTCGGCTCTTCGATCAATGGAGGGGGGGTGTTCGGCGATCTGAGGGGAGGCGGCGGCGTGGGGCAAGCGGCGCTTCGGGGCTCGATCGATGGAGGCGTTCGCTTTTAGGTTTTTTTTTTTTTTCTTTCTTTTCCCGTTTGAAATTATAATGAACGGGGGGGGGGGGGGGGGGGGCAAGCAGAAGATAAGGAGGGAAAGTATATTTTTTTTTTTATTATTATTTAATTACTAAATTTCGCAAAAGGTTGACTTTTACACACGACCTCGAAACGAGGCCCACCGCCTGTCGTCCATAGCGTTTTACCCCCATTCCGAACACAATGGGATATGTATCGCAAGCTGATTTGATCATTACAATCAGTTTCCTTTTGAATTTTCATTTAAATCACTATATTGAATTTTAAACGCACATTTCAAATTACCGGGGTCACATATTAACTAGAAAAATTCCAGAAAAATATTTTCTAGCTTCGTATTGACGATACGGTCCTAACAAAACTAGTTTCGTCGAATTCTGAGACCGTTTGAAAAATGGCCAATTTCCAGTCGATTAAAATCAACAGAAACTGGTCAAACGCGTTTTCTTTTGCCACGCTCACATATTGATTCGAAAAATTATGAAATTTGAGACCTAGCAATAACTTGACACTGCGGATCTAACAAAAGTGGTTTCGTCGAAATCCGAGGTCATTTGCAAAATGTCCATTTTTAAGGGCCTGAATTCTATAGCGACTATTCAGAATTTTCAACTGGACATATCTTTTGATTCCCGCTATCAAATTTCGATTGGTCGGATTCGTTAGAAAGATATTCACTAACAGATTTAAATACTTTTGGTTTCACAAAAATCCGGATTGTTTTGCACCCGGTATATTCAATTGAAGTTTGAAATCGAATTATCGAACTACCGCGCCATTTTCAATTCTATATATAATTATAATTAATTTTATTCGTTTTCAATTGTCGATTCAAACTCAGTTTTCATCGCCATTATTTAAAATATTTATTTTAAATATTTAAAATCCATTATTTTAGCCAATTTAAAATTTTTAAATTGGTTCAGATTTTCTGGGTCGTTACAGAGTTCAGTGCTTTATATCTTTCAAAATCCATTTAGAAAAATATTTTCCCAACTCCCAGGATTTTAAATTCTGAATTCTGGTTGGAATTCAATTTCAATTTATCTCATTTGTATATTTGATTTCATATACAAATTCCATTGGTTATATATATAACTATTTCAGTTTTAAATTCTAATTTGATTATAATCCTAACAATCAACTTAACTATTTAAAAACAATATCGTGTCCAATCTCCTGTTCAAGTGTTTATAAATTCCTATCGACTTCGTGGCGTCCCACGATTCGACCAAAATTTATTATCCACTCAACAGACTAGTCAACACAATATAAAACAGTTTTTATATCAAATAACAAATACGCTTTCTCGTATATATATACACTCAACTCATTCTAGGATACTACTGATCCTATCTTTAATGAGCACAATTCCACACAGCCTAGGTATTCGCTCAACCTAAGCTCTGATACCAACTGTAGTGACCCGCAAATCCGCAACATCAGAGTTGACTATATACATCATACGTCCAACCCAAATATCACGAAAATACGAAACATTTTTTTTTAGAAGAAAGAGGTAGAAGAAGAACAGAAATAACAACACAGAATCCCACATCGCAGCGGAACAAAATATAATATATCACATCTTTGAAATACAAAATCTTAACTGTATATCATACACTTATCAGAGTACAACACTTACAACATAATGGAACAACTATAACTGGATAACGCTGAAGCCTCCTGCTCCAAGCTCCTTTAGATATATCTGTAAATTCCCGACTACTTGACTGCCCGTACGAATTTAGGCACCCAAGAGTTTAGGGAAAACAACAAAGTAAACTCCGGGTCAGTCATGGGACTGGTATGAGTAAGCAGTTTAAATTAGTTTCAGAAAACTAAATGATATCTCATAAGACCACGCCGCATAACACGGAACGGGTTTTTCCCTTATGAAAATCCAAACACTTGATTTATCTTTATATCAAAACTCTTTTGATATTATAATAATGTCTAAATCAAGTAGATAACAATCTAGTGGAACGCTTGCATCTCACGTTCCACATATATATACAATCAAAACCGCAAGCACGTATTGGGTAATGGATTTCCAACTATGACAAGGTATGGAATCACCTTCCGCTGGTATATCTCTAGAGGAGAATACACCGAGTTCAACAAGAACATCTTGCAACTCAGCCACACATGACCAACCACTCATTTCGCTTGAGTGTATCGAATGTATATCACCAACGATTAGGATCAGCAACCGTTTCCCGAATGGGACAGCATCGACAATAGATTTTTAGAAGTAAATGAAACTCTAGATCAGGTGATTATACACCCTAATAGGTGCGACCTACATAGCCATGCTGCCTGCCCGATTTCTGTCATTTACCGGATGTTGAGGCTAGAAGCTACGCTTTTTCATCACACCAGATTCACTTCGAATGTCACATCGTCAGATCCATCGAAAATCACTAATTGACGTCTACAACAGTACATTACGTGTTAGCTAAAAGAAGTTTCCTCCTCCGCTTCCACTCTTGGTACAGTTGAAGAAATCAATGTACGTGACCTTTCTGGAAATACTCTGTCAGACATTCATCCATACAAGTCACCCAGGAACAGGATGAACTGAAGGCACTATTTCTATTTATAGAAAAAGTCCTTGCACTCTACTCCGTCTTCGATTATCTTTATATAATCTGATTCGCACGCTACTGCCGATATGGAGTGGTTCTTCGGATAATAATCCAACCGGTCTCTCCATATTGACAACGATGGTCAAAACTTCGATAGTCTTTGATTTAACTATCGAATAAAAACAAGTGTTTCGATAGTCGATGATTTAACTATCGAATAAAACAAGTGTTCATCCAAACATCCAACAATCACTGAACCTTTAATTAATATTCCATTAATTAAATCTCTTTTCTATTTCTTTATCCATATTTGTTAATCAAATATTTTCAATAACCATATTGGCCTTATACGTTCTTTGGAAAACATTTCCATATATCGCCTTCTTTTATTTTCTAAACTTTAGAAAATATTCATTATTCTATTTCCAAGCTTTGCACATATTTGGGTTAAAACAGATGTTGTGTAAAGCATCGTTACGACAACCCAAATACAGTATTTAACTAATTCTTATTCCACATTGATCTTCGAGCCTGAATCTTGCTACTTATCGGTATATCATGAAATCAACCAAGTTGGGGTATAATTACCTCTCAGACCTTGACTGAAAAACATTTAACGTCAAAACAGACAAGACTACTTACTCGAATAATCAATACCATACAACTGATTATTCACCTTTAAACACATATATACTTTCTCTTACTATTCTTACTAGGTTTTATCTTATACTTCCTTTTTGATTATACTATTCTATTTCTAAGTTCGTTTTCTTATCGACTTCTATATATTTTGATATGTTAATTTCTAACTATCAAATTATCTTAAAAATATTCTATCTCCTTAAATTCCCGGAAAAATTCGTCATAACCTCCTTTGTACCGGGAGCATCGGGAAATTTCAAATAGCTTTCCCAGTCCTTCTCATCTCAAAAAGAAAAAGAAAAAGCCAAGCGGCTAGCCGATACGACGCATAAAATCTCATATATGAATTAAATACGTACCTTTTTGTCGGGCATTCTATTTATTTCACTTCTATACTTTATTCCATACCTGTCTCCTGTATCTATACCTGCCCAATCTATTTTAACTATACCAATCGTTTTAACTCAATTTGTTAATTAAATCTGTTACTTAACTTTTCAGTCTATTTCACCTTCATATTTGAACATGACATGTTCAAATATATTTTAACTGCATATTAACAAATTCTAATTATACTCATACTCTCGTTCCCTTATCGACATCTTATTCAAATTCCAAATCAATTCTATTTGAATTCTCTTTATTTAAACTTCATTTGAATTCTATTTGCATCCCTATATTCAAATCGTTTAAAGTCCATTTGAAATTCTATATTCAAATCTATAGTTCAAAAGTCTATTTGAATTTCTATATTCAAATCTATAGTTTAAAAGTCTATTTGAATTTCTATATTCAAATCTATAGTTTAAAAGTCTATTATTCAAATCCTATTTCAAATCCTTATATTCAAAGTCCATTTGAATTCTCGGCATTATTTATAAACAACGTTTATAACTTCAATTCAAATCCCACCTTTCCATTTATAAACAACGTTTATAAATTCAATTCAAACCCCCTATTTTCATTTATAAACGACGTTTATAAATTCAATTCAAATCCCATATTTTCATTTATAAACGACGTTTATAAATTCGATTCAAATTCCATCCTTTCATTTATAAACAACTTTATAAATTCGATTCAAATTCCATCCTTTCATTTATAAACAACTTTATAAATTCGATTCAAATTCCATCCTTTCATTTATAAACAACTTTATAAATTCGATTCAAATTCCATCCTTTCATTTATAAACAACTTTATAAATTCGATTCAAATTCCATCCTTTCATTTATAAACAACTTTATAAATTCAATACTCGTTCATATATATTCAAAACAAGTTAATATTTTCTATAGTTCATTTAAAATTCAAATTCTATTTATACAAATAGAATTTCCTTTTTAAATCTCAATACCCTTTTCGATATTTTTATAAATCAATATTCGAGCCCCAGGGATATTTAAACAATCAAATCGACCAATTTTCAATCACTTGATTTTAAACACATCATATATGAATATATATGAAATCAAACAAACAACAGATAATATATATTTTTGAGGAATCCCGTTGGATTCCTCCAACCTGTTTTCCTGCATCCACAGACGTTAGCACATAAATAATACCTATCCTGCTTCGAGGCAGGATATCGCGGTATAGAAGGTCATCCACTAATCATAGCGTGGGGCGTATAGGGTAATCATCCGCTATGAAACCGCGGGCATCCGCTAATGAAACTGCGGGAATCCAACCAATCAATCACCCAACATATATATATAATAGTCCTAAATAACTATATATATTTTTAAAACAATCAGACGGCATTCAAACAAGCACAGACAATTATTTTTAACTATAAAATAATTTCTAAATAAATGGTGAGTGAGGTTTACTCACCTCGATTTTATTTCTGCAGAATATCTTGTTTAATTTTCCAAGTTGTTGCGTCAATGCATCTACTTGAATCATCTTAACTGGATCTACTTTGCGCCTATGATTATTTGATTTTTACTTATCGATTAATGATTATTTAATTTAAATTAACAACTAACTAATAAATAAATATGTAATTTAAATTTTAATATACCTTATTGCCTCATAAATAAATCGATCAGTCGACGAAGCATAACCCCAAACAGCCCTAAATCTGCATCAGTCCCAAACTGCCTCATACTGCATTTCTTCACATGGTAATTTCCTCGAATATCATGCAGGCCATCTCCATTTTCTCCTTATTTTTCTGAACTCGCGGTACCTACTTTGTCGAGTTACAGGTTGCGATTTCGTTAAGCTACAGTAGCAGTAGCGATTCCATTCGAACCAATTCCTCCCAAAGTCTGTTATCCGATGCTACTCCTCACAACAACCATCGACACCTCCCCTAAAACCACCGTGACCAACTCCTTCAAATCGCACAGAAAAATGTCGGAATCCCCTTAGTAGAACAGCGACGACCTTACGACTGAATTCGAACGCACCCATATCGCATCCCTTCGAGCATCACCAGAACGTCGACTAGCTTCAGGAAGAACCGCGGTTTAAAACTGCAAAACCCAATTTGCGAATGGCTTGACTCGACGTTAAGCTTTCAGTTCCTTCATGTCTTCAAGTCGTGATTCCTCCCTCGATCTGAAGACGGCTCCAGGAATTGCGACTTGCAATTTTTGATTTGGAAGAATAAATTTCGGTGACCATTTATGATTTTGAGCTGAAGCTTTCGGATTTTGTTTGTAAATGAAATAAGGGAGGATCGGCCCCTTCTATTTGAGGTGTTTGGTTTAGTTTGTGGAGACAGAGAGGCCATGGGACTGTTTTAGTTTGAGGATGTAAAAGAGCCATGGGTTTTGCTTTAGTTTCTCCTTGTCGTTTTGTTTCCAACCACAAGTCTATGATATTTTTGTTTTAATTTAATCTGTTTTAGGACCCATGTCCTTAAATTAAAGTACCAACCCGATCCAGAACTCCTTTTTGAACTCAACCACTGACACTGACCATCTGAACTATCCTGATTCAAACTATAATTCGAATTCAATTATTTTAGCTTCTCGATAATTATATAAATTCGAAATAAATCATATTTCGATTTTTAAATCGATAACTAAATATAAAATTTTCTTTTATATTTATCCACCCAATATTTAAATTAAATATTAAATATTCAAAAATTAACCCATAAGGATCCGGGTCATTACAAGGATTAACAGAAAAAGCCCTTGCACTTCATTCCGTCTTCAATAATCTTCAGCCTGGTTTGATTCGAAACGCTTATAGCAATACAAAGTGGTTTTCGGATATTAATTCAACCGGTCTCTCCGTATTACAATGATGGTCAAAAACTTCGATAGCCGGTGATTTAATATCGAAGATAAACAAACATTCATCTAACAATCAATGGCCCTTTTTTAATATTTCATTTTAAGTTCGTTTCCTTATCAAATTCTATATATATCGATATACCATTTTCTGGTTATCAAAATTTCTAAAAAAATATTCTAACTCCTTAAATTTTTGGAAAATTTCACTAGCACCTCCTTTGTACGGGTCACTCGGTACAGCTACAAAACACCTCTCTAGGCCCTTTCCATTTAAAAAGAAAAACAAAAAACCCAAGCAGCTTGCCTAATAGGTTCATAAAATATCGTATGGAAATTTAAACATGTACCTTTTTGTTGGGCACTTAAATTATAATCTTCAAACTCTCTTTCTACTATTCATCCCATACCTGGCTTTATGTATTAAACCATTCACAATTTTATTTCCAATCCATATAACACTTTTTACTTTCCATTCGCTAATTAATTTTCTAATAAGCTTCCTTGTTTAATCTGCTTTTAATTTGAATATATCATGTTCAAATATATCTGCATTCACTTAAACACAATTCAAATTCAATTTCCTTGCCCGCTTCTGAATTCAAATCCAAGTTCTATATTTGAAATCCCAATTTTTAGTAACCAATTCCATTTACTTAACCCAAATCAAATTCGATTCAAAAATTCTATTAACTAATTTCTTTAGAAATTAGTTAACTCCATTCGATAATTAAAAACCTGATTTTTGTCTCAAAAATCAATCCATTTACTCCAATTTGACTTCATATTTAATTTATAGCACAATTTCGGATTTTTCTAATGGAAATTCGGATTTTAATTCACTCAAAATCCTTTATTTTATTTAATAAACCATTATGGTTTAAAACAATTATAGTGTTGTTATTCTGAAAATTTGATTCAGACATAACTCAAAATCCATAAGGTGAAATTTAGATTTTTCTCTACTAAAGTTATCATTCAATAGGTCTAAATGTTTCATGTTTCATCAAATTCCGACTTATATCGAGTTTTATATACTCAATTGAAGTTCGGAACGCCAAATCACGAACTACCACGCTGTGACAAGTTCGTTTTAATTAAATTAAATATTAACATTAAAAACTTCATTTATAAATAAATTCCATCCCCCTTCTCTAATATTTTTAAAAATAAATTAAGCCTGTTATCCCAATCTAACTTCACAATTCAAATTATTCAACTCGTCGATTTCTTTATGCCACATTCATAACTCAGTTATGAATTTATTCAAAACTCGATTTCTATATTCAATTCCAATTCCCCTGGAATTAAATTATTTATGAAATTGGATATAATCAGATTCCAATTATAAATCCCTTTTATGGGAGTAATTAATTAATTCGACATCCTTTGCTATTACAAACTAGTATCATCCCTTAATAATAGTGAAGCCGTTCAAGTTGGGTTATTTTATTTACCGCTCAGATCTTGACCGACAATGTTATTATCTTAAGATAGATAAAAGCTTGTAATAAAAACTCGATTTAAAATCTCGCCTTTTATTCCATTTCTTAAATTTGGAAATATGTTTCCAAATTACTCAATAAAAATTACTTCATCGCATTTATAAACATTGTTTATAAATTAAACTTTCTTATTAAAACAAACTTCCATTTCAATAATCTATTTGAAACTCGATTACAATTTTGGAATATTTTATTTTCATAACTTATATATAAAAATCAATATGGAATCTATTTTTGTATCTAAATTTTAAATTTTAGTTCTATTCAATATAATCTTGATATCTTATCTAGAAATTAATTTATTTTATAAATTTGACATGGTCGAATTCTAATAATAATCCATATAGATTTATTTCATTTCATTTTACATTCCGAACTTTAGAATAAATTTCACCATTTCCCTTCCTTGAAACGATTTCAAATTATAAATCCCTTTTTAAGTTCATACTTGAATTTAAATGAATTATCCAATAAAAATTCCCCTCTTTTATTTATAAACATCATTTATAAATAACACTTCTTGTTTTAAAAATTAAAATAAGTTTTCGATTTCAAATTCCATTTCTATTTTTGGAAAATAAATCCCCTTTTTAAAATTAACACTTGGGTTTCCATTTCTAAATTATCCAATGAAAATTTTTCAATCCAATCATAAACATTGTTTAAAAATTCGACTACTTGTTTTACTATTATAAACAAGTTTATATTTTCTAATCCATTTGAAATTCAATTTCTATTCGAAAAATAAATTTTCCCTTTTAAATCAAGAAATCCCTTTTTATGATATTTTTAAATATAATACTAGGGCCAGTGATATTCTAATATTCGACCACACAGATCATCCACTCAATCCACACATCACACAAATATATAAATATGTAAACAACAGTAAATAAATTCGAGGAATCTAATTAGATTCCTCCAGCCCGTTTTCCTGCAACCACAAATGTCAGACAACATAAATAACAGCAATCTTGCTTCATGGCAGGATGTCGCAGTATAGAAGGTTATCCACTCATATATCGTGGGGTGATAGGGTCATCCACTACTGATACTGTGGGAATTCTCTAATGGTACTACGGGAAATATCAAATATATATAATAGCCATAACCACCAAGCCTAAATAACTAATATATATAATAACCACAATTTTTCAATTAAAAGAAATGCAACCAATCAACCAACAAACAACATATAGATATTGGTATTAAATAAAAATTCAATTATAACAAATTATAACTGAACAAAGGAGTGAGTTTACTCACCTTGATTTTATCTGCCGAATATTCCGTTCAATTCCATAATTTTTCTTATGTGAATCGTCTCGAATAAATTATCTTTGCACCTATTACAATTTAATTAATTTTTTTGTTTATCGATTAAACTTTTATTAATTTAAATTAACTATTTAAATGAATATATAAATTTTCTATGCATTTTAAATTAAATAAGAACGTATACCTTGGTTTTCTCGACAATAACTGGTTTCAGTCAGCCTCAAACCATCATCTGCCTCAATATCTAGACAAACTCCTTCAATCAAATAATCACAAGCCGAACAGCCTCCAAACTATCATAGAATCAAGTAATAACCGAACTACAAATCAACTTCGTTCAATCATTTGAATATCACAGAAAAGATTCAACATCGAATTGCCCCAATTTTTGACAACCCGTGCTCCACCTTACCTGAAGTGTATCGCAACCTTGCTCAGTTTCCCGAAATCAATCTCCCAACCCCATTCGAACTCCAAGCGATTCCCTCAAATCGCAACTCTCCCGGATACTAATGTCGCTTTTACTCAACAAGTGTGCCATGCTTCGATATACATCACGCCACTCTCGACAACACCTAACCCTATTTATCGATGAACCCTAGCTCGCGATGGTTGAGTTCGAGCTCCCCTCGTTCGCAACGCATCGATAACCTTAAGAAGTTCCAATGAAATGGGCATCGTGTGATTTGATTTTAGATAAATTTGGATTTTATTTTGGAGGCGTCGGCTTCGGTTTTAAAATTGACAGAGACAGAAATGGGAAAAATAAAGAAATGGGTTTGGTAAAGGAAGAGTGCGTTCGATTTATATAAGAGAAAAGGAGGCAGGACGTACTTACTCATTAATTCGATTTTCTAGATTCAGAAGGAGGTAGACAAATTTTACAGCTCGAGAAGAAAACAGCTGCGCGATTTAATTTGGTGTAAAATCATGTCGGCCCTTTTTTATGTGAATTTATTTCTTTATTTTTATTATTATTTTAATTAATATGAATTTATTTAACTTAAAATACCCGTTGATTTCAAACTCTATTTTTAGTGTAGCGACCGATACCTCTAGGGTTTAACCACCATTCTGAACATGCTGGAACAAGTTCAACAACCAAATTCGATTGTTTATACAGACTATCAATATAAATTTGACGATCTCAATAAACTTTGATTTAATAAATTTCTAAGGCTTAAATTAAATTGATTTAAAATATAATTCGGTTTACAACAATCAAATTCATTGATAATAAATTATTATCGTTTATATTCAAATACAATTTATATTGATCGACTAAATTGTTTTGACTCAGTTTTAACTTCGAATTCAATTATTTTGTTTTCGTATAACGATAATCCGATATACTCAAAATAAAATTGTATATCGATTATTAAAATTGATAAATTCAATATCAAAATTCATTAATTATTCCAAATAAATGTTTAAAATAAATTTAAATATTCAATATTAAATGGATAAAAATCCGGGGCACTATATTCCTTCCCCCTTAAAAGAATTTTATCTCCGAAATTACTAAGGCAGAAGGAATGCCACAAACCCGTTAACTTTACGAAAGCCCACTTTTTCATATTCTATAATTCGAGTCTCATACAACTTCAAGTTTTCATAGAAATATTTAAATTTTCAATTTTTTATTCAAAAAATCAAATTGAATTCAATTAAAAATAATATCTTTTATCTTTTCAAAAAATTTCAAAACTTTTTTGAAAAATTTTCTAACTCCCTGAATTTTCGAATTTTTTTTGTAGTGTCTCCCCTGTACGAAGGAGCTTCTTCTATATATCAAAAGTGAGAAAAAAATTATACATCGACCCATACAGTAAGAAAACAGTTCATATACCCTAGTTTGGAGTTTTTGCGCAGGCGTACCTTATATAAGCATTCATTAAGCGCATTCGCTTAACATTTATGCAATCCACACAGCCAAAACTATGCCAGGCAGCTCCATGTACCTGTACTTACTCAATTTAAACATATAAGTCTTGTATATATGAAATTTAGATAACCTTCATTCATTAACTGGTGCAAACTTAAAATTCCACGTATTATATGCAATACATATATAATTATAAACAATTCCCTGGATTTTACCGTTTCATTATTTATTTCAACCAATTCATATATCATTCCACTTAGTTTGATTGATTTACAATCAATATTTCTACAATCTATTCATATATATGCATAGCTAAAACACTCATTACCCTATATATTTAGCACACAAATGCTAATACAAGTTCCATATTTAGTATGTATGTCACTTTATTCATATTTCACATCATATATACTCATATTTATTTAATTCAAACGATTTCCAACCAATTAATTTTACATTTGACTTATATTCCATATATGTGCATCCCACTTCATTTAAATTGATTCTAATCAATTCATTTATTTCGTTTATGACAAACAAAAATTTTCTATGCATATTTGATATTATTGGGCTAATACAATAGCGACTTATATTTTTGACCAAATTTTAAATTGATTCCAATTTAATTTATCCATTTCAATTCACTTTCACCTATTCAATTTATTTAACTTGCGTAAGTTAAATTTTTAATTCCCGAATTCAAATACCTAGGTTTTCGTTCAAAATCCGTATGGAATAATATAAATATATACATTTATTTATAACCATCTCAAATTCAAAACATTTGAATTTTTGCAAAACAACTTGTTTTCTTTCAAACAAATTTCCATCAGAAATTTAATATTGTAGCAATCTGTCACTTAGAAACTCGAAAAAGAACGTCGATGATGTCGCGATCATCATCAGAATTATTTTCCATCCACTGAAGTGAGTTCAGTGCTTTATCACTGTCAAAATTCATCCAAAATGATTTTTATTCAAAAATCATTCCAAAACAAAGCTAAATTATTTTAATATACCTTGAAAAAATATTTTCCAATCTCCCGGGTTTAAAATTCAAAATTTTTGTTTGAATCTAATTCAATTTCATCTCATTTATATATATTATTCATATATAAATTCTATTTGATTATATATAGCTATTCCTATTGTATAATCTCATAATAGCAACCAACTCATCCATATAGAAATAATTCTAGAAAATTATTCATTTTATATCAAAATATAATTTTGGGTAAAATTATTACATTTACCCACTTAATAACAATATTATGTCAGTTCCTTCGTTCAATTGTTTAGAAACTCCTACCAACGTCGTGGCGTCCCACAATTCGATCAGAATTCATAAGCCATTCAACAAACAAGCCAACACAATATAAAAAAAATTCATATCAACTTACAACACGCTCTCTCATGTATATACACTCAACCCTTTCTAGGGTACTCTGAGCCTATCTCTAATGAGTAAAACCCCACCAAGCCTAGGTTTTTGCTCAACTTAAGCTTTGATACCAAATGTGATGGCCCATAAATTCGTACTATCTGAGTTGACTAAAACAACACACGTTCAACCCAAATTGCATAGAAATACGAGTCATTAAGGTTGAAGAAATCGAAACAGATAGAAGATAGAACAAAAGAAAACCTCATCATGGAACGAATAAAATATATTCTATAACATAATCTTTTGAATATAAAAGTTTATATCATATATACATACCATCATCAGAGCACAATACAATATTTGGTACAGCGGAAATAACTTAAAATAACTAATGGTGAAGCCTCCTGCTTCAAGCTCCTCCAAGTGTGTTTGTAAAAGCCTGAAACACTTGACTGCCCGTACAAATTTGGGCATCCAAGAGTTTAGGTAAAAACAAAATAAACTCTGGGTCAGTCATGGGATTGGTGTGAGTAAACTCAACCATATTGTTTAACTTTGAAAAATCCTTTGAAAGAAAAGGTAATAGTAAGACTATTCCACACATAAACATGGACGGTTTTTACCTTACTATAACCAACACATTTTTGATATCAAAATCCATTGATATTATAATAATGTCTACTAAAATAAATACTCAAATAGCAAAATGCTTGCATCTCACGCTCCATATAAATAATATAAAATCAAAAACGTCAGGGTGATTATTGGTGATTGGATTCCAACTATGACAAGGTATGTGACCACCACCCGATCAGTGTACTCTAAAGGGGATACATTGGGGTTCAGCAAGAACATCTTGCAAATCGAGCACACATGACCAGCCACTCATTCGGCTTGAGTGTACCGAATGTATTATCACCCACGGTTGTTGGCCATCCAACCGTAATCCGTAAGATACAGATACGAAAGAAGAATAATTGAATTTTTCCCTAGATCAGTGATAATACGCCCTGCTTGGGTATGACCCAACTAGCCATGCTGCCTGCCCGATTTTTGTCATTTTCCGGTTTTGAGGCTTGAGGCTACGTTAATCTTTTTAGAATATTTGGTCACCATTCACTTTGAATGCCACATTGTCAAACCCGTCAAATCACTAGTTGATCTTTCCAAAAATATCACGAGTATAAAAAGCTAAGAGAAATGAATTTCTCCGCCACCAAACCTAATACCTTGAAAATATCATCTTATGTGATTCGTAAGGAATACTCTGTCAGACATTCGTCCATATATGTTCGTTCTGGGACTGAACCCAACCGAAGGCACCGTTTCTATTAATCCATCATAGGAAATTTCTACCTGGGATTAACAGAAAAAGCCCTTGCACTTCATTCCGCCTTCAATAATCTTAAGCTTGGTTTGATTCGCAACTCTTATGCCAATATAGAGTGGTTTTCGGATATTAATCCAATCAGTCCCTCCGTATTGACAACAGTGGTCAAAAACTTCGATAGTCGGTGATTTAACTATCGAAGAAAAATAGACATCCATCTAACAATCACTGGACCCTTTTTAATATTTCATTTTAAGTTCGTTTCCTTATCGAATTCTATATATATCGATATATCTTTTTTTGGTTATCAAAATTTCTAAAAAATACATACTTACCAATAAGAGAAGAACTAAAAATCAAAGGTTATTAAAGCCATACGGTAACATATTTCTCTCATGTCCTCTCATGTCCTCTTGTCCCGTCCATCCATCTCTTCCTCCTCTCCCTCCTCTGTCTCCGCCGTAGGTACCCTATCCCTCTCTAACTCAATCGTCCTTCCCTCGCTAGCCATCTCCATCCCTGTCCCCACTCCTATCCCTCCTCCTGCCTTACCTCCTTCTCTGGCCAACCAACCCTCCTCCTCCGCTAATCCCTTTCCTCCTTCTGTCTCCTCCTCTTCTCCAGTGAAATTTTCTTATTTGTTCTACTCCAAACCTAGAAATGCTGGAGAGTATAATCCAATTCATTTTGATGTCAACTATGTGGGACGCTCTATTCCTCCTCCTGCTGTGGTAATAGAAGAAGGCACAAGTCATGTTCTGATTATTTAGTGGGTACGTTTCTATCTGGGAATGTTAATTACATGGCGGTAAAAATCCATCTTGATAGGGTGTGGAAACTTAAGGGAGATTATGAAATGTATTATGACAAGAAATTCTATTTCTTCAAATTTGTTAATCAAGAAGATAAGCTGACTGTTCTCAAGCGAGATCCGATGTTTATAAGAGGTCAGATGTTCATTATCTCTAATTGGTCTCCTTCTCTCTCATCGGCTAATGCTGCGGTAAGAACAGTACCTATTTGGATCCACTTTTATCGTATCCCAATGATGTTTTGGTCTATGGTGGGTATCAACTGGATTGCGTTTCCTATTAGGAAGGTGTTGTGTTATGACGAAAACACGGAAAAAATGAAAAGATTGAATATGCAAAATGTTTTGTTGAAGTGAGTCCGGATAAAGAGTTACCTGAATTCTTGGTGGTGGGTGACGATACTTGTCCTAACGTTCCAGTGGAATATAAGTGGAAGTCGTTCATCTGTACGAAGTGTAAGATTTTTGGTCATCCATCTGAATATTGTGAGAAACATAAAGTGAGGATTGTAGGAAATCGTGTTGTTAAAGTTAATTTGGTTGAGCACAAAAGGATAGTCGATGATAGTATGAATGGTCAAGAGGTTAATGAGAACAAAATACAGGAAGGGTTTAAAATTGTGCAAAGAAGAAATTATAGGAATACAAAGAAATTCTGGAAAATGGTGACAAAACAAAAGGTGGACGGAGATGGAAGGAGGGAGGTAGCTGTAAATGTGAACAGAGATAATGAAGTGGAGATTGTGCATGGAACTGAAGTGGATGATGTGATAGCAAATGAAAATGTAGACGTAAATAAAGATAATCAGGTGGAGTTTGTGCATGGAACTGAAGTGGACAATGTGATAGCAAATGGAAATGTAGACGTGAATAGAGATAATCAAGAGGAGATTTTGAATGAAACTGAAGTGAATAGTGTGCTACCAAGGAAAAATTCATGGGAAATGGTTTATACTACCAAGAGAAATAAATTTACTTTCTCTGCATAGAAAAAATGTCGTATTCTGATGGTATCTTGCCAAATCCTTACTCTAAAACTAAATATTCTTGTCCTCCTGTTTTATTCAATGTGAACAATACTTTTGAAATGCTTAACCATGTCATACCTGTAAATGCTATTGCCATTCCTCCTGTTTCAATGCAAACCCCTGTGCATGCTGTTGTTGCTTCTACTGACATGCACACTCCTCAATCTGCTGGCATTGTCTCATCTTCTCATGTTCCTCCTCTAGTTCCTTCACCATATAACTCCTTATCTTTGCCAAACCAAATATTTGGTGATATTAATTTGATTGCCAACTCCGACTCCTCTCCTAATCTAATTCATCAAACAGAAAATTCTTCATCGGATCCTAAAAGCCCAACTCCACCAACATTTCCAATACCAAGGAATGGGGTCTTCAGGCATAGTAAAAGAAGATCTAAAGGTCCCACATCCTATGATGTGGATCTTGATGGTTCGGTTGTTTTTTCTTTTGATCAAGCGGTGCTTTCTCTGCCTTCACAACTTCCCAACAGTATTTCCTTGTCTGGTGTTCAAACCAGATCAACATCATCTATGTTATCTTAATGATAGACAAAATTGGCTTTTGGAACATCAGGGGTGCAAATCCCCTCTCCAAACAACTTAAAATAGCTCATTTTATCTCTTCCAATAATATTCACCTGATGTCCATCGTTGAGACTAAACTTAACCACATCACCACTAATAAAGCTATCTGAAATATTCGTCCTTCTTGGAGCTCCATACATAACCTAGCTCAAGCCCTTTTTGGGAGATTGTTGATCATCTGGAATCCAATTACTTTCTCCTTAAACCCTATTCGTGTTCATAGGCAATTCATTCATGCTGAAGTATCCCACATTCCTACCAATTCCACTTTCCTCTTAACAGCCATTTATGCCGAGAATTGTGCATCTTATAGGCAAATATTTCTTGATATCCTTCCTACTCTCCAACATGTTTCCCTTCCTTGGATATGCTATGGTGACTGGAATTGCTTGCAACTCTCGTCTGATAAATTGGCTGGTAATCCTCTTACTTATAGACAGACCTGACCTTTGAATAATGCCATATTTGTGTAGTGACCCGCATTTTTTGCTGTTGAATAATTTATTTATTTAATTATTAAATATCGATTTATCGATATCGAGAACGTGAATTAAATAATATTGAATATTTAATAAATAATTTTAATATAATAAAATATATTATAATGTCAAAATAATCAAAAATATTGGAAATCATAATATTCTGTGAACGGGGTCATCCCTAAGATGTAATTCAGCTTAGAGTTGGATTATATTAACGAGTATATTCAGTCGATGTCAGTTTGAACGTATAATTATAATATAATTAAAATCGAGCTTGAAATGGCGCTGCAGTTCGTAAATTGGCGATTCGAACTTCAACTGAATGTACAGGATTCATTTTAAGCCGGATTTCTGTGAAACAAGAAACGTGTGGAGCTGGTGGAGTATATCTTTCTAGTGGAAGAGAAAAATCGGGATTTCGTCGGGTAGATTTTGATTTACGTCCAAATCAAATTTCAGAAAAGTCGCTGTGGAATTCCTTTATAATTTGCAATGCATTATTTACGTTATAAAGGGGTTTTCGATATAAACTGAATATCGATAAATCTAAAATCTGAAATATCAAACTGTATATTCTGATATGATATTCTGGAGCTTTACGATATCATATGTGAAGATATTTGATAATATAAATTTATTTATATTTAATTTAATTATATTTAAATATATTTATATATTTAAATGGGTCATCCAGAGCTTTAAAAATAGCCGGTTTTGCAAACGAAGTCGGAATTCGACGAAACCAGTTTTGTTGGATCCGCAACATCAAATTTTTGTTAGATTTCCAGTTTCATGATTTTTAGAGCCACTGTGTGGCCGTACGGATTTTTAGAGTGAGAAACAGTCAGTATTTTAACAGTTAAAAATACGCTGTGTGAGCAAACGGAGTCGGAATTCGACGAAACCAGTTTCATTGGGACTGTAATGTCGAACTCTTGCTAGTTGTCAAGTTTCGTGATTTTTGGGTATCGTAGGCGGTCACAGGAATTTTAAAGGACATATGTAAACAACGTATGCTAAAATAAATAAAATAATAAAATATAAAAATAATATTTTAACACTATAAATACCCCTCTTAATCTCCCTAAACCTAATTCAACTCACTCCACCAGTCAAACAAAGCCGCTGCCACCCCAATGCTTTCCAACGTGAGAATTCCAAAAGAAGAAAAATCAAAACAAAAGATATACACATCTATAAATCTCAAATTTATATATATATGGGATCAGTACAGGGAGCTCTTCGATCTGGTACCCATTTTATGTGGTTCGAACACGGTTGTGGACGATGGGTTTTTGCAACAGCAAACTAGGGTTCGGGTATTTGGTGATTTCAGGGTGCGATAGTGTTTATCGAGTTTATTTTAGGGGTCAGGAAGGAAATCCGCGCCTGTGTGCTGAATTTGCGTTGACTCGGTGGTATTTTGGTGCCTTCGCCGTAGCGTAGGGCTGCTCGACGGGTTTTGAGGCAAGGGTTCGAGTGGCAAATGGAGGTGATGGCCGCGGAGAGAAAGGGAAGGAGATGAATGTGGTGGTCTCCGTTTTGTGATTCATGAAGGAGTGGAGGAGTATTGAATGAAGAGGATCGGTTTTGGTGTTTAGGTACAGAGGAGCGACGGAAGTAGAAGAAGAAGAGGGAAGCGGGTAGGAGTTTGGGCCGGGTTAACAAGGTTTGGCCTGATAAGAAAATAAATGTTTAAGTTTATTTTAATTTTAATAGTGTACAAACTGATAATGCCAATAACTTATTCATATGATATCAGAATCACAAACCGTAAGTTGCGTTGGGATCGTATGGACGGGAGCAACACAATGGGAATGACCGCGAGTCAATCCGAGCTCGTTACAATTTACGGAGAAATAAATTGTCCAACTGGGTCAACGAACGCAAACCGTTATTCAACGGTTAAAGCGCAAATGTGAGTAAATCTCACTAACTCTGACCAGTTTATAATTTCATGTTGTATTGTTAGAACTGTTAAAATTTGTCTGTTTGACTGTGTGTTGATTGTTTGATTGAACTGCTAGTCAGTTAGTTAAATTTCTATATTGATTCTGTTTAACAGAATATATCATATGGAACTGAAAGTGATGTTGATTTTATTGTGTAACATCTGTGGATGCAGGGAAACAGGTTGGAGGAATCCGACTGGATTCCTCAACATTTATTTTACTGTTATTTGTATATTGTGATATATACTGTGATATATAATCTGTTGTTGATTATATGTGTTTGTATGATATTGATCATTGACAGTTGGTTTTTTAAAAACAATAGAAAACACTGAAAATGTAGATAAGGGAATTTTCAATGTGGTATTGAAAATAGCATATTTATAAAATGGGATATTTATAAATAAGAGATATTTATAAAGTGGAATATTTATAAATAAGAAATGTTTATAAATTGGAATATTTATAAATAGGAGATATTCAAAAAGGAAATAATTACAAACCATTTTCTTTTTGAATGGGAAGGCCTGTGTGGCGGGTTTGGGGATTTTCCCGATGCTTCCGATACAAAGGCGGTTATGGCGAATTTTCCCGGGAATTTAAGGAGTTAAAATATTTCAAGAAAAAGTTTGAAAAGGAAATATTTGTAAACCATTTACAAATAGAATTAGAAAGAGAACATTATAAAAAGGAAATCATTTTTAAAGTGAAGAACCGTTATTTAAAAGTAAATCTTTTCAAATGAATAAAACATTGTCAAAAAGGAAATCTTTATAAAGTGAATAAAGGAGTTAATCGAATATGGTATTCGAAGTTAGTTAATCGAATATGGACATTCGAAAGGAGTTAATCGAATATGGTATTCGAAGTTAGTTAATCGAATATAGACATTCGAAAGGAGTTAAACGAATATGGTATTCGAAGTTAAATAAACGAATATGGTATTCGAAGTTAAATAATCGAATATGGTATTCGAAGTAAGTTAATCGAATATGGTATTCGAAAGTTAGTTAATCGAATATGTTATTCGAAAGGGGTTATTCAAGTCGAGTTAGTCAAATAGAGTTAACCAGTTAGAGTTAATCGATTAGAGTTAAAACGAACTAGAGTTAATCAAATAAAGTTATTTGAAACAGAGTTAGTCAAACATAGTATTCAGGGTAAGTTGCCATCTTGTACGACTGCTAGCGTAATTCGCAGGGCTGTAAATAGCCTACGGCGGTCGGATGTTTCCTGAGGGAATCAGGCGTAACCATTGTGATCGCCGCGATCTAGAGTCAAGCGAATGGAGTTTAATCGAATATTAGTTATTCGATAGGAGTTAATCGAGTTGAGAAATAAGTTAACTTAAATAAGTTGAGTTGATCGGGTGGTTCGACCAAGTTAGTCGAGCCTAGTTAATCGAATCGAATTGGTCGAACCAAGTAAGTCGAGTTAAGTTAGTCAAGTTAGTCGAGCCTAGTTAATCGAATCGAATTGGTCGAACCAAGTAAGTCGAGTTAAGTTAGTCAAGTTAGTCGAGCCTAGTTAATCGAATCGAATTGGTCGAAACAAGTAAGTCGAGTTAGTCGAGTCATGTTAAGTTAGTCGAGTTAAGTTCGTCGAGTTAAATAAATCGATGTTAGTTTCATCGAAAGGAGTTGTCGATGTTAGTTTCATCGAAAGGAGTTATCAATGTTAGTTTCATCGAATGGAGTTATCGATGTTAGTTTCATCGAAAGGAGTTATCGATGTTAGTTTCATCGAAGGGAGTTATCGATTATAGTTTAATCGAAGTGAGATTTTCAAATATGAGATATTTGAAAAGGAAGAGTTATCGAATATTAGTTATTCGAAGAGAGATTATCGAATATCGTTTATTCGAGAAGAAGTTAATCGAATATAAGTTATTCGAAGAAGAGTTAATCAAATAGAGATTTCTCGAAGAGAGTTAATCGGCAAATTTGATTATATCGAATTCAGGAAAGTACTTATACTTTCCAGTGTTTAAATAGAGATTTATTTATTTATAAATAAATAAGTGTTAGATTAATTATTCACTAATAAGAATAGAAGTTATAATTAAAGTTAGAAAATTCGAAAGTAGGGATTATAACGTTATCGTTATAACCAATGTTTTAAATATAGAAGTGGACTAGTAAAATTGAATCCGAGAAAGGCGTAAAGAAGTTGTTAAATATTAAAAGATAAACTTTGACCATTTCGAAGTTATAACGTTGTTCAGTTAAGGTCTGAGAGGTAATTATACCCCAACTTGAGTGACTTCCTTCTTAACTAAGAAATGGTAAGGTTTGATCGTAAAGGAGTTTTGGAAATGTTTTCCAAACGAGAATCATAAATGTTTTCTGATAAAAGAAAATAAGAATTTAGAATATAGGGAAACAGGAGATAAGTAAATAAATGAACTAAAGAGATTAATGTTAAATGATGTTTGTTCGATATAATTTCCATCTGGAAATAATATCGTTGTTTGCACACTTGTTTTTCTTTGATAGTTAACTCACCGACTATCGAAGTTTTGACCATTTTAACGTTGTTAATATGGAGAGACCGGTTGGATTATTATCCATAGAACCACTCTGTATTGGCATAAGCGTCGCGAATCATATATGCCAAAGTTAATTGAAGACGGAGAAAAATGCAAGGGCTATCCTGTTTACAGAATAGTGCCTTCGGTTTGTCCAGTCCCAGGACAACTTGTATGGACGAAGGTCTGACAGAGTATATCCAATGGATCGCGTAAGTTGATCTATTCAAACGTATTCATGTTTAGTGGCGGAGGAATTCGTTTCTCTTAGCTGTATACCCGTGTTATTTTTGGATAAGTCAATTTGTGATTTGGCAGGTATGATGATGTGACATTCTAAGTGAATGAAGATGGATGTCTGACAGAGTATTTCCAGACGATCACGTACATTGATTTCTCCAACCATACCAGGAGTGGAAGCGAAGAAGGAAACTTCTTTTAGCTGACACGTAACGTACTGTTGTAAAATGTCAATTAGTGATTTCGATGGATTTGACAATATAGCATTCGAAGTGAATCTGATGTAATGATAAAGCGTAGCTTCTAGCCTCATCAACCGGTAAATGACAGAAATCGGGCAGGCAGCATGGCTAAGTCGGTCGCACCGAAGTAGGGTGTATAATCACCTATCTAGTGAATATTCATTTGTTTCTTAAATCTATCAATGCTGTCCCATATATATATATACGGGAACGGTTGCTGATCCCAACCGCTGGTGATGTACATTCGATACACTCAAGCGAAACGAGTGGTCGGTCATGTGTGGCTGAGTTGCAAGATGTTCTTGTTGAACTCCAGTGTATCGTTCCTAGAGTACACTGATCGGAAGGTGGTTCCATACCTTGTCATAGTTGGAAATCCAATCATCCAATACGAGCTTGCGATTTTGATTGTATACTATATATGTAGTAACGTGAGATGCAAGCGTTTCTGCTAAATTGATATTTATTTGTACTTAGACATTATTATAATATCACAATGATATTGCTTTGAAAAGTTATTTGGATTCTCATAAGGGAAAAACCCGTTCCGTATTCACGGCGTGGTCTTATGAGATATCATATACCTGTTTAAATGATTTGAGTTTACTCATACCAGTCCCATGACTGACCCAGAGTTTATTTTGTTGTTTTCCCTAAACTCTTGGGTGCCTAAATTTGTACGGGCAGTCAAGTAGTCAGGATTTTACAGATACACTTGGAGAGCTTGGAGCCGGAGGCTTCAGGATTCTATAGCTATTATTATTTCCGCTGTTGTTGTAAGTATTGTACTATGATAAGTGTTATTGTATACATATACTGATGTTATTTCAAAGATATGTTATGTTATATTTTATTCGTTCCGCTGTAAGATTCGTGTTTACTCTGATGATGATGTTCTTGCTCTTCTTCTATTCTATAAGTTATATCCTATCTATCCTCACCCTCTGCCTTCTTTCTATTAGTTTTCTTGAATTTCCAGTGTAATTTGGGGTTGGACTTGTGTTTTTGGTCAGCTCAAATTGGATCGGATTTTCGGGTCACTACAGTTGGTATCAGAGCCAAGTTTAGTTATTACCTTGGCTCTGTGGCGTGATTCAGTAGAGATGGGATTAGTAATATCCTAGACTGAGTTTGAGTATATATATACGAGTGAACGTATTTGTTATTTAATATAAAATGATTTTATATTGTGGAGATTTATTGGTTGAGTAGTTTATGAATTCTGGTCGATCAGTTTGATCCACTATATCGATGGGGGTTACTAAACACTCGAATACGATGAACCGTCATGGTATGTTTTGAAAGAGGGTAAATGGAATAATTTTACCCGAATATATTTGATATAGTATATTGGTTGTGTTGGTTGTTATTATAATCGAGTAAGATTATAAAAAGGTAAAATGATTATAAATGACTAATCAGAATTCATATAAGTAAAGTATATGAAATAAAATGAAGAAAAATCTGAATTTAAATCCGATTGGAATTAAAATAAGGAAATTTTAAGTTCCTGGGAGATTTTGAAAACGTTTTTCAAACTGAAAGTGATACAGTATTGAGCTCACTTCGATAGCTGGAAAATATATTCTGATGATGAATCGCGACATCATCAGTGTTCATTTTCGAGTTCTAAGTGACAGACTACTACCAAAGGTTCTGTTTTTAATTGTTTTGAGAAAACAAGTTGTTTAGAAATTCAAAGGTTTTGAATTGGCATTGTAATTTCAAATTGATTTGAAATAGACCCAGGAAATTAAGTTTCGGAATTTAATTTTAACTTATGAAGTTAAATAGAATAAGATAGTAGAAATAAATTGAAAATTAACTTAAACTAAGTTAAATAGAATTGAATTGGATTAGAGAATAATCTGTCATGGAATTGGGTTGATGAGTTAAGGATTTGAAATTTGATATTCGGGTTCGAATAAAATTCGATTTGGTTTTGAGGATATGAACTGATTGGAATTTGATGGAAATAACACTGGTATATGCTAAGCTGATAGCATATGGAAGTGATAGAGTTGATATTCCCGACAAAAAGGTAACAGTTTATATTATATATGGATATGAGATCTATGAGCCGAATTGGCAAGCCGCTTGGCTATTTGATTTTCTTTTGGGTTAAAGAAGGCCCAGGGAGGCGAGTTGGAGTTTGAGATATTGACCAGTACAAAGGAGGTGTTGGCAAAAATTTTCGAAAAGTTAAGGTGTTAGAATTTTTTTAGAATTTTAGAAAATTTAGTTAGTCGGAATAAATTTATATTTTAGTCGTTATTAATTGGTTCAGTTGAAACCGGAGACAAGAGGTAAACAGATAAATTTTTACCTAGAAGATATGGTCATCCCCTAGCTTAGCAATTTCGAGGACGAAATTTTATTAAGGGGGAAGATTGTAGTGACCCGCATTTTTTGCTGTTGAATAATTTATTTATTTAATTATTAAATATCGATTTATCGATATCGAGAACGTGAATTAAATAATATTGAATATTTAATTAATAATTTTAATATAATAAAATATATTATAATGTCGAAATAATCAAAAATATTGGAAATCATAATATTCTGTGAACGGGGTCATCCCTAAGATGTAATTCAGCTTAGAGTTGGATTATATTAACGAATATATTCAGTCGACGTCAGTTTGAACGTATAATTATAATATAATTGAAAACAAGCTTGAAATGGCGCTGCAGTTCGTAAATTGGCGATTCGAACTTCAACTGAATGTACAGGATTCATTTTAAGCCGGATTTGTGTAAAACAAGAAACGTGTGGAGCTGGTGGAGTATATCTTTCTAGTGGAAGAGAAAAATCGGGATTTCGTCGGGTAGATTTTGATTTACGTCCAAATCAAATTTCAGAAAAGTCGCTGTGGAATTCCTTTATAATTTGCAACGCATTATTTACGTTATAAAGGGGTTTTCGATATAAACTGAATATCGATAAATCTAAAATCTGAAACATCAAACTGTATATTCTGATATGATATTCTAGAGCTGTACGATATCATATGTAAAGATATACGATAATATAAATTTATTTATATTTAATTTAATTATATTTAAATATATTTATATATTTAAATGGGTCATCCAGAGCTTTAAAAATAGCCGGTTTTGCAAACGAAGTCGGAATTAGATGAAACCAGTTTTGTTGGATTCGCAACATCAAATTTTTGTTAGATTTCCAGTTTCATGATTTTTAGAGTCACTGTGTGGCCGTACGGATTTTTAGAGTGAGAAACAGTCAGTATTTTAACAGTTAAAAATACGCTGTGTGAGCAAACGGAGTCGGAATTCGAGGAAACCAGTTTCGTTGGGACCGTAATGTCGAACTTTTGCTAGTTGTCAAGTTTCGTGATTTTTGGGTATCGTATGCGGTCACAGGAATTTTAAAGGACATATGTAAACAACGTATGCTAAAATAAATAAAATAATAAAATAATATTTTAACACTATAAATACCCCTCTTAATATCCCTAAACCTAATTCATCTCATTCCACCAGTCAAACAAAGCCGCCGCCACCCCAATGCTTTCCAACGTGAGAATTCCAAAAGAAGAAAAATCAAAACAAAAGATATACACATCTATAAATCTCAAATTTATATATATATGGGATCAGTACAGGAAGCTCTTCGATCTGGTACCCATTTTATGTGGTTCGAACACGGTTGTGGACGATGGGTTTTTGCAATAGCAAACTAGGGTTCGGGTATTTGGTGATTTCAGGGTGCGATAGTGTTTATCGAGTTCATTTTAGGGGTCAGGAAGGAAATCCGCGCCTGTGTGCTGAATTTTCATTGACTCGGTGGTATTTTGGTGCCTTCGCTGTAGCGTAGGGCTGCTCGACGAGTTTTGAGGCAAGGGTTCGAGTGGCAAATGGAGGTGATGGCCGCGGAGAGAAAGGGAAGGAGATGAATGTGGTGGTCTCCGTTTTGTGATTCATGAAGGAGTGGAGGAATATTGAATGAAGAGGATCGGTTTTGGTGTTTAGGTACAGAGGAGCGACGGAAGTGGAAGAAGAAGAGGGAAGCGGGTAGGAGTTTGGGCCGGGTTAACAAGGTTTGGCCTGATAAGAAAATAAATGTTTAAGTTTATTTTAAATTTAATAGTGTACAAACTGATAATGCCAATAACTTATTCATATGATATCAGAATCACAAACCGTAAGTTGCGTTGGGATCGTATGGACGGGAGCAACACAATGGGACTGACCGCGAGTCAATCCGAGCTCGTTACAATTTATGGAGAAATAAATTGTCCAACTGAGTCAACGAACGCAAACCGTTATTCAACGGTTAAAGCGCAAATGTGAGTAAATCTCACTAACTCTGACCAGTTTATAATTTCATGTTGTATTGTTAGAACTGTTAAAATTTGTCTGTTTGACTGTGTGTTGATTGTTTGATTGAACTGTTAGTCAGTTAGTTAAATTTCTATATTGATTCTGTTTAACAGAATATATCATATGGAACTGAAAGTGATGTTGATTTTATTGTGTAACATCTGTGGATGCAGGGAAACAGGTTGGAGGAATCCGATTGGATTCCTCAACATTTATTTTACTGTTATTTGTATATTGTGATATATATTGTGATATATAATGTGTTGTCGATTATATGTGTTTGGATGATATTGAACATTGACAGTTGGTTTTTTAAAAACAATAGAAAACATTGAAAATGTAGATAAGGGAATTTTCAATGTGGTATTGAAAATAGCATATTTATAAAATGGGATATTTATAAATAAGAGATATTTATAAAGTGGAATATTTATAAATAAGAAATGTTTATAAATTGGAATATTTATAAATAGGAGATATTCAAAAAGGAAATAATTACAAACCATTTTCTTTTTGAATGGGAAGGCTAGTGTGGCGGGTTTGGGGATTTTCCCGATGCTTCCGATACAAAGGAGGTTATGGCGAATTTTCCCGGGAATTTAAGGAGTTAGAATATTTCAAGAATAAGTTTGAAAAGGAAATATTTGTAAACCATTTACAAATAGAATTAGAAAGGGAACATTATAAAAAGGAAATCATTTTTAAAGTGAAGAACCGTTATTTAAAAGTAAATCTTTTCAAATGAATAAAACGTTGTTAAAAAGGAAATCTTTATAAAGTGAATCAAGGAGTTAATCGAATATGGTATTCGAAGTTAGTTAATCGAATATGGACATTCGAAAGGAGTTAATCGAATATGGTATTCGAAGTTAGTTAATCGAATATAGACATTCGAAAGGAGTTAAACGAATATGGTATTCGAAGTTAAATAAACGAATATGGTATTCGAAGTTAGATTATCGAATATGGTATTCGAAGTTAGTTAATCGAATATGGTATTCGAAAGTTAGTTAATCGAATATGTTATTCGAAAGGAGTTAGTCAAGTCGACTTAGTCAAATAGAGTTAACCAGTTAGAGTTAATCGATTAGAGTTAAAACGGACTAGAGTTAATCAAATAAAGTTATTTGAAACAGAGTTAGTCAAACATAGTATTCAGGGTAAGTTGCCATCTTGTACGACTGCTAGCGTAATTCGCAGGGCTGTAAATAGCCTACGACGGTCGGATGTTTCCTGAGGGAATCAGGCGTAACCATTGTGATCGTCGCGATCTAGAGTCAAGCGAATGGAGTTTAATCGAATATTAGTTATTCGATAGGAGTTAATCGAGTTGAGAAATAAGTTAACTTAAATAAGTTGAGTTGATCGGGTGGTTCGACCAAGTTAGTCGAGCCTAGTTAATCGAATCGAATTGGTCGAACCAAGTAAGTCGAGTTAAGTTAGTCAAGTTAGTCGAGCCTAGTTAATCGAATCGAATTGGTCGAACCAAGTAAGTCGAGTTAAGTTAGTCAAGTTAGTCGAGCCTAGTTAATCGAATCGAATTGGTCGAAACAAGTAAGTCGAGTTAGTCGAGTCAAGTTAAGTTAGTCGAGTTAAGTTCGTCGAGTTAAATAAATCGATGTTAGTTTCATCGAAAGGAGTTGTCGATGGTAGTTTCATCGAAAGGAGTTATCAATGTTAGTTTCATCGAAAGGAGTTATCGATGTTAGTTTCATCGAAAGGAGTTATCGATGTCAGTTTCATCGAAGGGAGTTATCGATTATAGTTTAATCGAAGTGAGATTTTCAAATATGAGATATTTGAAAAGGAAGAGTTATCGAATATTAGTTATTCGAAGAGAGATTATCGAATATCGTTTATTCGAGAAGAAGTTAATCGAATATAAGTTATTCGAAGAAGAGTTAATAAAATAGAGATTTCTCGAAGAGAGTTAATCGGCAAATTTGATTATATCGAATTCAGGAAAGTACTTATACTTTCCAGTGTTTAAATAGAGATTTATTTATTTATTTATAAATAAATAAGTGTTAGATTAATTATTCACTAATAAGAATAGAAGTTATAATTAAAGTTAGAAAATTCGAAAGTAGGGATTATAACGTTATCGTTATAACCAATGTTTTAAATATAGATGTGGACTAGTAAAATTGAATCCGAGAAAGGCGTAAAGAAGTTGTTAAAGATTAAAAGATAAACATTGACCATTTCGAAGTTATAACGTTGTTCAGTTAAGGTCTGAGAGGTAATTATACCCCAACTTGAGTGACTTCCTTCTTAACTAAGAAATGGTAAGGTTTGATCGTAAAGGAGTTTTGGAAATGTTTTCCAAACGAGAATCAGAAATGTTTTCTGATAAAAGAAAATAAGAATTTAGAATATAGGGAAACAGGTTATAAGTAAATAAATGAACTAAAGAGATTAATGTTAAATGATGTTTGTTCGATATAATTTCCATCTAGAAATAATATCGTTGTTTGCACACTTGTTTTTCTTTGATAGTTAACTCAACGACTATCGAAGTTTTGACCATTTTAACGTTGTTAATATGGAGAGACCGGTTGGATTATTATCCGTAGAACCACTCTGTATTGGCATAAGCGTCGCGAATCATATATGCCAAAGTTAATTGAAGACGGAGAAAAATGCAAGGGCTATCCTGTTTACAGAATAGTGCCTTCGGTTTTTCCAGTCCCAGGACAACTTGTATGGATGAAGGTCTGATAGAGTTTATCCAATGGATCGCGTAAGTTGATCTGTTCAAACGTATTCACGTTTGGTGGCGGAGGAATTCGTTTCTCTTAGCTGTATACCCGTGTTATTTTTGGATAAGTCAATTTGTTATTTGGCGGGTATGACGATGTGACATTCTAAGTGAATGAAGATGGATGTCTGACAGAGTATTTCCAGACGATTACGTACATTGATTTCTCCAACCGTACCAGGAGTGGAAGCGAAGAAGGAAACTTCTTTTAGCTGACACGTAACGTACTGTTGTAAAATGTCAATTAGTGATTTCGATGGATTTGACAATGTAGCATTCGAAGGGAATCTGATGTAATGATAAAGCGTAGCTTCTAGCCTCATCAACCGGTAAATGACAGAAATCGGGCAGGCAGCATGGCTAAGTCGGTCGCACCGAAGTAGGGTGTATAATCACCTATCTAGTGAATATTCATTTGTTTCTTAAATCTATCAATGCTGTTCCATATATATATATATATATATATATATATATATATATATATATATATATATATATATATATATATATATATATACGGGAACGGTTGCTGATCCCAACCGTTGGTGATGTACATTCGATACACTCAAGCGAAATGAGTGGTCGGTCATGTGTGGCTGAGTTGCAAGATGTTCTTGTTGAACTCCAGTGTATCGTTCCTAGAGTACACTGATCGGAAGGTGGTTCCATACCTTGTCATAGTTGGAAATCCAATCATCCAATACGAGCTTGCAATTTTGATTGTATACTATATATGTAGTAACGTGAGATGCAAGCGTTTCTGCTAAATTGATATTTATTTGTACTTAGACATTATTATAATATCAGAATGATATTGCTTTGAAAAGTTATTTGGATTCTCATAAGGGAAAAACCCGTTCCGTATTCACGGCGTGGTCTTATGAGATATCATATACCTGTTTAAATGATTTGAGTTTACTCATACCAGTCCCATGACTGACCCGGAGTTTATTTTATTGTTTTCCCTAAGCTCTTGGGTGCCTAAATTTGTATGGGCAGTCAAGTAGTCGGGATTTTACAGATACACTTGGAGAGCTTGGAGCAGGAGGCTTCAGGATTCTATAGCTATTATTATTTCCGCTGTTGTTGTAAGTATTGTACTCTGATAAGTGTTATTGTATACATATACTGATGTTATTTCAAAGATATGTTATGTTATATTTTATTCGTTCCGCTGTGAGATTCGTGTTTACTCTGATGATGATGTTCTTCCTCTTCTTCTATTCTATAAGTTCTATCTTATCTATCCTCACCCTCTGCCTTCTTTCTATTAGTTTTCTTGAATTTCCAGTGTAATTTGGGGTTGGACTTGTGTTTTTGGTCAGCTCAAATTGGACCGGATTTTCGGGTCACTACAATATGACTCAAATCTGATTCCCATCCCTTCGACTGAAGCTAATTACACTTGGAATAACTGCTCCAGAAATGGTTTGAGGACATATTGTAAGATTGACAGATCCTATCTGAATTATGCTGCTGTTAATAATTGGCCCTACCTTTGTACCTTTATCCCTCCTCCTTCTCTTTCCGACCATTCTCCTCTCGTGTTGGACTGGGGCAAAAAGATTGAGAGAAAACAATCCTCATTTTCATTTTTTAACAATTGGATTGATATTCCTACTTTTTTATCCACTGTTTCTAATGCTTCGAATATACAAGTGCAAGGTAATCCGATGTATGTTGTGCAGGTAAAGCTTAAAAGGTAAAGCTTAAAAGGCTGAAGAATATTCTGAAAATATGGGCGGGAAAATACTACTGTAATGGTGCTAGTTTGTCAAACTCATTTCGTCAGAAGTTATTTTAGATCCAAAGGGACATTCATGGATGCTCTGATAGTGCATTGAATGGTGATCTTTCTACTCAAGAATTAAAGTTGTCAGTTGAACTTGCAAAAGCGAACATTGAAGAGGCAAAGATGGCAAAACAAAAATGCAAGATCAAGTGGAAGCTATATGGTGACAAAAATACTTCTACCTTTCATGATACTTTAAAGATTCACCATGCAGCGTCTAACATAGCTAATATCAAAGACAAAGATGGTCGTTTGTGTTCTGATAGTGATGTTATTCAAGATGCATTTCTGGATTTTTTTCTCTCGTCTACTTTGGGTAACTCATCTAGTACCTCTATTTGCCTATGCTCTTTTTATAATGTTTGTTTTCCCTCGATTTCTAATGAAATGAAGGAAAACATTATTACTGAGATATCGTATGAGGAAATTACTAGATCTATTCTCACTATGAAAGTTTCAAGTTCTCCTGGACCGGATGGTTTTAATGCTCAGTTTTTTAAAACATGTTGGTCAGTGGTAGGCAAGGATGTCATAAAAGCCATTAATTTTTTCCTTTATAGTAAAATGCTAAGTGGGGTTAATGCCACCAGATTAGCCCTAGTGCCCAAAGTCGAAATGCCTAATTCTGTGTCGCAATACCGTCGTATCGCGTGCTGTAATGTATTATACAAATGTATTGCGAAAATCTTAGCTGGTCGAATGAAGAGTGCTCTTGTTCATGTTATTTCTCCTAACCAGAGTGCTTTCTTGCCAAATAGAGATATAGCTGACAATATTCTACTTGCAACTGAATTGATGAGAAGGTACAATAGGGCATCTATCTCTCCACGATGTGTGCTTAAATTAGACATTTAGAAAGCATATGACACTGCTAGGTGGGACACTGTTATATATATCCTCTTCAAAATGAATTTCCCTCTTCCTTTTCTTTGCTGGATCTACACGTGCATCTCTTCAGTCTATATTTCTCTCAGTGTAAACGACTCCTCCTTTGGTTATTTCAAAGCAAAACAGGGATTGCGGCAAGTTGATCCCATCTCCCCTTATTTATTTTTGTGCATCATGGAATTATTTACGATCTTGACCAATCAAGCTATGAGATCCAAGCAAATAGATTTCCATCCATATTGTAAAAAGTCTAACATATCAACCATTCATTTTGCTGATGACCTCCTATTGTTCACTAAACCGAAATATAAATCTGTAACTAGGATTCTTGGGGTGTTAGACATGTTTAGAATGTTAGCTGGGTTGAGCATTAACAAGTCGAAATCAAAGATGAAATATGCTGGAGTTTCTGACCTGATCAAATCTTCAGTGTACTCTTTAACTGGTTTATCTCCTATGCTAGACGATGAACTTCACCTAGGTGCTCCGCTGTGCTTGTCTAGAATGAAAGCATCTCACTATTTACCGCTTTTGGAAAGCATCATTGCTAAAATAGTGAGTTGGCCTCCATCAAAATTTTCAATGGAAGGTAGGCTTGTTATCGTCAGATCTATTGTTGTATCAATGTGCATCTATTATGCCAGGTTATTTATCTTGCCTTCTAAGGTGATAGATATGGTGAATGTTGCACTTATCCACTTCCTTTGGCATGGCAATCCGTATTCTAAGAAGCTTGTTCCAATGTCATTTAAGAAACTATGTTTGCCTCACAAGAATGGGGGACTTGGTATCCTGAATTTAAAAGCTGGGAATAAAGTTGCGATATCGACAAGAATTGATAAGCTGTACTGTCATGATTCAAACTTACAGGCAAAGTGGTGCAGAACGGTTTTGGTTAAGGAAAAGCATTTCTGATCCATGGCTATTCTGATGGACTGTAGCTGGACTTGGCGTAATATGTTGAAACACAGGGAGGTTTTTATACCGATGTTCCAGTGTGGCTTTAAATATTTGCAGTTTATTTCTTTCTGGTATGATCCTTGGCGTAAGCAAGGTATTATTCTAGCGGACTTGATTCATTACAACGTTAGACTTTTGTCCGGTATTAATGATAATGCATCGTTAGCATCTGTGTATGCTGGTGGTAACTTTTATTTGCCAAGATCCAACTTGTCGGTGATTAGAACTACATGGAATAACATCTTGAGCAAGTCACTTCCTTCGAATGAAATTCATGCAGCATGGAATGGGGTTCAACACTCTATTAGCAAGGTTTACGACTGCATTTCTTTTAGTGGTCATGTCTTCCCTTGGCATTCCAGAATTTGGATGTCAAGTATGGTACCCAAAGAAAATTTGTTCATACGGAGGATTTTATTGAATGGAGTTCACACGAGAAGGAAATTAATGGAGAAGGGGATTATTTATGATGATAAATGTATTTTCTGTACTTCAGCCCCAGAAATTCTGTCTCACTTGTTTTTTGACTGTGATTACACTGCTTATGTTAGGAAGAATGTTCTATTCCATTTTGGTCTGCATACGCTAGCGGTTTCATCTGCAGAAGAATGGTTTCTAATCTTCAAGTCCACTAGATGGAAGAGCATAAGTTCTTGTTTGCTTTTGAAAACTTTAAAGATGTCTGTATATCTCTTATGGATGGAGCAGAACATTAGGGTGTTTAGTGGTGTTTCTACCCCTAAACAAGTAATGGTTCAGTCTATTATTCGAAGTATTTGACTTGCTTGTAATCGTACTATATTTTTTCTTCTTCGTCCTTAATAATAAATGGTAGGGGACCATTCAACCCCGCTTGCTATGCAAAAAAAAATTCTATAAAATATTCTATCTTCTTAAATTTTCGGAAAATTTAGCCAGCACCTCCTTTGTATGGCTCAATTGGTATAGCTACAAAATGCCTCTCTAGGCCTTTTCCATTCAAAAAGAAAATAAAAAGGCCAAGCGGCTTGCCCAATTGGCTCATAAAATCTCATATGGGAATTTAAACATGTACCTTTTTGTCGGACACTTAAATTATAATCTTCAAACTCTCTTTTTACTCTTTATACCATACCTGCCTATTATGTATTCAACCATTCACAATTTTATTTCAAATCAATTTAACACGTTTTGCTTTCCATTCACTAATTAATTTTCTAATTAGCTTCTTTGTTTAATCTGCTTTTAATTTGAACATATCACGTTCAAATATATTTGTATTTACTTAAACACAATTCAAGCTCAATTTCCTTGCTCGCTTCCGAATTCAAATCCAAGTTCCATATTCGAAATTCCAATTTTTAGTAACCAATTCCATTTACTTAACCCAAATCAAATTTGATTCAAAAACTCTATTAACTAATTTCTTTCGAAATTATTTAACTCCATTCGATAATTAAAAATCTGATTTTTTGTTTCAAAAATCAATCCATTTACTCCACTTGAGTTCATATTTAATTTATAACACAATCTCGGATTTTTCTAATGGAAATTCGGATTTTTATTCACTCAAAATCCTTTATTTTATTTAATAAACCGTTATGGTTTAAAACAATTATAGCGTTGTTTATCTGAAAATTTGATTTTGACATAACTCAAAATCTATAAGCCAAAATTTAGATTTTTATCTCTTCTATTAGAAAATTATCATTCAATAGGTTCTAATGTTCTGGTTTCATCAAATTCCGGCTTATACCGAGTACTATATACTCAATTAAGGTTCGGAACGCCAAATCACGATCTACTGTGCTGCAGCAAGTTCGTTTTAATTAAATTAAATATAAATGTTTAAAACTTCATTTATAAATAAATTCCAACCCCATTCTATAATATTTTTAAAAATAAATGAATCCCGTTATCCAGATCTAAATTCACAATTCAGATTATTTAACTCGTCGATTTCTTTGTGACACATTCATAACTCGGTTATGAATTAATTCAAAACTCGATTTCTATATTCAATCCAATTCCCCTGGAGTTAAATTATTTATAAAATTCAATATAATCGGATTCCAATTATAAATCCCTTTTATGGGAATAATTAATTAATTCAACATCCTTTGCTATTACAAACTAATATTATCCCTTGATAATAGTGAAGCCGCTCAAGTTACCTTATTTTATTTACCTCTCAAACCTTGACCGACAATGTTCTTATCTTGAGATAGATAAAAGCTTGTAATAAAAACTCAATTTAAAATCTTGCCTTTTATTCCATTTCTTAAATCTAAAAATATGTTTCCAAATTACTCGATGAAAATTACTTCATCACATTTATAAACGTTGTTTATAAATTAAACTTTCTTATTAAAACAAACATCTATTTTAATAATCTATTTGAAACTCGATTCCAATTTTGGAATATTTTTTTTCATGACTTATACATATATATACATATATAAATCAATATGGAATCTATTTTTATATTTAAAATTTTAATTTTAGTTTTATTCAATATAATCCCAATATCTCTTTTGAAAGTAAATTTATTTATTTTATAAATTTGACATGGTCAAATTCTAATCATAATCTGTATGGATTTATTTCAATTCATTTTACATTTCGAACATCGGAATAATTTCACCGATTCCCTTCCCGGAAACGATTTCAAATTATAAATCACTTTTTAAGTTCATACTTGAATTTAAATGAATTATCCAATAAAAATTCCCCTCTTTTACTTATAAACGTCGTTTATAAATAAAACTTCTTGTTTTAAATATTAAAACAAGTCTTCGATTTCAAATTCCATTTCTATTTTTTGAAAATAAATTCCCTTTTTAAAATTAACGCATGAGTTTCCATTTCAAAATTATCCAATGAATTTTTTTATGTCCAATCATAAACCTTGTTTAAAAATTCGACTACTTTTTTATTATTAAAAAACAAGTTAATATTTTCTAATCCAATTGTAATTCATTTCTATTCAAAAAATAATTTTTCCCTTTTAAATATAAAAATCCCTTTTTATGATATTTTTAAATATAATATCTAGGGCCAGTGATATTCTTATATCCAAACACACAAATCATCCATTCAATCCACACATCACACACATATATAAATATGTAAACAACCGTAAAAAATTTGAGGAATCCAGTTGGATTGCTCCAACCTGTTTCCTGCATCCACAGATGTCAGGCAACATAAATAATACCAATCCTACTTCAAGGTAGGATATCGCGGTATAGAAGGTCATCCACTCATATATCGTGGGGCGATAGGGTCATCCGCTAATGATACTGTGGGCATCCGCTAATGGCCCCGTGGGAAATATCCAATATATATATATAATAGCCACAACCACCAAGCCTAAATAACTATTATATATAATAACCATAATATTTCAATAAACAGAAATGTAACCAATCAACCAACAAACAACATATAGATATTGGTATTAAATAAAAATTTGATTATAACAAATTATAATTAAACAAAGGAGTTAGTTTACTAATCTTGATTTTATTTGCCGAATATTCCATTCAATTCCCTAATTTTGCTTCTGTGAATTGTCTCGAATAAATTATCTTTGTACCAACGATGATTTAATTATTTTTTTTGTTTATCGATTAAACTTTTATTAATTTAAATTAACTATTTAAACGAATATATAAATTTTCTATGCATTTTAAATTAAATAAGAACGTATATCTTGCTGCTCTCGACCAATTTACAAAGCAATCTCAACAATAACTGGCTTCAATCAGCCCAAAACTTGCACCATCCCATTTTGGCAATTCACCGAACACCTTCATGCTCCTTTTCCTTCTTTCCTTTACTGCAAACAAAAAACTCCCCATTGCCATTGTACTGCTTTATTCCAATGCCTCAAAACATCATTTGCCTCTATATCTAGACAAACTCCTTCATCCGAAAAATTACAAGCCGAACACCCTCCAGACGATCACAGAATCAGGCCATAACCGAACTCCAAATCAACTTCGTTTGATTAATTGAATACAATAGCAAAGCTTAAACATCGAACTGCCCCAAGGTTTGACAACCTGTGCTCCTCCTTACCTGAAGTGTATCGCAGCCCTACGCAGTTTCCAGAAATTGATGTCCCAACCCCATTTGAACTCCACGCGATTCCCTCAAATCGCGACTCTCCCGGATACTAGTATCGCCCTTATTTAACAAGTGTGCCATGCTTCGATAGACGTCACGCCACTCTCGACAACCCCTAATCCCATTGATCGATGAACCCTAGCACGTGATGCTTGAGTTTGATCTCCCCTCATTGCAATGCATTGATAACCCTAAGAAGTTTGGGTTTGCTGGTTTAGCATATTGGATTTTTGGAGCTAGAGCTGTTTGTTTCAGTCATATTTGAACTTTTCTCAAGACTTGGTTGGTCTCCAAACTCACCTTCTTTCTTACCCTTGTGGGAGGGCTCCTAGTCTTTTGCTCCTTTGACATAATGTAACATTACGATGATGCTCCTTGGTCCTCTATAGTGCCTGATATGTATGCATTTGCAGCTAGCTCTGTAAGTACTACCAAAAAAGAAGTTCCTAAGCTTGTTCTTGGTGTTTTGGATTAGGAATAGAATGGTTAACTCGTTGCTTGGTTAGTGGCTTGCTCTTAGTTGTTGTAACAACCCATCCAGAATGGGCCTAAATTTTGTTCCAAAAAGGCCAATCGAGACTTACAGTCATTCTAAATAGATCGTTAGTTCTTACAACGAAATTGTATAATAGATATTACTAGAATAAAATCACAATCTCACACAATGGAAGGGATACAATATAATAACTTAGAATAGATGAACCTTTAATTAATACCTATTTGGAGTAACCAAATGACCATTTTAGACATTTATTTGGGAGGGCCAAATGACTTTTGCCTTTATAAAGAATAAACTTTAGAAGATGCCTAATGTCCTAACCACTTAATACCCAAACAATGTATCATCCACTTAATACCTTTTCCAGGAAGGACTACTTCACACAAAAATACACACACACACACACACACTTAACATCTCACATTAAACCAACCACTTGTAAATGCTGGAGTTATCGAGCGTTCTGGACAGACTTCTACTTCAAGTTGTGCTTAACTTCACATCTCAGTTTAATAATTATAATGGCCCATGGCACTTAGACCTCTCACATTAACCGGTCTTACTTGTCGATGCTGGATATGTCGGTCGGTTCCGGGCAGACTTCTACTACAAGAAATGGTTAACCTCGTGTCTATGTGTCACCATTTCTAATTTAGGCCATCAACTAACACACATACATAAAACTCCTTTAGGGACATTCAAATTATATTTCCTAATCTAATAGAACTTGTTACGGATTGATATTACATTAATTATGCTATACTACATAGTAGTAAATAAGGCATAAATCATGCGTGCGAAAATAACCGTTCTAATTCGTTTGAAATGTCAATACTTATTCAAATTAAAGGTATACAAGTTATTTATCATATTCTCTTCAATCATGATATAAATATACATATTAACATGTAACTATCAAAATGGGAAAACAACAATAATAACACCAAACTTGTGGCCTAAGTATGATTTAATTATCTCAACAAAAGATAAACAAAGCGCCATATATCCAGCATATATATATATATATATATATATATATATATCTTTTTTTGGACAGATTCACTTTTTATGTATGTTTATATGCAGAAATACTTGGACATCTTGTGAATAATATGTTTAAATACTCTATTTAGAATATAAATTTTTAAACCTATTCAAATTCAAAATTTCTCCAAATCTTAAACCTTTGCAACAAAACCACACATATGAATTTACACAAAATAAAATAAGATAAGTCGGACCAATATAAAGAATTATACAACATTAACATTCTTCTCTTTTATCATTTCAATAATCCAAAACCACATGTACAAACAGATTGACCATTTCTTCATAACAATTGAAATATAGTGAATTTGGAGGATATTTAATATTATACTTTCTTTCAGATCCAAATTCCCTTAGGCATATTGTAACAACTCAAAATTGTTGAACCAATTTAAATTTTTTAGTTTGGTTATTTTAATGGATTTTGAATATTTAAAATGATTTATTTTAAATAATAACGACTAAAATTTTTATTTAAGTCGAGGTTAGAATGTATAAATTTATTTTAATTATAAAATGAACTCGAAATGGTGCGACAATTTGAAAATTTGATTTTAATTTCCAATTGAATGTACATAATTCAAAATAAATCGGATTTCAGTAAAACCAGAAATATTTGAATCTGTTTAATAATATCTTTCTAACGAATGTAAGAAATTGAGATTTTACTTTATAAATTGTAAGTTATGTCCAGTTTAAAATTTAAAATAGTCACTATGGCATTTATATATATATTTTAATATAATATATAGCCCTTAAAGATAACCATTTGGCAAACAACCTCCATTTTCGACGAAACCACTTTTGTGGATCCGAAATGTCAGATTATTGTTTAGTTTCAAATTTCATACATTTTGGAATTAATAAGTGAGCGTGGTAAATTTAAATGTGTTTGGTAATTTCAGTTTGAATTCAATCGACTGGAAAAGAGCCATTTTTCAAACGGCCTCCAAATTCGATGAAATTAGTTTTGTTAGGACCGTATCGTTAACACATAGCTAGATTTAATTTTTCTGTAATTTTAGGAGTCAGTATCTGGCCCCGGTAAATTAAAATTTACTTTTGAAATTCAATATATCGATTTATATTTTAATTTAAAGAAAAACTGATCAAAACAGCTGAATTGGCTTACGAAACATATCCCATTGTGTCTGCAATGAGGGTATTTAGCTAGGGACAACAGTTGTTGGGTTTTATCTGGAGTTCGTAATGATAAACTTGTATTTTGGAATTAAATAATTAATAAAATATTTAATATAAAAGGGCCAAACCCTAGTTTTTCACCAAGCCGTCGTTCATGATTTCAAGGGATGAAATGCTCCAAATTTTGTGCTAAAAATTCGATCAATTCACTTTGAATTAAAAGGGGAAATCAAAACAAAAATTATACATTTAAGAGAGGGCTTTCAATTGAGATGGGTATGATCATATTTCGTTGTCTGGATGTTGAGAAATTCTCACTCAAAGGCGCGCGATTCGAGTTCGAATTCTAGCGAGGGGGTGTTGCGAGTTGGTTGTGGTTGAGGGTGGTGGAAGGCATGGTGAAGGAGGTCGATGGCGTGTAGCTGGATCATGTTCTGGTGCCTCGTATGGCGTGCGCAGGGTTTCCCTAATCAGCGATGAAATGGGTTCGAACAGTCCAGTAAATCACGAAGAAAGGATGAAGTCGGGGTAACATTTTTAATAACGTTCTTAAATTTTAATTAGTTAATTAATTAATTTAATTTTCATTTTTAATTATTCAATGTTTAAATTACTGTAACTCTTTCAAATAACGTTGAAATTCGAAGATTTCAGTCATGTTGGAATCATGACGAAAAACTCTACGCAATGGAACTGACCAGGACGAAAACGGAGATAGTTGAATTTTGAGCTAAAATGAAAATCGTTTAATTTAGTTCAAAACATAAATTCAGAAATAAAGACTAATGGAGTGGAAACGAATGTGAGAATTCTCTCACTAAAATATTTGTACCAGCTATTTACTTTATAACTGAAATTATATGCCAGTATAGATTTTTATCTGTGTATATGACATTTTTGGAGTTCAACTGTAACACTCCTCTCGAAAAGCTAACACAAAGATATTTTAGCACAGTGGTTAGTGCATGGTGTTGCTTTCCGGGAGGTCGGGGGTTCGAATCCCGTGAGTGTCACATTTGGTATCAAAGCCTATACCCTGTCGGAATTGTGTGTGTAACGCTGCCGATGTTGGTCGGTGTGGTACTGATGCGGATTACATGCAGAACGCCTGGGTGATGAGTGATATGAGCTTACAAGTATGTTGGGCTCTTTAAGGGGGGTAGTCTGTAACACCCCTCTCGAAAAGCTAGCACAAAGATCTTTTAGCACAGTGGTTTGTGCGTGGTGTTGCTTTCCGGGAGGTCGGGGGTTCGAATCCCATGAGTGTCACATCAACACAAGAACTAACACAAATAATTGAAAATGGAAGCGATGTATGGATATTAGCGACACTCGCATTTCATACTCCGCGGATGAACACTTGTGGAGCAATAAATGGCATTTGGTTGTTGAGTATTCATTTATATGTGATGTGAATAATATATATATGCGATGTGAATAAAATATATATATGCGATGTGAATAAAATATATATATGCGATGCGAATAAAATATATATATGCGATGTAAAAAACATATATATGCGATGCGAATAAAATATATGTATATATATGCGATGTGAATAATATATATATATGTATATATATATGCAATGTGAATAAAATATATATAGGAGATGTGAATAAAATATATATATGATGTGAATAAAATATATATGCGTAGTATAAAAATCAAAATGGATAAAATGGTCATGTGTTGAAATAAATATTGGATTGTCAAAAATGTAATTTGTAACATATATATGCACTGTATAAAATTGTCATGTAATGAGATATTCAATTTTGATTTAAAAATCGAAATCGTTTTAAAATGAATTTATAAAATATGTTTTAAATGGAAATCAATGATATATATTATATATATTTAATGGCTTGAATAGAACGCGTCGCGCAGCGACCGTTCACGAATGTCAACCATTAACTTCAAATTGATGTAACGAGAGTTTCAACCGTCGGATTCTCCTAAAACCAGAACCGTTGGGTTCATATCCAAAAGATCTTTTAAACGAATATAAGAGATTTAAATTTGAACAGTTGGATTTTAAATTATGTCCAAATCAATTTCAGAATAGGTCGCTATGGATGCAGTTCGGTGGCCGATATTGGAAACCGACTGTAAGGCCTTAACAAAATTATTAAAAATATGGAAAAATTGTGTAAATTCATAATAAATGATTTGGAAAGATTTTGGTTGAAAAATTCCATATTTGAAAAGATAAAAATATATTTCTATCGAAATGGACTAGTTAACAACTAGAATAATAATCCAATGTTTTTAAATAAATAAATTGGATTTGTAAATGGGTTTTGAAATAACCAGAATTTTCCAACGAATAAATTGTAATGGATTTGAATGGAAACAATCTTCGGAGTATTTTGATATTGGATTCCGTAATTATACGGATATGGTTATGGGAATTTGGAAGATATAGATATTGTTATTCCCAATACGATTTTTGTTGGTTTCAGAATTTGAGGTTGAATATAAGTCGAAATAATTTCTTTTTAGAGCCTTGTATTAAATATCAAATTGGATTTTGGGTTTGTCGTGAATGGTGTCTTTAATAACACTATTCTTAAACCCAGCTGAGAAAAGAATAAATCTTTAATTAAGATTTAGAGAACTTTAACAATTATAAATTGGAATTAAATTGAAATTGGATTTTTGGTTTATCGTGAACTGTGTTTTAAATAACATGAGTTCTTAAACCTGATTAACAACAAGGTTAAGATTTGGAATTTATAAATCTTTATTCTAAGATTTATAGAAATTTTCCAAAGTAAAGTTAGGCCAGCGTAGGAGGTTAGCCTACTTCCTTGGGGGAGAAGGGATGGTTGCAAAGCCCACCGAATTTCTTCGGATCACTGCCTATGGTATCAAAGCTTTGGTTAACGCAAATCTTTAGGTTACAACTTGTTAGAACAGAATAAAAGACTCATCAGAGGTTGGATTAGTAATATCCTATGTAAGAATGACTCATTAGAGATAGGATCAGTAGTATCCTAGAATGAGAAACTCGTTAGAGATGGGGTTAGAAATGCCCTAGAATGAGTTGAGAGTTATACATTTATAAGTAACATATTTGTGATTATATATATAATCCGATTTTACAAAATGATTTTTGAGTATATAAAAATTATATATTTGAGAAGTTAATCAACTAATTGACTGATGGTTGTGTCGTATGATTATTGATTTAACTAATAAAAATATTGGAATGGTAAAACCAATAAGAGAATTGCAAGGTAAAATTAAGCCAAATCGAATCGAATATTGAACTGAATTGAAAATTGATTGGAATTGCATATATGTACATGTATATATAATGAACAGGTCATAGCATGGAAGCTAAGAAGAGGAATAATATTGTATGCCCGACAAATAGGTAGATGTTTACTATATTCATTGGGTTTGATGATTTTATGAGCCGATGGGCTAGCCGCTTGGCTTTTTTTTTTTTTTTTGATTGATGAGGGTCCTCTGAGGCAATTTGTGGTTTTACCGATCAGCCCTTACAAAGGAGGTTATGGCGAAATTTTTCGGAAATTTAAGGTGTTGGCCAAATTTTTGAGAAATTAGAAAATACTTAGAAACTGAAAAGCTGAAGAATGAAAGTTGAGTTGGTTAGTTTAACAACTTTCAGCTCCATTCCTTTTCGAGGACGAAAAGATTTTAAGTGGGGGAGATTGTAACAACCCGGAATTTCTGAACCAATTAAAATTTTTATTTTAGCTATTTTAATGGATTTTAAATATTTGAAATGATTTATTTTAAATAATAGCTACTAAAAATTTATTTAAATCGAAGTTAGAATGTATAAATTTATTTTAATTATAAAACGAACTCGAAATGATGCGGTAGTTTGACAATTCGATTTCAAATTTTAATTGAATGTACAGAATTCAAAGTAAATCAGATTTCAGTAATACCAAAAATATTTGAATCTATTTAATAATATCTTTCTAACGAATGTAAGAAATTGAGATTTTACTTTATAAATTGTAAGTTATGTCCAGTTTAAAATTTAAAATAGTCGCTATGGAATTTATCTATATTTTAATATAATATATGGCCCTTAAAGATAGCCATTTGGCAAACGACCTCCGTTTTCGACGAAACCACTTTTGTTGGATCCGGAATGTCAAATTATTTATAAGTTTCAAATTTCATAATTTTTGGAATTAATATGTGAGCATGGTAAATTTAAATGTGTTTGGTAATTTCAATTTGAATTCAGTCGACTGGAAAAGAGCCATTTTTCAAACGGCCTCCAAATTCGATGAAATTAGTTTTATAAGGACCATATCATCAGAATATAGCTAGATTTAATTTTTCTGTAATTTTAGGAGTCAGTATGTGGCCCTGGTAAATTAAAATTTATGCTTAAAATTCAATATATTGATTTCTATTTTAATTTAAAGAAAAACTGATCGAAACAATCGAATTGCTTATGAAGCATATCTCATTGTGCCCGGAATGGGGGTATTTAGCTAGGGACGACAGTTGTTGGGTTTGATTTGGAGTTCATAACGATAAACATGTATTTTGGATTTAAATAATTAATAAAATGTTTAATATAAAAGGGCAAAAACCCTAGTTTTTCACCAAGCCGCCGTTTATAATTTCTAGGGATGAAATGCTCCAATTTTCTTCCTCAAAATTAGATCAATTCACTTCGAATTAAAAGGGGAAATTAAAACAAAAATTATACATCTAAGAGAGGGCTTTCAACTGAGACGGGTATGATCAGATTTCGTTGTCTAGATGTTGAGAAATTTCACTCAAAGGCGCACGGTTCGAGGTCGAATTCTGGCCATGGGGCGTTGCAAGTTGGCTGTGGTTAAGGGTGGTGGAAGGGGTGGCGAAGGCCGTCGATGGCGTGTAGCTGGATCATGTTCTGGTGCCTCGTACGGCGTGCCCGGGGGTGCCCTAATCAACGATGAAATGGGTCCGAACAGTCCAGTAAATCACGAAGAAAGGATGAAGACAGGGTAATGTTTTTAATAACATTAGTAAAGTTTAATTAGTTAATTAATTAATTTAATTTCCATTTTTAATTATTCAATGTTTAAATCATTGTAATTCTTTTAAACAATGATGAAATTCGACGATTTCAGTCACATTGGAATCATGGCAAAAACTCTACGCAATGGAACTGACCACGACGGAAACGAAGCTAGTTGAATTTTGAGCTAAATTGAACGTCATTTAATTTAGTTCAAAACAGAAATTCAGAATTAAAGATTGACGGAGTGGAAACGAATGTGAGAATTCTCTCACTAAAATATTTTTACTAGTTATTTATTTTATAACTAAAATTACATGCCAGTATTGATTTTTATCAGTATATGTGATTTTTGGAGTTCAACACACGAACTCACACAAATCATTGGAAGCGATGTATGGATATTAGCGACACTCGCATTTCGTACTCCACGGATGAACACTTGTGGCGCCATAAATGGCATTTGGTTGTTGAGTATTCATTTATATGTGATATGAATAAAATAAATATGCGATGTGAATAAAATATATATGCGATGTGAACAATATATATATATATATATGCGATGTGAATAAAATATATATGCGATGCAAATAAAATATATATATGCGATGTGAACAACATATATATGCGATGTGAATATATATATATATATATATATATATATATATATATATATATATGCGATATGTATAAAATATATATATGCGTTGTGAATAAATACATAAATGCGATGTGAATTAAATATATATAAGCGATGTGAATAAAATATATAGATATGATGTGAATAAAATATATATGCATAGTATAAAAATAGAAATGGATAAATGGTCATGTGTTGAAATAAATATTGGATTGTTAAAAATATAATATTTAACATATGTATGCACTATATAAAATTGTCATGTAATGAGATATTCAATTTTGATTAAAAATTGAAATCGAAGTTGAAATCATTTTTTAAAAAATTTATAAACGAATTTATAAAATATGTTTTAAATGAAAATCGATGATATATGTAACACCCCACCTCCGCCAGGGTAACTCTTGCAAGCACTCTGACTTTGGAGGGGCGTTTGAATCAGGTAAACATGCATAATGATATATCAAGGCAGAACAAGAACATATGTATATATGTAAACAGAGTAAATAACATAGATAAAACAGCGGAAGATTTTAAACCATTTCAAAACAAGTCTGGTACAACATAATATCAACTTTCCAAATAAACAAGTCTAGATAAAACAACATCATCTGAAAACTGAAATACATAAGTGCTATCCCCAAAATAAATGATAACCATAGCTAGCTTCATGTCAAGACTGTACATGAGCTAATCCCACAAGCAAGCGATCAGAAATCCAGCTAAGCTCCAATATTCCCTCCCTGAGAACCTGGGGGGGGGGGGGGGGACGGAAGAAAAGAGGCGAAAGAAAACAGGTCAGTCAAAAAGACTGAGTAAGCCCTACTACAATCAATGTAAACTGATAAAGTTAACTGGCATGAGCAGCAGGGATGAACATAAGGATAACAACATACTAGCATGATGATTAACTAACAAGGTAGATAAAGGTGTCATCGCATAATCAGGTTTAAGGTTTTGCACCACCGGTGTATCAGCATTCTAACATGTCATGTATAATCAAGAATTTATCCCTTGGCCTAAACTTGGCCCAGTATCAGGTGTTTGACTCAAATCAAGATCCAACTTCTTGGTACCAATCCTAGTATAACAGGATTAGGTGTTACCCCAATGTTCACATCGAAACAGGACGGAACAGAATGGTCCATACAGAAATAGAGCTTGGGAAAAATGGTCTCTTACCATCCCAACAGATAAAGTACAGAAACGGAATGCTAACAATAATGGGCCTTAACCACCCTAACAGATAAAGTACAGAAACGGAATTCTAACTATAATGGGCCTTTACCACCCTAACAGAACGGTACCACGCAGAAACAGACGGGTGTTGCCACCCAACAGAACAGACGGTACCAACAGAATCAGACAGAACTAAGTGTACCCTAAATCCTACCCAAGCGATCGGCTCCCTAATACATAAATACCCTGTGTCGGCCCCACGATAGGGTGTATCACCCCCTAAAGTGGCAACCAATTGGCACAGGCATATTTATAGATGTCACGACGTCTTACATCCTCAGAGGCAGACCAGGATCCATGCACGCACATGACCCGGTTGGAACGCACCATCAACACCCATCGCCATTATCAGAATGAACCACTTATAATTAGTTCAGTAAGCGTGCCCGGACCCTACCTACAGTTGGGTCAAAGTTTTGATACCAGAAAGGGTTACTGACTAATATCGGTCCCAAACAACAGATGACACAAGTATTCCCCCTTGTGTCCCCAGACTATCAGATTTAGATTAACTTATTAACAGAGTTCAGACATACAAAGTTCAGACGATTAGTTTTCAGACTAACGGATCAGATAACAGATTTACAAACCTGCCTAACTTAGTGTGGGTCCTACAGATCCGCAAAGCAGGTTCGTTTAACTTATCAATCAAGTTAGTTTATCCAGACCAGGTATCAAATCGGTTCTCAGCCTTATCAAATTACTGAGTTGGATTGGTATAGTTCAACTTAACCCCGTGAAATTACCGAGTTCAGATTGGTTAAGTGTAGGTTAACTCAACCCCATTAATCTACCAAGCCCAAATTGGTTAAGTATTAAATGGACCATGACTTAACCCTAATCATGAGGCATTAATTAATTAATGCGCCTTAACCTCTCACATTAGACTTTGTTGTGGTTACTAGTTAGGCCGGGCGGGTCCGGGTAGCTTTACACCACAACTTGGTCTAACCTCGGGTCCAAGGTACAACATGACCAACTTCTCACATTGGGTCCTATCGTTTGTAGCAACTAGTTAGGCCGGTCGGTTCCGGGTAGGTTTACGCTACAAACTCAACCCAACCTCGAGTTGGCCACACTTATCTTTTCTAAGTGTCATGTCCACCATGTTTCCAAAACATGTTACAAATTTTCAAGCAATTGGGTAGACCTAACTTAATAGGTAAATTCCCAATGGGTAGACCTAACTTAATAGGTAAATTCCCAAGCTTATGTTTTTATGCCTTTTAAGTTTACCCAACCCCAAACGCAATCCCATCGCTTACATATCGCAATAGCGCATAAAGGATAGAAAGAGGGAACTTGGCATAATCATGACATAAAAGTGTTGAAGCCACAAGTTCAACATGGTGGCATATGAAATGTACATATGTTCAAATACTTGCATTAGGCCTCAAAAAGCATGCATAACTTGCATATCATATGACAACTTGCATATCAAGCTTGCATAGCATAACTTGCATATCATGTGACAACTTGCATATCAAACTTGCATATCATGTGACAACTTGCATATCAAACTTGCATAGCATAACTTGCATATCATGTGACATCTTACATATCAAACTTGCATAGCATAACTTGCATATCATGTGACAACTTGCATATCAAATTTGCATAGCAAAACTTGCATATCATGTGACAACTTACATATCAAACTTGCATAACACAACTTGCTTATCATATGACAACTTACATATCAAACTTGCATGACACAACTTGCTTATCACATGACAACTTACATATCAAACTTGCATAACACAACTTGCTTATCATATGACAACTTACATATCAAACTTGCATAACACAACTTGCATATCATACATTTAACTTTAAAGTTTAAGTATGAGAGTGGAATAGGGCTTACAATGCTTATGCGGACTCAAATGAGTATAGCAAATGTAAGAAAACCCTTATGCAACCAATTAAACCCCAAAATGCAAGCAAAATAGATCAAAACACTCTCTTTATGATGCAAAGATAGAAACTTGACTTAAATGCAAGCTAATGATGATCATACAAGTCTAAAAACACTCGTATGCACGGAAAATCTCATAAGAATTTGTTTAGGAATTTATGAAGAGAGTGGAGGCCATGAGAGGATTGATTTCGCCATAGTTTAGTTGCTAGAATGAATAATGATGATTTATGGTAGGTTAGGGTCTTATTTATAGATTAGGCAAGTGTTTTAGGCCATAGGATTAACCCTAGATTCAATCCAAGCCATCAAAGCATGTCCTGGGGAAGAAGTCAAGTGTAGGAACCATCTAGGGCCTTTAGATTAAAGATGGACCATGAGAACCATTCAAATGCAAAATGTGCATTTGAGCGAATCGGCCCACGGGTTGACAGCCAAACACCCTGAATTAACTCCTAGTCGACCCAGCGGGCTCGGGTCGACCTCAAAAATCGGCCGGTTCGGTTATTCCCCTCTCCCAATTCGCTGTTTTGAACATTTTTGCATATTTATTTAATTTTCAATTATATATATATATATCAATATATATATATATTTCTCTGCGCAACCCATTTCACTTAATTAAGTATACTTTAATTTGGGAATTTTTCGTTAAACTTCGCGAGGCCATAACTTGGTCATACGGACTCCGATTTTCGAAAACTTGGACTCTATTTCGCGTATTTTTCTGAGACGAACGCAATGGCATATCCCGTTTCCCTTGATTCAGATTTTACAGTTTAATTCTGCCTCCATTTATGTTATAACATGTTATTCAAAAATACGGGTTGTTACATTCTTCCCTCCTTAAAGGATTTCGTCCCCGAAATCTCCAAGTTAGGAAGAACGTATCCTACCATCCAACATCCATCTACTCAAAACACCATCCACGAGCAATCATTGTCCTTACTAGATTCTTAATGTTGTATGAACATATGCAAAGGTGTGTGTATATGTACTTATCTAATGCAAATATCATCAATGCAAATTATGTTAGTGAAATGAATCCATATGTATGCAATTCCTAACATAATGTATAGCATCTATATGTGTGCACATAACATACATCCATAAGCAACATCCATGTGCCGAATCAACCATCTTGCAACCATAAGAATTGAAAATGTACACACGCCCATATGCAATATGAGAGTGTATTTCAAGCCGATCTAGTGCCTAGTGTGTGTTTATGCATCCACGAGCAACCACTAGCAACCACTTGCATCCACTTGCAACCATCAAACATAACATGTCTCAAACACATGTTTACATCCAAAGGATTCCTATCTCAACAAGATACAGTCGAGTGATGGAAGCGAGTACAGATAAAACAAAAACTTGGTATATATACTTACAGACTACTAGTACAGATCAGATCTTCCCAAATGATTCTTAGGAAACTAAGCATGGTAGGAACCCAGAATGTATTTGTCATAGTCACAGATACTCTCAAATCCCAATTTATCACAAACAGATGAGTTATAACTCTCAGGGAGTTTGAGACTATTACCAGATCAGAAGCAAGACTAGCATTAAAGTATTGAGTTGCCATTACAGAATCAAGATACCAGAAAAAGAGTTTCAAACTGAAAATCAGACAAGGAAAATTAAAAATCCTACAGACAAATTATTCTAGCCCTAATCTATTCATCCGCCATGCGAGTATTCACTGCTCCTTCCGATGTAGTCCCTTTCTTCTTCGGGCAATCCCTAGTGAAGTGTCCCATCTCTCCACAGTTAAAGCAAGTGCCCTTCCTCTTTCTGCAATCCTTGTTTAGATGAGTTGAGCTTCCACAAGTAAAGCACTTCTTTTCCTTCTTATCTTCAGACTTCTCCTCCTTCTTTTGCATTTCCTTTTTGGGCCCCGTTTTCTTGTTTTGAGACTCATTCACCTTGACCTCCTTCTTTGCACTCTTGTTTTCTTCATTGAGTAGGGCCATATCTACCAAACTCTCAAACGTGGCCCCCATGGGCACATGAGACATAGCTAACTCCTGTAACGGCTCATTCAATCCTCTAGCAAAACGAAGAGTCTTCTTCTGAGTAGTACTCACCATATCCAAGCCAAAACGAGCTAACTGATTGAACTTGTTCACATATTCTTTAACAGACATGTCTCCTTGCTTCAAAGCAATAAACCTTTCCATTTGCAAATTCTCTTCAGTAGAAGACAGAAACTTAAGCCTGAATCTTGTCCTGAAATCGGCCCAAGTCTCCACAGGCCTAGTACCATTGGTGACTTCCCACCAATAAGCGGCTTCATCCTTCATAAGCCAAACCGCCAACAAGAGCTTCCTCTGATCGTCTAACCCAAAATAGCAAACAAATCCTCGGTCTCTTTCAACCAATTTCTGGCCTCCACAAAAGTCTCAGTGCCTTGAAAGTTCTTGCCACCCATTGCTTTGAAATCTTTGCAAGTCTTTGCGAAGTCCACTTGAGGATGCTGAGGGGGAGGAGGAAGAGGAACCTCAGCGACAGGAGGAGGAGGAACATTAACTACAGGAGGAGGAACATTAACTACTGGAGGAGGAGGAGGAGGGACATCTGCGGGGCCGGCTTCGGTCGCCCTAGCCTCCAAAAGTCTCCTATACCAAACAGGTACGTGCACTCCCTCCGGGATAACAAAGTTATCAGCCATACTGAAAAAGAAAAAGACATATTCTGAATGGAGAAAAACGAAGGAATTTTGCTAATGGCTTTTTGGGGAATAGCCTTTAAAATAAACTAGACTTTTCTTTGGAAAATACTTTATACATGGTTTTGAAAATAGTTTTCCAAAAGTTTTCTAAAAGCTTTTTTTTTTGTTCCTTCTCGTACCATATGCTCTGATACCAAATGTAACACCCCACCTCCGCCAGGGTAACTCTTGCAAGCACTTTGACTTTGGAGGGGCGTTTGAATCAGGTAAACATGCATAATGATATATCAAGGCAGAACAAGAACATATGTATATATGTAAACAGAGTAAATAACATAGATAAAACAGCGGAAGATTTTAAACCATTTCAAAACAAGTCTGGTACAACATAATATCAACTTTCCAAATAAACAAGTCTAGATAAAACAACATCATCTGAAAACTGAAATACATAAGTGCTATCCCCAAAATAAATTATAACCATAGCTAGCTTCATGTCAAGACTGTACATGAGCTAATCCCACAAGCAAGCGATCAGAAATCCAGCTAAGCTCCAATATTCCCTCCCTGAGAACCTGGGGGGGGGGGGACGGAAGAAAAGAGGCGAAAGAAAACAGGTCAGTCAAAAAGACTGAGTAAGCCCTACTACAATCAATGTAAACTGATAAAGTTAACTGGCATGAGCAGCAGGGATGAACATAAGGATAACAACATACTAGCATGATGATTAACTAACAAGGTAGATAAAGGTGTCATCGCATAATCAGGTTTAAGGTTTTGCACCACCGGTGTATCAGCATTCTAACATGTCATGTATAATCAAGAATTTATCCCTTGGCCTAAACTTGGCCCAGTATCAGGTGTTTGACTCAAATCAAGATCCAACTTCTTGGTACCAATCCTAGTATAACAGGATTAGGTGTTACCCCAATGTTCACATCGAAACAGGACGGAACAGAATGGTCCATACAGAAATAGAGCTTGGGAAAAATGGTCTCTTACCATCCCAACAGATAAAGTACAGAAACGGAATGCTAACAATAATGGGCCTTAACCACCCTAACAGATAAAGTACAGAAACGGAATTCTAACTATAATGGGCCTTTACCACCCTAACAGAACGGTACCACGCAGAAACAGACGGGTGTTGCCACCCAACAGAACAGACGGTACCAACAGAATCAGACAGAACTAAGTGTACCCTAAATCCTACCCAAGCGATCGGCTCCCTAATACATAAATACCCTGTGTCGGCCCCACGATAGGGTGTATCACCCCCTAAAGTGGCAACCAATTGGCACAGGCATATTTATAGATGTCACGGCGTCTTACATCCTCAGAGGCAGACCGGGATCCATGCACGCACATGACCCGGTTGGAACGCACCATCAACACCCATCGCCATTATCAGAATGAACCACTTATAATTAGTTCAGTAAGCGTGCCCGGACTCTACCTACAGTTGGGTCAAAGTTTTGATACCAGAAAGGGTTACTGACTAATATGGGTCCCAAACAACAGATGACACAAGTATTCCCCCTTGTGTCCCCAGACTATCAGATTCAGATTAACTTATTAACAGAGTTCAGACATACAAAGTTCAGACGATTAGTTTTCAGACTAACGGATCAGATAACAGATTTAAAAACCTGCCTAACTTAGTGTGGGTCCTACAGATCCGCAAAGCAGGTTCGTTTAACTTATCAATCAAGTTAGTTTATCCAGACCAGGTATCAAATCGGTTCTCAGCCTTATCAAATTACTGAGTTGGATTGGTATAGTTCAACTTAACCCCGTGAAATTACCGAGTTCAGATTGGTTAAGTGTAGGTTAACTCAACCCCATTAATCTACCAAGCCCAAATTGGTTAAGTATTAAATGGACCATGACTTAACCCTAATCATGAGGCATTAATTAATTAGTGCGCCTTAACCTCTCACATTAGACTTTGTTGTGGTTACTAGTTATGCCGGGCGGGTCCGGGTAGCTTTACACCACAACTTGGTCTAACCTCGGGTCCAAGGTACAACATGACCAACTTCTCACATTGGGTCCTATCGTTTGTAGCAACTAGTTAGGCTGGTCGGTTCCGGGTAGGTTTACGCTACAAACTCAACCCAACCTCGAGTTGGCCACACTTTTCTTTTCTAAGTGTCATGTCCACCATGTTTCCAAAACATGTTACAAATTTTCAAGCAATTGGGTGGACCTAACTTAATAGGTAAATTCCCAATGGGTAGACCTAACTTAATAGGTAAATTCCCAAGCTTATGTTTTTATGTCTTTTAAGTTTACCCAACCCCAAACGCAATCCCATCGCTTACATATCGCAATAGCGCATAAAGGATAGAAAGAGGGTACTTGGCATAATCATGACATAAAAGTGTTGAAGCCACAAGTTCAACATGGTGGCATATGAAATGTACATATGTTCAAATACTTGCATTAGGCCTCAAAAAGCATGCATAACTTGCATATCATATGACAACTTGCATATCAAACTTGCATAGCATAACTTGCATATCATGTGACAACTTGCATATCAAACTTGCATAGCATAACCTGCATATCATGTGACAACTTGCATATCAAACTTGCATAGCATAACCTGCATATCATGTGACAACTTACATATCAAACTTGCATAGCATAACTTGCATATCATGTGACAACTTGCATATCAAATTTGCATAGCATAACTTGCATATCATGTGACAACTTACATATCGAACTTGCATAACACAACTTGCTTATCATATGACAACTTACATATCAAACTTGCATGACACAACTTGCTTATCACATGACAACTTACATATCAAACTTGCATAACACAACTTGCTTATCATATGACAACTTACATATCAAACTTGCATAACACAACTTGCATATCATACATTTAACTTTAAAGTTTAAGTATGAGAGTAGAATAGGGCTTACAATGCTTATGCGGACTCAAATGAGTATAGCAAATGTAAGAAAACCCTTATGCAACCAATTAAACCCCAAAATGCAAGCAAAATAGATCAAAACTCTCTCTTTATGATGCAAAGATAGAAACTTGACTTAAATGCAAGCTAATGATGATCATACAAGTCTAAAAACACTCGTATGCACGGAAAATCTCATAAGAATTTGTTTAGGAATTTATGAAGAGAGTGGAGGCCATGAGAGGATTGATTTCGCCATAGTTTAGTTGCTAGAATGAATAATGATGATTTAGGGTAGGTTAGGGTCTTATTTATAGATTAGGCAAGTGTTTTAGGCCATAGGATTAACCCTAGATTCAATCCAAGCCATCAAAGCATGTCCTGGGGAAGAAGTCAAGTGTAGGAACCATCTAGGGCCTTTAGATTAAAGATGGACCATGAGAACCATTCAAATGCAAAATGTGCATTTGAGCGAATCGGCCCACGGGTTGACAGCCAAACACCCTGAATTAAACCCTAGTCGACCCAGCGGGCTCGGGTCGACCTCAAAAATCGGCCGGTTCGGTTATTTCCCTCTCCCAATTCGCTGTTTTGAACATTTTTGCATATTTATTTAATTTTCAATTATATATATATATATCAATATATATATTTCTCTGCGCAACCCATTTCACTTAATTAAGTATACTTTAATTTGGGAATTTTTCGTTAAACTTCGCGAGGCCATAACTTGGTCATACGGGCTCCGATTTTCGAAAACTCGGACTCTATTTCGCGTATTTTTCCGAGACGAACGCAATGGCATAGCCCGTTTCCCTTGATTCAGATTTAACAGTTTAATTCTGCCTCCATTTATGTTATAACATGTTATTCAAAAATACGGGTTGTTACAATATATATATATAATATATACTTAATGGCTTGAATAGAACGCGTCGCGCAGCGTCCATTCGCGAATTTCAACCATTAACTTCAAATTGATGTAACGGGAGATCCGACCGTCGGATTCTCCTAAAACTGGAACCGTTGGGTTCGCATCAAAAAGATCTTTCAAACGAATATGAGATATTTAAATTTGAACGGTTGGATTTTAAATTTTGTCCAAACCAATTTCAGAAAAGGTCGCTATGGATGTAGTTCGGTGGCCGATATTGGAAACCAACTATAAGGGCCTTAATAAAATATGGAAAAAATGCGTAAATTCATAATAAATGATGTGGAAAGATTTTGGATGAAAAATTCCATATTTGAAAAGATAAAAGTATATTTTTATCAAAATGAACTAGTTAATAACTAGAATAATAATCCAATGTTTTTAAATAAATAAATTGGATTCGTAAATGGGTTTTGGAATAACCATAATTTTCCAATGAATAAATTGGAATGGATTTGAATGGAAATAATCTTCGGAAAATTTCGATATTGGATTCCGTAATTATATGGATATGGTTATGGGAATTTGGAAGATATAGATGTCGTTATTCCTAATACGATATTTGTTGGTTTCAGAATTTGAGGTTGAATATAAACCGATATAATTTCTATATAGAGCCTTGTATTTAATATCGAATTAGATTTTGGGTTTGTCGTGAATGGTGTCTTTAATAACACTTCTCTTAAACCCAGCTGAGAAAAGAATAAATCTTTAATTAAGATTTAGAGAAGTTTACCAGTTATAAATTGGAATTAAATTGAAACAGTAGTTTTATTTTATCATAAACTGTGTTTTAAATAACATGAGTTCTTAAACCCGATTAACAGCGAGGTTAAGATTTGGAATTTATAAATCCTTATCCTAAGATTTAATGGAAATTTTTCAAAGTAAAGTTTTCCAATTTAATAAAAGAAATTGGAATTGAATGGAATTCGATTTAGTGATAATCGAGATAAGATTCTGAGAAGGAAGACCGTTAATATTTATGGAATTTAAAAGGCCTAGCCGCTATTCCACTTATAGTATTAGTTTGATACGGAAATTTATATCGATTATATACTATTATGATTTCCGTGAAGATTCCATTGTTAATGGAAGATGATTTGGGTTTATCGTGAATTATGTTTTAAATAACATTTGTTCTTTAACCCGAGTATAGGCAGGATTAATTTTCCTGAAAGTTGAATAAACATTAAGTAATGGATTTTTGAGATTGAAACTAAGAAGAGTTTTTAATAAATATTTAATTAGATTTGAATGAATGAATGATGATTAAATTTACCAAAACATGAGATGTGATATAAACCAAATACACTTGGTTTTTGATATTGATTATGATTGATTGGTTGTCTGGATTGTGCTCGACCAGTTTATGAGCAAAATATGCTTTTACATTTAGCATTGGGTTGGGAAGAAATATTTGTGTGCTAACATCTTGTGAAACACTTCACGATTTGACTATGAGATGTTTAGCGATGTTGTTGAGTTCATTTCAAATAAAATAAATGATTTTGAAATGATATTTTTCTTAAGTGAAAAGAAATGTATTCCCAATTTTGGACTGGGAATGTTTTATAAAAATGTTTTATAAAATAGAAAGGATTTTGAGGGCTAAGCCCGATGTTGTCGAAATGATTTCAAAATGTATTATGTGTTTGGCATTGTAGTTCATCGCATAACCAATTAGTTGCCATTTATGATATATCTGTTTGGTGGCGGATAATTTATTCTCTTGCTTAATACCCTTCTTTTAAATGTACGAGCTCAAAGGTTGTGTGATTAATGGTGACTGATCATATGTATGAATTGCTAATGTGAAGTACTATATTTCGGAAAGTACTTGTGATTATTATGTTGTGAAATGATTTTCCCTACTTTGGGATATAAAAACGATTTAGTATGTGGCTAAAGATTCTGGTAACCCGAACGACTAAAAGTATGGGTGAGATGGCGGTGTAGTCCCCGAGGGCATGGGATTGAGCATCGTCATTGTAGCCTGCTCCATCGAGGGAGGTGCGCGCGCGCGTACACACACACACACACACACACATATATATATATATCGAGTTGGTAAGGTACGTACCCTTTGCCTTGTCTAAGGGGAGCCTGATATTTAGTTGCATACTTGTTTGTATGCATTGTGATTTTTGGAATTCATATTTCCAAAGATTTTGGTTTGAGATCCCGAAGTGAAATCTACTTTGATATAAAGCTAGATATGTATTTCAAATGATTTGAAATAAGAAATCGGGAAATAAATTCCAGAGGAATAATGTCTGTAAAGTGAATTGGATTTGGAAAAATCTAAATTTGGGATTAAGCCTAAATGGGTAGATTGAGGAATTGCATGTGGAATGATGCATCGTAGATCCATATGTTTGTTATTAGTTGTTTATGCACTAGTATTCATGGCGGTGAGCCCGTTTCGTGACATGCGGCGTGGTCCCTTGATTTACTTTATTTTAAAGTAAAGTTTAATAACTTTTTTGAGTTCTCACACCAGTCCCATGACTGACTCGGAGTTTATTGTTTTAACCTAAACTCTAGGTGCCCATATTTTCCACATGGGCAGTCAGTAGTTTTGGTTTTGCAGATTATTTCATTTAGCAGGATTCTAGATCGAAGCTTAAAGTTGTGTCCAGAGCATTGATAGTCTTCCACTATGTTAGTTATTTGTTTCCGCTGCATTGTATTACATTTATTATAAATTTATTTTTCGTCGTATATAATTTTCGATACTCTGATATTCTATACTCTGATGTAACATTATTATGATGTTTATAAAAGTCTTTGGTTGTTTGTTCTGAGGTGTGCCCAAAGTTAGCGTATCCGCCTTTTTGGTTCGATTTAAGTCGGTTTAATGATCGATTTGGATCGACCGAGAGGGAGGGTTGCTACACATGTAGATCCAGATCCGAACTACAAATTAGGGAAAATAGAAAATAATGTCATTTCCACTCACATACATTTGTAGAAGAGATTAGTGGAAAACTAACATAGAATATTTAAAAAATCTGGATTACCGTCCTTCAACGAAACGAACCCCAGCTTCTCCTAAAATATATATATATATATTATAAGAGAATCAAGGTTTAGAATATCATGTATATAATTTAATTCTAGAGTTTACACATAGGAATTTAGATCTAGGGAGATAGAAGTTTAGATCTAGAAAGATAGGATTTAGAAGAAGAACCTAACCTGGGATATAGAATTAAGAAATAGAGAAGCAAAGTGGAGGTGCAAGAATGGAATGAGGAATATGGTTAGGGAGGGGTTAGGTGGTATGTTTATATAGTTGTAGGTGTTAATAAAAATTGGAAGATCTATCAGATTAAATCCAAATAGTCCATTCTTGCAAATTATATAAAAAACCCCTACAGAAACATGCCTTCCTCACCAAAATGCCCTAAGAGTGGTCGACCACTCCCCAAGAAGGGTGGTCGACACCAGCGGTCAACTCCCTTTGAGGGAAGAAGTCGACCGCTTTAGGTCGACTTTTCTCAGGAAGCTTATTTTCTGGTCGTTTTCCCAATTTATTAATTATTGATTTAATTGATTGATTAACTTCCTTAAGTTGATTATTCATATCCCTCAATATATATAAATATATATGCACAAATTTGAATTCAACTGGAATATTCTTTTCATGCTAATCTCAATTAATATACTCCAGATTTGTATATTTATTTGAAATTCAAACCTTGTGCGATAATATTTACACACATCTTTTTTTATTGATATCTACATCATAGTTCATATGGACTCTGATTTCAGCAAATAAAATATGCAAATAGTTCAAAATATCATCACCAATGCAATACTAATACTTTCGTGGCGCAGTTCTCAATTTTATGAAATTATTATTTTCAACCCATTAATATTTTATTAATTTATTATTGTTTACATTTAATTCAATCATCTAGCCTATTTAGGGTATATTTTATGGGATCTTACATTCTTCCTCCCTTAAAAGAGATTTCATCGCGAAGTTTTTCCGTAAGGGCAAAAAACACAACTCGCTCTAAACAACCATGTTGTACGCCCATATTATTTTATTTAACATCCATGAATCAATGTGATTATGAATTGTAGACTTGCTTATAAGTAGTACAGTCCTAAGGTGCATGTGCAATAAGTGGTGTTGTATGTATGCAAAACTTCCTAATATGCATACAATTTCTATATGAGTGCATGGCGCATTTATTTTGCAACCATCTCCTACCACCCAATTTAGCAACCATAATGCAACCATAGAATCCTAAATTTTTTAGAAGGGCTACAAAATTTACAATTTTCAAGCCTTCTTTCGCATTTTCTTCCTTATGTACTCGAACCAATCTAACTAAATAGTGAGAAGTCTCCAAATTCCATGCTCCAAAATGTCTATGTGGCACGAGACCACTAAGGTTCCTTCTTTTTCCCCATTTCTTGATTAGGCCTTACCAACAATTTTCTGTACTGTGAAGGTATCTTATAAAACATAAAACTATTATTGGGTCCTATCATCTATAATATGATATATCTCTTTGACTTTGACAAAGCCCAAAACACAAAAATGACTCACTATCATTCACAAGATGCTTAATGAAATTAGACCTTTTTCCATAGTCTAATCACAATATTGGTTCAAATAGAAATTGTTAATGGTTATTCCATCAACCCTTTGGTATTTTAGATGGCCTCCTTGTAATTATTCAAGTGCCCCTACTAATTACCAAAAATATAATTACGTTACTCCTAAAAAGATCATATTATTTCTATTTTTTAAGAGATCCATGATATAATTCTTCTTCTTATTCCCAAAGCTCTGGTTGTGTTCATTTTGTCCTTCAGTCTTTGAATGAAATGTAACTCAAAAATTCAGTAATTTCCTATATCAAAATTTCTAATTCTAATTCTAATTAATTAGTGTTCTAGTCTATACTGATAATTACAATATTTTCCTATGCTTCAATTTACTGGAATTTAAATCCCAGTGAGATCTTTTTCTATAATTTCCATAAATTTGCCCAAATAGTATTATTGATATATATAAAATTACAAGGAATGAGTATTGTTTTATTTTGAATGGATTGTATATTATACGTGTAAACGCATAAAGTTACACATCATTTACATTTTAATATATTGCTTATAATTTCAAACATGGTCCTTTTTGTGAAAGACAAAAGGGCTAATTTATAGAAATTAAATAAATACCCTTAAGCAAACAAAAACATAGTCATATACAAACTAGAATGGCTGTATGAAATCCAATGGTTAAGTTATTCCAAATACTCATACTTCATGTTCTTATTCTTGAGGATGGCATTCTCTAAGGATGAACTTTATTTTTACTAAATATTTCAAAAATCACAAGACCACCCACTTCCTCTTTATAGGCTACAAATCTAATTCTGTTATTAACTTCCAAATCCAAAAGATAGTAGATCACTAAGCTTAGTATCCCCATGAAATCTTCTCTTACTCATTTGTCTTAAAATTCAATAAGGGTTTCAAATCCTAATATCATAGGCATAAACAGGGATTCATTCTTATACCACTTTATACCCTTATCCAATCAATATAGAGGATCACTAGTGATCATAACCTAAAAATATTCTTTTGGTAGTTCCACCCTAAAATTACATTGTTTAAATGGTGCTGCGGTCTTAATACATCTATTCATATTCCTTAAGATGCCCATCTACTCCTTCAAATATTCCACCTTTGTCTCTCATCATCGTGGCCCATCTATTCCCAAAACCGGACTGTTCCATGAATACGTACATAACTCTTTCAAGCTTCTTTAAGTTTGAAAATATATCCATTTTATCCAAATCAATTTATTTTTCTAAATCGGTCCCCAAAAATCTTCTTTTGATCTGATTAAATAAAATTTATTACCCACTAAATTTTCAATTGATATCCATGAATCATTCCCCTGAAATCGCAACTTACAGTAAGTTACACACACACACACATATATATATATATATATACTAATTGCTAGAAACGGATATAAACGTACCAATCCCTAAACTAACTATCTAGAGCTTTCTAATTCACAACCAACCCTTAAATTTTGAAATACCATACTCCACCACCTTTCAAATAAAAGCTTCTCGGACTGATGCTAAATTTTTTAGATTAGGTTGTGTAGTTTATCCTTATTTAGTCCTAAAACCTGATTCTATCTCACCTAATCAACTTCTCTTATTACTGCAGGCTTATATCTCTTTGTAAGGTGATTGATTTCGTGATTACACAAAATATGTTCTTCTAAATATTGTTATTATTTTTCAGACTTGCACAAATTCAAAAACAAGTATTTAATATCTTATTAAAACCTAAGATGTTAAATTTCCGTGAAGACTTCAATACTTACGCTCAATGTCAATACATGTTTTGTTTTAAAAAATGTTACAACAAGGATTTAAAAGCTTCTTTTCAGTGTTAACTAAACACTAAACTTTATCAACTATTTGAATGCTAGCCATTCACTCTTTCAAAATGGTCAACAATACTTTTTAATAGCTAATAAAAAAATTATTCATTATATTCTAGAAAATAGAATCTTAATTAATATTCATGAAAGAATTTTGTGGAAATTAAGTTTTCGAAAAGGTCTAATGACACTTATTGCTAAAATTTTTAAAATACCTTATTACTTTACACAATAACACTTTCAAGGCATTACTCAAGGTTTGTATACTTTTTAATAATAAAGCTTAATAACTTCTTTACTAAAAGTTTCAAATAAATATCCCATTTTTAAAGTTATAACATTTACCATATGTTCACTAATTCTTGAATTAAGAGTGAAATAACCTCCCATTTAAACACTTGTCTTTTATTTTTATTTTGAAAGTCACTCTTTAATGTCCTTCAAAACAACAAATGTTTTGAGGTAAATGCTTATTTTTATCCGAAAACACGACTTTTAATAATTCAATATTAAATTAAGTAGGAATTAACACTTTTAATACATTTATTTCTATATTCTCTATTTATGTTGTTATTGCCAAAATATGTTTTAAAACATTAACTTAAGATTGCATTCACGCTAGTAGTACAATTTAAAAATCTTTACTGTCATGCATATATACTCTTATCAAATTTCTTAGTAATGCGTGCTTTGAATTTAGGAAATCTTTAATCACTCATTACATTTTGTTTGCACAATGAGGGTACTTTTACAAACAATTAATTTAACAAATTATAAATTGCTAAATTAATTTATTGAAGTTGTCATTTACCATTTGTTCTACTTTAGGTATTATTACTCTCACATGTACTCCTTACTATATGAGAATTTTACTACTTCAGTTTTTATCAAAAATTTAGTAAATAAATTTACTAATCTCTCTTAAATGATTTATGACGTTTATCCTACCAAGTTTTATATGTATCTTTTCTTTTCCCTTTTTACTTCTAATTGAACGTCAAATTTATTGTCATATAGGAGAAAATAATCTTTTCAAATCCATTTTAATAAAAAAAACTTGTTATATCTTGGCAATGCCAATTCTAAATTTATCATTGTAATTGTTTACTGCTTCACACTTACATTTCTATCTTTTTAGGGCCCATAACTGAAAATGTTTACTATATTTTTTGATTAAGGAATTTATGTTTTCTTTTCCTTAAAGTTTAAAATTATAGTTTGTCTAACAGAAGAAACAGAAAACTTTTCAAATTCCTCAAAAATATTTATTTCCCCAAAATCATATTTCATATTTTCTTTCCTAAATGGAATTATTATGCAACTGGAGCCTATGTTAGAGTTCCCTTTTTCCAAATAATTTGATAGTATGTTAAAAATCACTTTTATTAGTGTCTTAGTACTTTCAATCTTTTTGTCAAATCCTTCTGATACACTATTATATGGAAGTCTATTTCCTTTATTAAATATTTTCTTCTATGTTCCTATATTTTGAATTCTTGACATTCCTAATTTCTGTTATTATAAATGTCCTTTATATTATTTTATCCATTAAACAACGCTCATTCTTATGGAAATTTAATTCAAAATCGAAAACTCATATTTTTGCATGATTGACCTTAATTGCATCCTTAATATTTTCCTATTTCAATATCATTTCACATATTGACCATTTAGTGTGCTCTTAAATTCAAAATTCCATATTTACTAATCCGAAAGTTTTATCACATTTAATAAAAGGTATTCTTTCACTTTTCCTGTAACCTTTACATATCTTTATGATAGGGACGTTAATTTGTACTATTTCAAATTCTTACTACTAATTTCTTCCTTATCTTTTTTATGAATGATAATTAAGTCACTGGTTGATTTCCATTGATTGCCTATTTAATTTGGGAGTTTCATTCCTTTCCACATTCCTAACTCTGTGGTTCTTATTTCCTTTATGTTCTTATAGGATTTTAAATTGATAAGGGAATTACTGAATCACTACATGGCTCCTAGAGACTTTCTAGAAATTAAGGTTAATCTTTTCCTAAAAGGACCTACATATAATATTTTTTAAATATATGAATATATACTTACATATATATATATATATAGTAAAACATTTCTAAAAATCCTTTTCAAAATAAAAAGTATGCCTCTCATACATATATTTTCCCCATAATCGGGTAACTAATGTTATGATACCAAATGTAACAATCCACCCGCAGTGGGCCTAAATTTTGACCTAGAAATCAGACCGAGACTTAGAGCCATTCTAAACGGATCATTGGTTCCTATAAGGAAATGGTAAGACAGATATAACAGAGCATACTAAAATCAAATCGGAATCTCACATAGTGAAAGGGTACAATATATCAACTTAAAATAGATGTACTTATAATTAAAACCATCATAAATGTCAATTACAACGAGTCTCTTGTAATAATACGTACATCAATAATGATTATCCTAATATAATAATACTTCCATAAATGATGACAATTGCTATGGATCTTCCATCTCCAAGGTATCTTTGATTCAAGCATTCCTACCTATTACCGTGTTTATATGTTAAGAGATGGAAGGTCAGAACATAAAGTTCTAGTGAATGAAAATCACATAAGTTTGCAGAAATAATTGTCTCCTTTATTTGGTAGTATAAATTCTTCATGATATGTCTACGCAAATAAGTATACAAACAAATAAACATGTAAGGCGGACACCCTAACAGTCACTTAAGGCCTATATTGTAACAAATCGACTAGTTCCCTATCCCGATTATCGACACAAACACAATGTCAACTAACCAAGCACTAGAAATATACCGGATCATTAATAGAAAGAAGTTAGAGGGTGAGAAATAGAAAGAAAAGTTAAAATAGAAGAAAATGAAGAGCGCAAAAAACAACAAAATTAGAGCAGACATAAATATCACAGCAGAACGAATAAAATATATTATATAACATAAATTTTGAAATACAAATCTGTTTGTATATTCGTACCATTATCATAATACAATACTTACAACACAATGGAAATAAATAATAGCTATAAAATGCTGAAGCCTCCTTCTCCAAGCTCCCCTAAGTGTATCTATAAAATCTTGACTACTTGACAGCTCGTACAAGTTTGGACCCAAGAGTTTCGGGTAAAACGAAATACAATCTGGACCAGTCATAGGACTGGTGTGAGTAAACTCGAACCACTTGGCTTAACTTTTAAAAATCCCTTTAAAAGAAAGAATAATCCTAAGACGAGTCCACATATAAACACAGATGGTTTCTACCTTATGATAACCCAAAATATTCTTTATATCAACATTATTCTAATATTATAATAGTGTCTAATCAAATCAATAAAAATCTTGCATAACACTTGCATCTCTCTCTCCACATACATAGTATACAATCAAAACCGTGGATGATTATTGGGTAATGAATTTCCAACTATGACAAGGTCTGGAACCACCTTCCGATAGTATATATCTAGAGAGGAATATACATGGTTCGAAAAGAACATCTTGTAACTCAGTCCACACATGACTGACCACTCATTTCCTTTGAGTGTACCGAATGTATTATCACCAACGTTTGGGATCAATAACCATTACTGAAGCATGAAGCAACGATATAATAAAGCAGCAAATGACTTTTTCTATATATTAGGTGACAATGCACCCTAATGGGAGCGACCCACTTAGCCATGTTGTCTGCCCGATTTTTGTCATTTCTTGGTTGTGAGGCTTGATGCCATATTTACCTTTTTGACATAGCACATCTTTATTCACTTTGAATGACACATCATCAAACCTGCCAAATCATTTATTGATTTCCTAAAAATATCACGGGCATAAAGCTAAGAGAAACGAATTCCTCATCCACCAACGTAAATACATTTGAAGAGATCAATGGAGATAATCAGTTTGGCACATGCTGTTTGACATTCATCCATAAAAGTTGTCCTGGGACTGGACAAACCGAAAGCACTATCCTATCAATCCATCCTAGACAATTTCTGTAACGACCCGGAAAATCTGAACCAATTTAAAAGTTTTAAATTGGCTGAAATAGTGGATTTTAAATATTTAAAATAAATATTTTAAATAATAAAGATGAAAACTGAGTTTGAATCGACAATTGAAAAGGAATATAATTAATTCTAATTATAAACAAGGCCAGAAATGGCACGGTAGTTTCAAAATTTGAATTCAAACTTTGACCGACTGTACCGGGTGCAAAACAAAACGGATTTGAGTGAAACCAAAAATATTTAAATCTGTTAAGTGAATACCTTTCTAGCGAATCTGAAAAATTGAAGTTTCATAGAGGGAAGCAAAAGTTATGGCCAAATGAATTTTCTGAAAGGTCGCTATGGAATTTATATAGCCCGTGAAATTGGCCATTTTGCAAACGACCTCGGAATTTGACGAAACCACTTTTGTTGGATCTGGGATGTGAAGTTATTGCTAGGTTTCAAATTTCATAATTTTTGAAGCTAGTATGTGAGCATGGCAAAGGAAAATGTGTTTTGGTCAATTACAGTTAAATTGGATCAACCAGAAATGGGCCATTTTTCAAACGGTCTCAGAATTCGACGAAACTAGTTTTGTTAGGACTGTATCGTCAATACGAAGCTAGAAATATTTTTTTTGGAATTTTTAGAATCAGTTTGTGGCCCTGGCAAATTGAAATGTACGTTCAAATCGAATATTGAATGTTATATATTTTAAATTGAAGGAAAACTGACTGAAATAGTCGAATTGGCCTACGAAACATATCCCGTTGTGTTCGGAATGGGGGTAAAACGCTAGGGACGACTGTCGTTGGGTTTGAATTCGAGTTCGTATGGTCAAAGTGGTATTTTCCAATTTAAATATACACGGGCCAATAGAATAATTCATTTATTATTATTTTTAAATCCTAGAAGCCCCTTTTTCTCGCTCCCCGTAGCTGATTAAAGGTAGAAACCCTTCGCCACCTTCCAGCCTCGATTCCGACCGATCTCCGCCACGTTAGCCATCGCCGCCGGTCAACTTTTGAAGCTCTCCCCTTCGTCTTCACATCCACACCCGTTGCACCCCAAACTGCTGCGCCATCGTCGAGTTTCGAACTTCCAAAGACGCCATCTTTCAAGCGCCGCCATGACTCAGATCCGCCACCGAACTGGCCAAAACCCCCATCGCCAGAAAGCTCTCTCCAAGACCGACGAGGTTGTACCCTCCGATCGTCACCACGTAGCTCGGTTTTCGCAAAAACTGAAAACCTAGTTTTGAACCATCGTGAAAGGTGAGTCCTTTATTACATCTGAACTTTGAAAAATCATATCTTTTTCGTTTTTCAACGAAATTCGATGAAACAGGAAACATCGTGACCGTGTGGACGTCTTCTAAATTCTAGAAGAGACCGCATATTTTTCTGAGCCTTCTGCTATTTTTGGTGGAGTGGAACCCAATGTTAGATTTCTAATTTATAAACGTTATGGAAAATGATGATGTATAAATTATATAGTCGATGTATGACATGTATAAGTGTTGTACACCTCATGTATAAGCGTTGTATAGGTTGTACGTTCGATATATAAGTTATATATGCATTGTAAAAATTATATATGTGTTGAAATAGAAGTGAAATGCTTATATAATATATATATATACATATAGGCCCCTCGTCCACAAACCATGGACGATATTTATTGGTTGTGATTGGTGTGAAAATTGATTGATAGCGAATGGTTGATTGAAATTGTTTGTGGTTGGAATTGATTGATTATGGTTGAAAAATATCTGTTTATGGTTGTGAAATATTTGGTTGAAACCACATAGGATTAGTTTGTGGAAATGAAAAAAATTATACATGCCGCCTGCGTGCGAACTAGATGCATGATTCCCCATTGTCAAAAGCTGCGAGGCTTTAAGGTAGAGCGAGTAGCCGTACTAGGGACGGCCCCGGTTTTAACTACCCTGCCGTTATGCTGCCGAAATTTTGAATAATATCCTTGTGTTAGAATTATTTTCATGTGTTGAAACTATATTCGTGTGTTGAATAGAAATTCATCTATTGAACGACATTCACGTTTGAAATAAATTGTTTTGCAATAAAAATCACCTTTTTATCTATATATATATAAAAACTATAGAAAACCTTCATGTGTTGAATTGAAATTCATTCGTTGAATAGAATTCATGTGTTGAATGGTATTCGTGTTTTAAATATAAAAATCACCTTTTATCTATATGTATATAAACTATAGAAAACCTTCATGTGTTGAATTGAAATTCATTCATTGAATAGAATTCATGTGTTGAATGGTATTTGTGTTTTAAATATAAAAATCACCTTATATATATATATATATATAAACTATAGAAAACCTTCATGTGTTGAATTGAAATTCATTCGTTGAATAGAATTCATGTGTTGAATGGTATTCGTGTTTTAAATATAGAAATCACCTTTTTATCTATATATATATATATATAAAAAAACTATAGAAAACCTTCATGTGTTGAATTGAAATTCATTCGTTGAATAGAATTCATGTGTCGAATGGTATTCGTGTTTTAAATATAAAAATCACCTTTTTTCTATATATATAAACTATAGAAAACCTTCATGTGTTGAATTGAAATTCATTCGTTGAATAGAATTCATGTGTTGAATGGTATTTGTGTTTTAAATTTAAAAATCACCTTTTTATCTATATATATAAACTATAGAAAACCTTCATGTGTTGAATTGAAATTCATTCGTTGAATAGAATTCATTTGTTGAATGGTATTCGTGTTTTAAATATAAAGATCACCTTTTTATCTATTTTTTATCTATATATATAAACTATAGAAAACCTTCATGTGTTGAATTGAAATTCATTCGTTGAATATAATTCATGTGTTGAATAGTATTCGTGTTTTAAATATAAAAATCACCTTTTTTCTATATATATAAACTATTGAAAACCTTCAGGTGTTGAATTGAAATTCATTCGTTGAATAGAATTCATGTGTTGAATGGTATTCGTGTTTTAAATATAAAAATCTCCTTTTTTTCTATATATATAAACTATAGAAAACCTTCATGTGTCGAATTGAAATTCATTCGTTGAATGGAATTCATGTGTTGAATGGTATTCGTGTTTTAAATATAGAAATCACCTTTTTATCTATATATATAAACTATAGAAAACCTTCATGTGTTTAATTGAAATTCATTCATTGAATAGAATTCATGTGTTGAATGGTATTCGTGTTTTAAATATAAAAATCACCTTTTTCTATATATATAAACTATAGAAAACCTTCATGTAACACCCCGTAATTCTATTAATATTAATATTCACAAATTAAAGAATAACTAATCTCAAACTTGAGAATTGTGGGAAACGGGTTGCGCCATTGTGTTCGTCTCGGAATTTTGGTTGAAATAGAGTCCGAGTTTGCGTGAATTGGACTTCGTATGAAGAAGTTATGGCCATCTGAAGTTTCAGAAAATTCAAAACAGATTTCAAAAAAATTAAATTCCAAATTCGGAGTCAAAACAGGCTAGGCGGGAAAATTCCCGCCCAGCACCCCAGGTCGACTAGGGAGTCGACTGGGTAGTCGACCCCCCCAGGTCGACTAGGGAGTCGACCTGGCAGTCGACCTGGGTGTCGACCTGTCCAGGCGGCCAGGGTTTTGACTAAGCCCAATCTTGAGCTGCTGATGTGTCTTTAGGGCTGAGTTGGAAAACTAAACGGTTCAGTTTAGTTCTGAGTTGATCTGACGGTCTAAATAAATCCTAAACTCTATAAATACCTAGGTAGTCTCTCACTCTAATTCACATGAAAAATAGAATAGCTACCGTCATACCGCCGCCATGGAACTCGGTGTAGCCGCCGCCAACTAAGAAGGAAGAAAAGCTTATCAAAACCCTAATTCTACTCAACTCTAAAGCAAATCAAGACTTTCTTTTCTTCTCTAAATTGTGAGTATGATGATCCTAACAAGATTATTGTTAAACTAATTAGATTAAGCCATGAATGGATTATAAGTAAATGATGTGGGTTGTCATATATGTTGTTGTAAACCCTATGCTTTCATGTATGTTATGCTATGTGATGATGATATCCTATATGTTGTAAATCATGCTATGATGATGTAATATATGTTGAAAGTTTCTATGCTAAATTGTGATGAATCATACATGTTATAAAGTCATGATGTTATTATCTATGCTAATTGGTTCATGTTAATCAAATCATAATGTTTGGGCTATGTTGATCTATATGACAAACCATGTATGCAAGTTAGATTAATTAGTAAAGATTATGAACATACGCCATGACATCTCTTTAGAGCTAGAATTATGACATCTAGAATTATGCCATGACATATGTGAATTCTATATAGTAGATGCTAGTTCACACCATCATTATGTTGCATAAAACCCCATATGCAAGTTCATGCAAAAATTTGGGTTATGATCGTATCATGTAAATTGTGACATTTAATAAGTTGACACCTTTAGATCCTTAACATGTGTAGTTTATGCAAGTTTCACCCCTATATGATTAGATTTATTTTATTTGCCTATATGTTGTAATAATTTATTTTTGTGCTATGAGTTAGACTATTCGAGTCTAATGTATATTCTGCATTGAATAAGTGAACGTATAAACGTGGGGTAGGGGTAATATTAAGGATTTAATATTAAGATGTTGGGGTGCAATTGATATGATTTTGCATTCCATGAGTGGATGACCATAATTGAGTCAATTATGGACATCATTAAAATTGGAATTAATAAATAATTTGAATAGGGAATTATTAAAACTGGGGTAAAAGATTGAAAGTGTCAATCAATGCTTAGGACACGAGGTTGGACTCGTTTGTGATGTAAACCTGCCCGGACCCGCCCGGCAAATCAAGTGGTCACAAATGTCAGCCCAATGTGAGAGGTCCTAGGCCTAAACTAAAGCATAACAGTTGTAAAGACACGAGGTTAGACCCTTTTATGGTGTAAGACTGCCTTGAACCGCCCGGCAAATCCAGCTGCCATAAATGCCAGTCTAATGTGAGAGGTCTTTATGAGGTTATGGCCTAAATGAATTAAGAAATACTTAACCAGATAAACATGTAAGGTGGGACATGGGGGTTAAGTAGGTGCCTTGGGTGGCATGAGGTATCTAGTGGGTGCCCTTAGTGGCATGTGAAATACGATTAGTAAGACTTAACCAAACACACATGTAAATGAACATGACTAAGAGGGTTAAGTGGGATATACTAGTGGTGACAAGCTTAGGTGGGTAGCTTGTGGGGGCCCATTTCAACTAGTAACCCAAACGTATCTTTGTGGGCTCAACCCAAATCGAGGACGGGACACGCATACTGGGATTGACTATAAGAGGCCAAAACGGGGTAGCGGTGGCAACGCAAGTCCAACGGGTTTCATATGCGTGTGTGGACCCGGGCTGGTAGGTAAGACGTTGTTGCATCGTGTAGGTATAAGCCGTGCATTCTCAAGTTGTATCGGGTTGCCACTTTAGGGGAGTGATACACCCCACTGTGGGGCCAGCACGGGTATCTACGAGTAGGGAGCCGATCGAAAGTGGGTAGTGGGGTACACCTAGCGGAGATAGGGGCAGACGGCACTTATGTAGTCAGCTAGGGGTACACAAGGCTATTTATATAGTTTCTGTGTGAAGCAAGCGGGATCAACCTTTAGGGTGACTGGTGCGGTGCAGTGTAGTAATGTGCGGTGCAGTATAGTAATTATTCGTTAGTAATTAGGTGTGCCTTTAACGCCATCTTTAACGTTATCTTTATCTGCATTCCATACCCAATAGTTCATAGAAATTTCCTTGTTTTCCAGCTTATGCCTTAGTCTAGTTATTTTGATAATAGTATTGTTAGAATTATCATACTCGCCAGACTTTATGTCTGACCCCCTCCATTTCTATCCTTTTTTCCCCTCCAGGTCCTCAGGTTGGACCCAGCTCTAGTGGAGTTTGATTAGATTGCTTCATCTCTCTTTGGAAAGCTTGGACCGCTGAAGTAAAGTCCAGCTTGTTATCTTCTTTAATGGCTATTTGTGAAATGGGGTTATGTATTTTGTTTTATGAAGATGGATATTGTACTTGACTCTGATTTATGGTTTTATGATGTAACAAACATGTTTAATTTCCGCTGCAATAAAATGATGTTTTAGATTTCCAAGTACTACTTATTATCTGTCTTGTTGTAATTTTTCTGTTCTATATTCACTTAAAACCTCCATGGAAGTTAATGCATTCCCTTTGTGAGTGACATTAATGGACGTGGGGTGTTACACGTGGTATCAGAGCTTAAGGTTACCAGAACAGATAATTTTTTTAGAAAAACTATTTTTCTAAAGATTTTTGGAAGAAGTGTTTTTGGAAACATGTCTTGATGAGTAATTTAAAGAGGAAAGTTTTTATGGAAAACATAGTCCCCAATAGTCATATATCTTTATCTTTCGAATTCTCCATTTTGAATCTTCCCTTTTTCGTTTCAGCATGGCTGAAGATCTTAACCTACCTGACGGTGTAACTATACCTGGATGGTATAGGAGGTTATTAGACGATAGTGCCGCTGCAGGTCCAGCCAATGTTCCTCCACCACCAGTTGCACACGCTCCTCCTCCTCCTCCTCGCGCTGATACTTTTGCAAAGACGTGCTAGGAATTTAAGGCTATGGGTGGAAAACCCTTTCAAGGGTCAGAAAAGTTCGTGGAAGCTAGAGATTGGCTTAGGGAGGTGGAAGAATTGCTAGAAATCTTTGAAGTAGAAGAAGGGAGGAAAGTCAAATTAGCAGCTTGGTTGATGAAGGGAGAGGCCTCGTTTTGGTGGGAGGTCACTAATGGGGAGCGTCTTGTTGACTCTTGGGCGGATTTCAGGCGTAGGTTTGAGGCGAAGTTTCTCTCAAGGGCAGAAGAAAATCTATATATGGAAAGGTTCTTGACATTAAAGCAAGGAAGCTCATCAGTGAAAGAATATGTCAACAAATTTAATCAGTTAGCAAGGTTTGGCTTGGACTTAGTGAACACACCGGAGAAGAAGGCTCTGAGGTTCGTCAATGGATTGAATGAACCGTTACAAGGGTTGGCTATGACCCACATACCTATGGGGGCCACATTTGAGAAGCTAGTAGACATGGCACTTATGCACGAGGAGAAAGGCGCTAAAGCTGATAAGGCACCCGAGAAGAAAGGGGATCAGAAGAAACCACAACAGCAAAACAAGAAGGGTGGTAAAGACAATAATGGCAAGGGAAAGAAGAAATGCTTTAACTGTGGGACACCAGGCCATCTCGGCAAGGATTGCCGAAAAAAAAAGACTGGTTGTTTTCACTGTGGCGATGCGGGACATCTAGTGAAGGACTGCCCAAAGAAGGTGAAGAGGGCTGGGTCTACCTCAGGAGGACAGGTGCAGGCTCTTATGGCACCAGGGCAGGCAAGGGGACAAATTCAGGTTCTCGCGGTCCCACCGCTGCAAGAACGTGGTAGAACCATTTCTGTTGAAAGCTTAGTTTTTCTGTTTGATTATCCTGTCCGTACCTTATTCGATTCGGGCACATCGCATTCATTTATCTCTACATCATTAGTTGAATCACTGCACTTAAACACCAATTTAGTAGAGGATCCCTTAGTTGTTTCGAATCCAATTGGGGGCTCAGCTTATTTGTCCATGATGTCTTTGGATTTGAAAATTTCTATACTTAGCATTGAGTTTAGATGTGATGCTTATGTTTTGGGCTTCACGGGCTATGGGCTAATTTTAGGAATGGATTGGTTATCCAGAAATGGGGCCGTACTTGATTGTGAAAGGAGAGTGGTTAGGCTCATGACACGCCTTGGCAACACTCTCGAAATCTTTTGTAATCCCATAGATTCCGTTATGCTAAGTTATTTAGAATCGCTTGACGCATCGGTGGAAAATCTATGATCTGTTAGAGTGGGCCGAGAATATTCGGATGTGTTTGAGGAGGTGAAGGGATTGCCTCCGAAGCGGGAGACAGATTTTCGAATATATCTTGTGGATAATGTGAAACCAGTATCTTTGTCGGTACGCCACATGGCTCCACGTGAAAGGAGGGAACTCAATAAGCAGGTGAAGGAGTTGCTTGAGAAGGGGTTCATAAGTCGTAGTATATCGGATTGGGGTGCTCCAGTAGTATTTGCCACGAAGGCAGATGGGTCCCTTAGACTTTGTGTGGACTATAGAGAACTTAATAAGCTTACTAAGAAAAACAGACACCCACTGCCGAGGATTGACGATCTCTTCGATCAGTTAGTTGGCGCCTCAGTGTTTTCGTAGTTCGACTTAGCCACTGGTTTCCATCAGTTGAGAGTGGCTGAGGATAGCATTGACAAGACTGCCTTTAGGACTCCGGACGGTTTCTATGAATGGCTAGTGATGCCCTTCGGTTTGACAAACGCCCCCGCATACTTTGTTGATTTGATGAGTAGGGTGTTTAGGGAGTACCTTAACAAATTCGTGGTAGTCTTTGTAGACGACATCTTGATCTTTTCTAAGGATGAAGAAGAGCATGCCCTACATCTTAGGGAAGTGTTGGAGACCCTACGAGCGCATAACCTTAAAGCTAAATTTTCTAAGTGTCACTTCTGGAGGAAGGAAGTACGATTCTTAGGTCACGTGGTTTCCAAGGAAGGGATAGCTGTGGATCCCGCGAAGGATGTGGCCATCCAAGATTGGAAGGTCCCTAAAAATGCTACTGAAGTGAGAAGTTTCTTAGGGTTGGTTGGCTACTATCGGAAGTTTATCAAAGACTTCACAAAAATATCAGCTCCATTAACACGCTTGACGAAGAAGAACCTAGTTTTCACATGGGACGTAGATTGTGATGACGCATTCCAACGTTTGAAAAGAGCTTTGACCTCAGCCCCAGTCTTATTATTGCCAGATGGGAGTAATCCATTTACTGTTTATACTGACGCTTGTGGGATAGGACTAGGCGCAGTTTTAATGCAAGAGTGTAGGGTAATAGCCTATGGTGGAAGGCAGTTGAGAGCGCATGAGAAGAATTACCCCATGCATGACCTAGAGTTGGCCGCTATTGTTTTCGCGCTTAAGTCTTGGCGTCATTAACTTCTTGGCGAGAAATTCGAATTGTTCACTGACCACAAATCGCTAAAATACTTATTCTCTTAGAAGTACTTGAACTTAAGGCAGCAAAGGTGGATGGAGTTCTTAGCGTCCTACGATTCCGAAATAGCATATACCCCTGGCAAGGGTAACGTAGTTGCCGATGCCTTAAGTAGAAAAAGATTATCCTTAAGTCCTTTGTTTGTTGAGCGACGAAGCTTAGAATTCATTTCGACGTTTGATTTTAGACCTTCCATTGACTTTGTACCCAGTTTGCTAGCATCCTTGGAGGTCAGACCTACGCTTTTGGGACGGATTGGCGAGGCACAGCGAGACGACCCACAGTTGGTTGAGTTAGTAGAAAAGTTCAAAGGAGGGGAGTCATCAAGCCATCTCCGTAGGTATAACCTAGATGATCAGGGTTGGTTACGTAAGGACGGTAGACTTTGTGTACCAAAAGACGATGACCTAAGGAAGACCATTCTTGATGATGCACATCGTTCGAAGATGACCATTCATCTCGGCGGGGACAAGATGTACAAAGACATGAAGCGAGTTTTCTTTTGGGCTGGTATGAAGACGGATGTAGCCGAGTATGTCGCTAGATGCTTGGTGTGCCAACAAGTAAAAGCGGAGCAAAAGAAACCCGGTGGGCTGCTTCATCCGTTGGAGGTCCCACAATGGAAGTGGGAAAGTATCTCGATGGACTTTGTGGATGGATTACCGCGATCAAGGAAGGGTAATACGGGAAATTGGGTTATAGTAGATAGACTTACTAAGAGCGCCCATTTCATTCCCGTGAAGAGTAAGAGGACTGCTCCATAGTTAGCTTCTGTATACGTCCGAGAGATAGTTCGTTTGCACGGTGTTCCTTCTAGCATAGTGAGCGACCGCGATCCTATTTTCACTAGCTAATTTTGGAGAAGCTTGCAAGAGGCGGTAGGGACTCAGTTATGTTTGAGCACCGCATATCATCCTCAGACGGACGACCAGACCGAGAGGGTGAATCGTATTCTAGAGGACCTTTTGAGGCTATGTATCCTAGACTTTGGGGGTACATGGGAAGAGCATCTTCCATTGGTGGAATTCGCATATAATAACAGCTTTCAATCTAGCATTGGCATGGCACCTTTCGAAGCTCTTTATGGACGACTTTGTCGTTCACCTACATGTTGGTGGGAATCTACGGGTAAGATTTTACTTGGGCCCGATATGATTAGGGAGACTTCGGAGAAGATCGACTTGATTCGAAGGAGGATGAAAGCAGCGCAAGATAGGCAGAAATCTTATGCGGACAAGAGGAGAACAGATCTTGAGTTTGAAGTTGGGGACATGGTCTTTATCAAAGTGTCTCCATTACGGAACGTTGTTCGCTTTGGGTCCATTGGGAAGTTAGCACCAAGGTTCGTAGGGTCGTTTCCTATTAAGGAGAAGATTGGATAGATGGCGTATAGAGTGGAGTTGCCTGAGAGACTTAGTGGTATACACGACATATTCCATGTGTCACATTTGAGGAAGTGCTTGCACGAGACCGCGGAGGTGGTAGAGCCGAGCTTGCTTAGAAAGGTGGAGATAGAGCATGATGCGACGATTCGACGAGCTCCTACGCGCATTCTTGGGTCAGAGATCAAGAAGCTGAGAAATCGAGAGGTCAGACTAGTCAAAGTACAATGGGGAGATGACGAGAGCAACTCTACTTGGGAGACAGAAGAGAAGATGCATTCACGATACCCTTTTCTTTTTGAGGGTATGTCCTTTAATTTCTCCTTTACCGCTTATCTTGTACTTATCTTACCTTTAGAGTATCCTCTCGCTAGTACCCTTGACCTTTATTTAGGATAATCCTATGGTTGAAACATGTGTTTGAGACATGTTATGTATGATGGATGCAAAGTGGATGCAAGTGTTTGCTAGTGGTTGCTCGTGGACGCATATACACACACTATAAGGCACTAGATCGGCTCAGTCACTTCATACTGCATATTGCATATAAATGGCTGTATTTAGTAAAATGGATGTATGATGATTGTATTATCATATGGATGCTGCATTCAGATGATGATTGTGCACGCATATAGAGATAATATGTAGCATTAAGGAACTTTGGCATACATAATGGACGCATGGCACTATAATGATTTGCATTAAGGAGGTCAACTGAATCAGTGGACCGCCTGATTTTGCATTAGATATGGACATATACACACATTGTGCATTTAAACATGAAAGCATTAGAAATCTATAAGGACAATGGATGCCTGTGTTTGATGGTTGAGTAGATGGTTGTTTGGATGTTAGGATATACATTCTTCTTGACTTGAAGATTTCAGGGTCGAAATCCTTTAAGGAGGGGAGAATGTAACACCCCATAATTTTATTAATATTAATATTCACAAATTAAAGAACAACTAATCTCAGACGTGAGAATTGTGGGAAACGGGTTGCGCCATTGTGTTCATCTCGGAATTAGGGTTGAAGTAGAGTCCGAGTTTGCGTGAATTGGACTTCGTATGAAGAAGTTATGGCCATCGGAAGTTTCAGAAAATTCAAAATAGATTTTAGAAAATTTAAATTTCAAATTCGGAGTCAAAACAGACTAGCGGGAAAACTTCCGCCCAGCACCCCAGGTCAACTGGGGAGTCGACTGGGTAGTCGACCCCCCCCAAGTCGACTGGGGAGTCGACCTGTCCAGGCGGCTAGGGTTTTGACTGAGCCCAATCTTGAGCTGCTGATGTGTCTTTAGGGCTGAGTTGGCAAATTAAACGATTCAGTTTAGTTCTGAGTTGATCTGACGGTCTAAATAAATCCCAAACTCTATAAATACCTAGGTAGTCTCTCACTCTAATTCACATGAAAAATAGAATAGCTACCATCATACCGCCGCCATGGAACTCAGTGTAACCGCCGCCAACTAAGAAGGAAGAAAAGCTTATCAAAACCCTAATTCTACTCAACTCTAAAGCAAATCAAGACCCTCTTTTCTTCTCTAAATTGTCAGTATGATGATCTTAACAAGATTATTGTTAAACTAATTAGATTAAGTCATGAATGGATTATAAGTAAATGATGTGGGTTGTCATATATGTTGTTGTAAACCCTATGCTATCATGTATGTTATGCTATGTGATGATGATATCCTATATGTTGTAAATAATGCTATGATGATGTAATATATATTGAAAGTTTCTATGCTAAATTGTGATGAATCATACATGTTATAAAGTCATGATGTTATTATCTATGCTAATTGGTTCATGTTAATCGAATCATAATGTTTGGGCTATGTTGATCTATATGACAAACCATGTATGAAAGTTAGATTGATTAGTAAAGATTATGAACATATGCCATGACATCTCTTTAGAGCTAGAATTATGACATCTAGAATTATGCTATGACATATGTGAATTCTATATAGTAGATGCTAGTTCACACCATCATTATGATGCATAAAACCCCATATGCAAGTTCATACATAAATTTGGGTTATGATCGTATCATGTAAATTGTTACATTTAACAAGTTGACACCTTTAGATCCATAACATGTGTAGTTTATGCAAGTTTCACCACTATATGATTAGATTTGTTTTATTTGCCTATATGTTGTAATAATTTATATTTGTGCTATGAGTTAGACTATTTGAGTCTAATGTATATTCTGCATTGAATAAGCGAACGTATAAACGTGGGGTAGGGGTAATATTAAGGATTTAATATTAAGATGTTGGGGTGCAATTGATATGATTTTGCATTCCATGAGTGGATGGACATAATTGAGTTAATTATGGACATCATTAAAATTAGAATTAATTAATAATTTGAATAGGGAATTATTAAAACTGGGGTAAAAGATTGAAAGTGTCAATCAATGCTTAGGTGTAACGACCCAGAAAATCTGAACCAATTTAAAATTTTTAAATTGGCTAAAATAATGGATTTTAAATATTTAAAATAAATATTTTAAATAATGACAATGAAAAGTGAGTTTGAATCGACAATTGAAAACGAATATAATTAATTTTAATTATAAAATAGGCCTGAAATGGCGCTGTAGTTTCAAAAATTGAATTCAAACTTTGTCGGACTGTACCGGGTGCAAAACAAAACGGATTTTAGCGAAACCAAAAATATTTAAATCTGTTAGTGAATACCTTTCTAACGAATCTGAAAAATAGAATTTTCATAGAGGAAAGCAAAAGTTATGGCCGAATGAATTTTCAGAAAGGTCGCTATGGAATTTATATAGCCCGTGAAATTGGCCATTTTGCATATGACCTCGGAATTTGACGAAACCACTTTTGTTGGATCCGGGATGTGAAGTTATGGCTAGGTTTCAAATTTCATAATTTTTAAAGCTAATATGTGAGCGTGGGAAAGGAAAATGTGTTTTGGTCAATTACATTTAAATTGGATCGACTAGAAATGGGCCTTTTTGCAAACGGTCTCAGAATTCGACGAAACTAGTTTTGTTGGGACCGTATTGTCAAAACATAGCAGGATTTATTTTTCTGGAATTTTTCGAATCAGTTTGTGGCCCTGGCAAATTGAAATGTACGTTCAGATTAAATATTGAATATTTTATACTTCAATCTGAAGGAAAACTGACTGAAACAGTCGAATGGGCCTTCGAAACATATCCCATTATGTTCGGAATGGAGGTAAAATGCTAGGGATGACAGTCGTTGGGTTTCGATTGGTGGTCGCGTCAGAAAACCCCCTTTAAAACCCACCGGCCAATCAGAATTAAATAAAAAAAGGAAAAACGCGGGGTTTCTCTCTCCCCGACCTTCGATCGACGACGGCCACTACTCCCATCTTCCCAGCCATTTTCCAACCAAACCACGCTCCAACACACCCTGCTCCAGTTCAACTTTTTGAAGCTCTCCATCTCCTCTACACATCCATATAAACTTCTCCAATTATCGTGCAGTATTTCTCCCGAATCGAAGCCCCAAAGTCGCTACCTTTTAAGCTCCGCCGAGCCCAGAGGTGACCACCGAAGTGGACCCCTCTTCAGGCGCACGTGCGCCCCTCCAAGGCCGTCAGCGTGGCATAGGCCAATCGCCCCCAAGCCCCACCGTTTGCGCGCAAATACATGACCTAGTTTTGAAGATTTTGAAAGGTAATCGGCTAATTTTATTTAATTTGATTTTAACACCTTTAAAGTGTTGCAAACCTTTGAAAAATCGTATCTTTTTGCTATGTTAACGAAATTCAGTGAAACAAGAGACAGTGGACTCGTGTGGACGTCATCTACATTTTGGAAGAGACCGCGTATTTTTCTGAGCCTTCTGCTATTTTTGGTGGAGTGGAACCCAATGTGAGATTTCTAATTTATAAACGATATGGAAAACGACGATGTATAAATTATATTGTCAATGTATGAGTTATATAAGCGTTGTACACCTCTTTTATAAGCGTTGTATAAGTTGTACGTTCGATGTATAAGTTATATATGCGTTGTAAAAATTATATATATGTTGAAATTAAAGTGAATTGCTATATATATATATATATATATATATATATATATATATATATATACGCCCCTCGTCCACAAACCATGGACGATATTTATTGATTGTGATTGGTGTGAAAATTGATTGATAGCTAATGGTTGTTTGGGATTGTTTGTGGTTGATATTGATTGAATGTGGTTGAAAAATACCCGTTTGTGGTTGAGAAATATTTGGTTGAAACCACATAGGATTAGTTTGTGGAAATGAAATAAATATATACATGCCGCCTGCGTGCGAACTAGATGCATGATTCCCATTGTCAAAAACCGCGAGGTTTTAAGGTAGAGCGAGGAGCCGTACTAGGGACGGTCCCAGTTTTAACTACCATGCCGTTATGCTACCGAAATTTTGAATGATATTCATGTGTTTGAATTATTTTCATTTGCTGAAACTATATTTATTCATTGAATAGAAAACCTTCATGTGTTGAATCGATATTCATTCGTTGATTAGAAATTCATGTGTTGAATGGTATTCGTGTTTTAAATATAAAAATCACATTTTTATCTATATATAGAAACTATAGAAAACCTTCATGTGTTGAATCGATATTCATTCGTTGAATTGAAATTCATGTGTTGAATGGTATTCGTGTTTTAAATATAAAATCACATTTTTATCCATATATAGAAACTATAGAAAACCTTCATGTGTTGAATCGATATTCATTCGTTGAATTTAAATTCATGTGTTGAATGGTATTCATATTTTGAAATAAATTGTTTCCTAATAAAAATCCTATTTTTATCACCTATATAAACTATATAAAATAATAGTGTTTTGGAATGTGAAGTGTTAAAAATAGCAACTCGTTCAAATAAATACGCATGAGTCGAAATATTCATTAATTAGCTAATGATATGATTTTTGCCTATGCATGCAACATTAGAATGAATGGCATTTTTAAACCAAATGGAATCGAATGTGAAGTTGAACGGAAAATGATAAGTGATAAGAACTGTATATACATACATGCATATTTATTGAACAGGTCATAGCAAAGGGGCTAGAGAAGAGGAATAAAATTTTGTGCCCGACAAATAGGTACACATTTACTGTTTTGTTTGGGTGATGATTTTATGAGCCTGTTGGCTAGCCGCTTGGCTTTTTCTTTTTCTTTTTGACATGAGACGCCCGTGTGGCTATTTGGGAATTTTCCCAGCCCCTCCCGTACAAAGGAGGTTATGGCGAAATTTTCCAAAATTTAAAGGCGTTAGTGAAATATTTGAAGTGAAAATGATATTGAAATTGTTGAATGAACTATATTTATAAAAATATATAAATATAAATAAAATTAAAATGAAACATGGCCGTGCAGTTCGTGTTTTGAAACCGTGATTTCAAACAACTAGTGCGGGAGATCCGACCATCGGATTTTCCCGAAATCGCAACCGTTGGGTTCGCTTTGGAAAAATCTTTCCAACGGCACCAACTTTGTAAAAATCCAACGGCTGGATTGTCTGGAATGTTTTATTCAAATCTAAAGAAAGACAGCGCCAGAAACGATTATATTTATATATATATATATATATATATATATAAATATAATTATATTAAATCGAATAACGACGCTGCAGTTCGTATTTTGAAATCGAAACTTCAAACGATTATACCGGGAGATCCGACCGTCGGATTTTCCCGAAACTGGAACCGTTGGATTCGTTTTGAAAAGACCTTTCTAATGATGTAAATTTTGTGAAGATCCAACGGTTAGATTTTCAGATAGGTGTAAATCAAATTTGAAGAAAAACAGCGCCACGGCCGCGTTATGGCCCGAAGCGTCGTTTTGAATAAATTGGCTATTTTAAAATAAATAAAAATAGCGATAAATCGTTATAAAATATCATAAACGATATGGAATGGAAATAAACTGAATTTGCTCGATTTATGTGGTAATTGATGGTTGAATGTGTCTGGTGTGAAAATTACATTAAAGAACAAAATTGGTGTTGTCGAATGATTTAACCATTGAAATAAATTGATTTGAAATTCTAAATATACGTGAATTATTTGAAAAGGCCGAGTTAATTCTCACTTCAAATAATTGACCGACGATTGAAAGTCGAAGATGAAGACGGTGGTCGAAGACCGGAGATCTTCACCTCGCTTGGATGGTAACCGAGGTCCTGATTAGGAGGCATCCCGAAATATGGATAATATGTGGTGATCGTCCAAACGTACGTGGTGATCGATGGGTTTGTGAGGTATTTAGTGCCTCCGGTTTCGTTCAGACCTAGAACGGACTTGTAAATGGACTGTGTGTCTTACATTGGATTTTATTCTGTGTTGATTGATCTCTGCTAAATATATCTCTGTTTGGCGGCGGAGAATTTATTCTTTTACTTAACGCCCTTCTCTGAGATGCACGAGCTCAGAGGTTGTATATCGGTGGACATCAGTCGCATGGCATGAATTGCTAGTGTGGCATGCCTAAGTGGCAAATGATCAGGACTTCTGTTTAAAAGCAAAGTCTTGTGGTGATGATCAAAGCACCGCCTGTGTGGCGTAGCTTTGTGTATAACGTGAATTCGCGAGCCTCACACCCCGGTATGAACCAGAAATGGGAGAAGGACCTCAGGGAGGGCATGCATTTCTTTCTAGCTAGGGTGGTGTCAATGACCTACCAGCCCTGACATTTATATACTTTTCACCTATGTTGTTGTTGCTGTTGCGAGGCGCCTCGGTTAGATCGGACGATCCGGGTCCGATGGAGTCATTCGTTGGCTCACTTACGCCCCCAAGGGCGGGGAGACGTATTGTTCAGGCATAATAATCCACCTCGGTGGACCGGCCCTGACGATCCAAGGCTTGCCTGCGCGCTTGCCTGAGACACGGGCTATAGCGTCTCGAATTCGGTAAGGACTATCTTTTGCCTTGGTTCAGGACGGAAATCTAATTTCCAAATACGACGTCGTGCGGTTTTGATTGTATATATATATGACGACATGATATATGGTACCCATGCCGTCTATGATTGATAGTTATGATTTGAAAGTGTTTTCAAACCATATAAACACTAGCAATGATATCAAATGCTTTTGTTTTATTCGTATCAAGCATATTTTAGCCGTTATAAGGTAAAAACTCTATCCTTCGGTTTGCGTTTCATTGTGTGATGGGAACTGAGTCTTATAATGGCTTCATTTTTATAAAAAGCATAGCGATGTTTAAAAGAAAGATTTGTTTTAAAGCACTGGCAATCCAATGGAGTAAACCCATTCCACGAAAGTGGCGTGGTCCTTGGATTAGCCATGTTATATATGTGTTGAGTAGATTTCTCATACCAGTCCCATGACTGACTCATAGTTTGTTTCACTTTCAAACTCGGGTGCCCCCTTTTTCTACACGGACAGCCTTGTATTCAGGTTTAGCTGGTTCTTTCTGGATAGCTGGAGCTGAAGATGGATTCTATCATTTATCTCTTTTTATGCTGTTCATCTCCTATTTTACATATTATGTTTGTTTTCCGCTGTAGACATTTATGTATAGCTGAACTGTATTTTTACTGAGTAACTCTGATGATTACTTTTATCCAGTATATTCTATTGTTCATTATCTGGTGTATTTATTTAATTATGTTCTGCTATTGTCTGTTTCTGTGTTATATTCCACGGATTACCCTTGCCGCCGTCAGTACGGGGTTTGGGGTCGTCTCATTTGGTATCAGAGCTTTGGTTAAGCTTAGTTCTGGAATATAACATTTGAACGAACTCGTCAGAAATAGAACCAGTAGTGTTCTAGGACGAGTAACTCTATACAGATAGGATCAGTAATATCCTAGTATAAGTAAAGCAGAATGGAATACACCCCAGTAGACACATTTACATTGAAGTATTTGTCTCTATATTTTGAAATATCTTTTCTGTTGACCTGACACTTTGTCTGCTAATTGCAGACGCACTAGAAAATGAGTGACAGGAATAGAAGAAATAATCGTATGGCTCGACCAGCTAATGAGCCAGTTGTGCTCCCGCCGTCAGAATTCGATATAGAAGTTCTATTCAAGAGATTTCGAAATCTTGGTGGATCGCCATTCTTAGGCAAGGAGTCCATTATGGAAACACAAGCTTGGATTCGTTCTGCAGAGAAAATCTTTGAGGGTTTAAAGCTGAGAGACGATCAAAAAAGATTATTGACGTCTTGGGCACTCAAAGAAGAAGCTTTGTTTTGGTGGGATTTAGTTATTAAAGATAATCCCGAAGGTGATATAACCTGGGACAGATTCAAAGTGATTTTCTTAGGAAGATTTACTCCTCCCGAAGCAACCGAGAGATTATGTGATGAATTTTCTTATTTGATACAAGGCGATATGACCATCCCAGAATATCATATGAAATTCAACGAACTTGCTCACTTTCTCCTCATCTGATTCAAGATCCAAAGAGGAAAAATCTGAGATTTATTCATGGCCTGCAAAGCCGATATCAGAATAGTGTAATGAGGAATGTGAAGCTTCCTTTTCCTGAAATGATATACATGGCTTATCAGTATGAAGATCTCCATAAGAAAGGAATGTTACGCAACAAAGAAGAAGTCAGTTCTAGTGACAAAGAAGAGTCGGAAACTGATATTCCTGAAGCCAGTACGAGGTCCGAGGTCAGTAAGAAGCCCAGTGCTAAGAGAAAAAGGGCTAAAGCTGAGAAAGGGCCAGTAACAACAACCGTATGCAATAACTGCCATCAAACTGGGCATTTGTCGATAAACTGCGGTCCCCTAAAGAAGCGAAAAGAGCATGAGTCTATATCTAAGGGCAAGCCTCCTGTGACTCGAAAGTGCAATCTTTGTCATCATCCCGGTCATATAAAGCGAGATTGCTGGCTGTTAAAAAAGACAAAAGAGGCTCGGGTAAATGAAGTGGCAGAAGTGCCTGTCTCCTCGTCTATTCAGGAAAGGCCAGATGTTTTAGAAGGTACGCTAACTGTCAAAGACATCCCAGTTAAAGTACTATTTGACACCGGGGCGTCGCGAAGCTTTATTGCAAAGGATGCAACTAAGAAGCTGGATTTGAATTTGAAGAAGGTCAAGGAACCAATGACTGTCTAGAATCCGGTTGGGGGCTCCATTGATCTAAGTTGGGTTTGTGGGGTGCCGGTTTCCTTCTCTCGATATCGGTTTCCTACCATCGCAGTCGTCATGAATTTTAAAGAGTTTATCTTATCTTGGGGTTAGACTGGTTGACCAAATATGAAGCTGAAGTTAAATGCGCCGACAGAGTCGTAAAGGCGAAGATTAAATCAGGTGATTATATAACCATTCCCTGTGAAGGTCAGAATGCTAATAGAAAAGACTTCTGGGCAGCTCTAAATGTTTCTCCAGCCCAAATGGAAAATATCCCTGAAGTTACTGAGAATATTCCTGACCTCATCAAAGACATTCCTGTCATCAAGAACTATGCGGATGTGTTCGAAGAAGTTGTTCGCTTACCTCCGCAGAGAGAAATAGATTTCAAAATTGATTTAATTCCGAATGCAAGGCCGGTAGTTCACGCTATTCAAAGAATGTCCTTGAGAGAGAAGGAGGAATTAGACAATCAAACACGACAGCTAGTATGGAAGGGTCTGATCAGGCCTAGTTTCTCTGATTGGGGAGCAGTAGTGGTGTTTGTCCCAAAATCAGACGGTACTCTACGTCTATGTGTGGATTATCGTGATCTGAACAAACAGACAATAAAGAACAAATATCCATTGCCGCAGATTGATGATTTGTCAGATCGATTAAATGGAGCACAAGTATTTTCACGAATGGACCTAGCTACAGGTTTCCATCAACTTTGAATTGCCGAAGAGTGTGTTCCAATGACAGCGTTCAGAGGTCCCGATTTATTCTACGAATGGTTAGTAATGCCGTTCGGCTTATGTAACGCTCCTGCTTACTTCGTCGATCTGATGAATAGGGTGTTTTGAGGAGTTTTGAATAAATTTGTTCTGGTTTTCATTGACGATATTCTAATCTTCTCTAAATCAAAGGCCGAACATGAAAAGCATCTGGAACAGGTTCTAGAAATCCTCAGAAGCAATGTATTAAAAGCCAAATTTTCCAAATGTATCTTTTGGCAAGATGAAGTAAAATTTTTGGGCCACGTAGTATCGAAAGAAGGAATCGCTGTGGATCCAAGTAAGATCACAGCTATTCAGAACTGGAAGCAGCCTAGCACCCCCACTGAAGTCCGCAGTTTTCTCGGATTGGCTAGCTATTACCGGAAGTTCGTTAAATTTTTTTCGAAGATATCTGGTCATTTAACGAAGCTTACAAAGAAGCACTCTAAATTCAAATGGACTCCTGAGAGTGAAGAGGCTTTTGAGGAGCTAATGTTGAGATTAACAATAGCCCCAGTGTTAACCATCATCGATGGAAATCAGGATTTAAAAGTCTGGACTGGTGCTTCTAGAGAAGGCCTTGGCGCAGTGTTAATGCAAAGGGATCAAGTGATTGCTTATGCTAGCCGTCGGCTGAAGCCGCACGAGAAGAACTACGTAACTCATGATCTTGAGTTGTTAGCTATTGTGTTCGCTTTGAAAATCTGGAGGCACTATCTTCTGGGTGAGAGATTTGAACTGTTTACAGATCACCAGTCGTTAAAGTATCTGTTCACATAGAAAGACTTGAATCTGAGGCAGCAACGTTGGCTAGAGTTCCTTGCAGCATACGATTTTGAAATTATATACACTCCAGGGAAAGCCAATGTCGTGGCCGATGCGTTAAGCCGAAAGAATGAGATGATCGCCAGATTTATTATCACGACTTCATTGCTAGATAAAATATCTGCTCTTCAGGAGGATGATCACTTCATTCAGAAGATCAGAGAGATAATTCAACAAGGCGAACCCTCGAGTTTTCAAGTTGATAATGATGGAATTCTAAGGCTCAAAGGTCGAATCTGTGTCCCTAACATTCTTGAGCTTCGAAAGGAAGTACTGGATGAATGCCACAAGTCAAAACTTAGTATCCATCCGGGAGTAAGAAAAATGTATAATGACATCAAACGCACTTTCTGGTGGAAGTCGATGAAGAGGGACATTTCTTTATATGTTAGCCGATGCCCCACTTGCCAGCTAGTCAAAAGCGACCAACAAAAACTGGCTGGATTTTTGCAACCGCTAGAAGTTCCTGGTTGGAAGTGTGAACATATTTCTATGGATTTCATTGATGGTCTGCCCAGAACCAGAAAAGGGATTGACAGTATTTGGGTGATCGTAGATCGCTTCACGAAGACCGCCCATTTCATACCTGTCAGATCAAACAGAACTGCTCAGAGTCTGGCGCAGATATACTTCAGGGAAATAGTTAGACTACATGGAGTGCCGCTCAGTATAGTCAGTGATAGAGATACAATCTTCACTAGCAAATTCTGGGAAGCATTTCAAGTCGAGCTAGGAACGAAGTTGAACTTAAGCACCGCTTATCTTCCTCAGACAGACGGCCAGACTGAGAGGGTGAATCGTATTTTAGAAGATATATTGCGGGCTTGTGTACTAGATTTCGGCGGATCATGGGAAGACCATCTGCATTTGGCTGAATTCTCTTATAACAACAGCTACCAGGCGAGTCAGACAATGTCGCCATTCGAAGCATTGTATGGTAGACCGTGCCGATCTACTGCTTGTTGGGTCGAACCAGGTAATAGACTTGTGTTGGGTCCGAATATGATCCGAGAAGCTGCCGACAAAATCGATTTTATTAAGAAGCGATTACTCGCCGCTCAAAGCCGACAAAAGAGCTATGCCGATAGAAGAAGAAGAGATATATCCTTTGCTGTTGGCGACTATGTATATTTGAAAGTATCGCCGATGAGAGGAGTTATCCGGTTCGGTAAAACTGGAAAATTGGCACCCAAATTCATTGGTTCGTTTCCTATTCTGGAAAGGATCGGAACTCTCGCTTATAGGGTTAAATTGTCGGATTGGTTGCCTGGAGTTCATGATGAATTTCACATATCTCAACTTCGAAAGCATGTTCATGATCCAGACTTGATCGCCGAAGAAGCAGCTCAGCAGGATATTGAAATTACCCCAGAATTAGCTGTGAGATGAGAGCCGCTAAAGATTATCGGCAAAGAAACCAAAGAGCTGAGGAACAAGAAGGTTCACTTAGTCAAAGTGCAATGGAGTGGAGATCCGCGAGATTGTACTTGGGAAACTAAGGAGAGCATTCAGAAAGCTTATCCTAGATGCCGAGTGGATATCTCTGATTGACTCTGGTGCAAGGTACATTTACCATACTTTACATCACCATTTAATTCTCTATTCTATTGTTATTTTCTTTCCAGGGATGTGCACTTTTAACTCTATAGTCTGAATGGTTGTAAAAGGAGAATAGGAACTAATTTAAATGGTTTTGAGAAGTTAAAAACAAATTGCTTGTTGGTTGTGTTGTGTGATTGTAGATTAGATTAATTAAAATTATTGAAACGATAGTTAATTTGATCAACAATAGAATAATGTTGGAATTTATTCGATTATATCACACATTGAACTGATTAGAAAATAAATAGAAATATATACACATGTGTATTATATATGTTTGAATAGGTAAATGGATTAGCTGTTGAGTAAAGATTTTATTTGCATGCCCAACAAATAGGTAAACCTTAATGAGTTGGATGCGAAATATTATTATATCAACTCCTGTGAATGCCATTGGATGCGGAGTGCTGGTCTTTCTGTGTGAAATAATAAACGTCGCCATAGGATAGTAACAATTAATTTTGAACTACACCACATGGCATACTTATGGAAGATAGGCATACTCCATCATATACCACATAAGCATTTGGAGCTTGTGTGACGAGGTGGAAGATTTACCATACGAGCGAGAGGCTTGTATGGCGATGACTATATTTTACAGGTTGAACTGATGACTGATATGGACTATTTAAATTGTAACGATTAAATTGCCAGATTAATAAAAACCCCACACGGGTCTGGAGTTGACAATAATCACGTCTCTCTAGTTATTAGATACGGCACATGGACTATTTATTTCCCACACGGGGCAGGGTGACGAGAATTTATTCTCTGGAGTGATTATCAGTACATGCTCCCCTGTAAACACCAGAATATATCACTATAAATATGTGTATGCTTATTAGGATTTATTGGGTACCTAATACGGCCCAATAAATTTACAAACCTCTCTCCATACAAAGGAGGTTATAGCGAAATTTTTCGAAAATTCCGGGTGTTAGCCAAATTTTTGAAGAATTTGAAAATTCTCAGGAACTGAAAAGTTGGAGAATGGAAGCCAGATCGGACGTAGGGTTGATTAATCAAACCACTTTCGACTTTGTTCCTTTTCGGGGACGAAAAGTTTTAAGTGGTGGAGATTGTAATGACCCAGAAAATCTGAACCAATTTAAAATTTTTAAATTGGCTAAAATAATGGATTTTAAATATTTAAAATAAATATTTTAAATAATGACAATGAAAAGTGAGTTTGAATCGACAATTGAAAACGAATATAATTAATTTTAATTATAAACAAGGCCTGAAATGGCGCTGCAGTTTCAAAAATTGAATTCAAACTTTGTCGGACTGTACCGGGTGCAAAACAAAACGGATTTTAGCGAAACCAAAAATATTTAAATCTGTTAGTGAATACCTTTCTAACGAATCTGAAAAATCGAATTTTCATAGCGGAAAGCAAAAGTTATGGCCGAATGAATTTTCAGAAAGGTCGCTATGGAATTTATATAGCCCGTGAAATTGGCCATTTTGCATATGACCTCGGAATACGACGAAACCACTTTTGTTGGATCCGGGATGTGAAGTTATTGCTAGGTTTCAAATTTCATTATTTTTGAAGCTAATATGTGAGCGTGGCAAAGGAAAATGTGTTTTGGTCAATTACAGTTAAATTGGATCGACCAGAAATGGGCCTTTTTGCAAACGGTCTCAGAATTCGACGAAACTAGTTTTGTTGGGACCGTATTGTCAAAACATAGCTAGATTTATTTTTCTGGAATTTTTCGAATTAGTTTGTGGCGCTGGCAAATTGAAATGTACGTTCTGATTAAATATTGAATGTTTTATACTTCAATCTGAAGGAAAACTGACTGAAATAGTCGAATGGGCCTTCGAAACATATCTCATTGTGTTCGGAATAAGGGTAAAACGCTGAGGACGACATTCGTTGGGTTTCGATTGGTGGTCGCGTCAGAAAACCCCCTTTAAAACCCACCGGCCAATCAGAATTAAATAAAAAAAAAGGAAAAACGCGGGGTTTCTCTCTCCCCGACCTGCGATCGACGACGACCACTGCTCCCATCTTCCCAGCCATTTTCCGACCAAACCACGCTCCAACACAGCCTGCTCCAGTTCAACTTTTTGAAGCTCTCCATCTCCTCTACACATCCATATAAACTTCTCCAATTATTGTGCAACATTTCTCCCAAATCGAAGCCCCAAAGTCGCTACCTTTTAAGCTCCGCCGAGGCCAGAGGTGACCACCGAAGTGGACCCCACTTCAGGCGCACGTGCGCCCCTACAAGGCCGTCAGCGTGGCATAGGCCGATCGCCCCTAAGCCCCACCGTTTGCGCGCAAATCCATGACCTAGTTTTGAAGATTTTGAAAGGTAATCGGCTGATTTTATTTTATTTATTTTGATTTCAACACCTTTAAAGTATTGCAAACCTTTGAAAAATCATATCTTTTTGCTGTGTTAACGAAATTCAGTGAAACAAGAGATAGTGGACTCGTGTGGATGTCTTCTACATTTTAGAAGAGACCACGTATTTTTATGAGCCTTCTGCTATTTTTGGTGGAGTGGAACCCAATGTGAGATTTCTAATTTATAAACGATATGGAAAACGATGATGTATAAATTATGTTGTCGATGTATGAGTTATATAAGCATTGTACACCTCTTGTATAAGCGTTGTATAAGTTGTGCGTTCGATGTATAAGTTATATATGCGTTGTAAAAATTATATATGAGTTGAAATAAAAGTGAATTGCTATATATATATATATATATATATATATGTATATATATATATATACGCCCCTCGTCCACAAACCATGGACGATATTTATTGATTGTGATTGGTGTGAAAATTGATTGATAGCGAATGGTTGTTTGGGATTGTTTGTGGTTTATATCGATTGATTGTGGTTGAAAAATACCCCTTTGTGGTTGATAAATATTTGGTTGAAACCACATAGGATTAGTTTGTGGAAATGAAATAAATATATACATGCCGCCTGCGTGCGAACTAGATGCATGATTCCCATTGTCAAAAACCGCGAGGTTTTAAGGTAGAGCGAGGAGCCGTACTAGGGACGGTCCCGGTTTTATCTACCCTGCCGTTATGCTACCGAAACTTTGAATGATATTCATGTGTTTGAATTATATTCATTTGCTGAAACTATATTTATTCATTGAATAGAAAACCTTCATGTATTGAATCGATATTCATTCGTTGATTAGAAATTCATGTGTTGAATGGTATTCGTGTTTTAAATATAAAAAGCACATTTTTATCCATATATAGAAACTATAGAAAACCTTCATGTGTTGAATCGATATTCATTCGTTGAATTGAAATTCATGTGTTGAATGGTATTCATATTTTGAAATAAATTGTTTCCTAATAAAAATCCTATTTTTATCACCTATATAAACTCTATAAAATAATAGTGTTTTGGAATGTGAAGTGTTAAAAATAGCAACTCGTTCAAATAAATAAGCGTGAGTCGAAATATTCATTAATTAGCTAATGATATGATTTTTGCCAATGCATGCAACATTAGAATGAATGGCGTTTTTAAACCAAATGGAATCGAATGTGAAGTTGAACGGAAAATGATAAGTGATAAGAACTGTATATATGTACATGCATATTTATTGAACAGGTCATAGCAAAGGGGCTAGAGAAGAGGAATAAAATTTTGTGCCCGACAAATAGGTACACATTTACTGTTTTGTTTGGGTGATGATTTTATGAGCCTGTTGGCTAGCCGCTTGGCTTTTTCTTTTTCTTTTTGACATGAGACTCCCGTGTGGCTATTTGGGAATTTTCCCAGCCCCTACCGTACAAAGGAGGTTATGGCGAAATTTTCCAAAATTTAAAGGCGTTAGTGAAATATTTGAAGTGAAAACGATATTGAAATTGTTGAATGAACTATATTTATAAAATATATAAATATAAATAAAATTAAAACGAAACGTGGCCGTGCAGTTCGTGTTTTGAAACCGTGATTTCAAACAACTAGTGCGGGAAATCCAACCATCGAATTTTCCCGAAATCGCAACCGTTGGGTTCGCTTTGGAAAAATCTTTCCAACGGCAATAACTTTGTAAAAATCCAACGGCTGGATTGTCTAGAATGTTTAATTCAAATCTAAAGAAAAACAACGCCAGAAACGATTATATATATATATATAATTATATTAAATCGAATAACGACGCTGCAGTTCGTATTTTGAAATCACAACTTCAAACGATTGTACCGGGAGATCCGATCGTCGGATTTTCCCGAAACTGGAACCGTTGGACTCGTTTTGAAAAGACCTTTCTAATGATGTAAATTTTGTGAAGATCCAACGGTTAGATTTTTCAGATAGGTGTAACTCAAATCTGAAGAAAAACAACGCCACGGCCGCGTTATGGCCCGAAGCGTCGTTTTGAATAAATTGGCTATTTTAAAATAAATAAAAATAGCGATAAATCGTTATAAAATATCATAAACGATATGGAATGGAAATAAACTGAATTTGCTTGATTTATGTGGTAATTGATGGTTGAATGTGTCTAGTGTGAAAATTACATTAAAGAACAAAATTGGTGTTGTCGAATGATTTAACCATTGAAATAAATTGATTTGAAATTCTAAATATACGTGAATTATTTGAAAAGGTCGAGTTAATTCTCACTTCAAATAATTGACCGACGATTGAAAGTCGAAGATGAAGACGGTGGTCGAAGACCGGAGATCTTCACCTCGCTTGGATGGTAACTGAGGTCCTGATTGGGTGGCATCCCGAAATATGGATAATAAGTGGTGATCGTCCAAACGTACGTGGTGATCGATGGGTTTGCGAGGTATTTAGTGCCTCCGGTTTCATTCAAACCCAGAACGGACTTGTAAATGGACTGTGTGTCTGACATTGGATTTTATTCTGTGTTGATTGATCTCTGCTAAATATACCTCTGTTTGGCGGTGGAGAATTTATTCTTTTGCTTAACACCCTTCTCTGAGATGCACGAGCTCAGAGGTTGTATATCGGTGGACATCAGTCGCATGGCGTGAGTTGCTAGTGTAGCATGCCTAAGTGGTAAATGATCAGGAATTCTGTTGAAAAGCAAAGCCTTGTGGTGATGATCAAAGCACCGCCTGTGTGGCGTAGCTTTGTGTATAACGTGAATTCGCGAGCCTCACACCCTGGTATGAACCAGAAACGGGAGAAGGATCTCAGGGAGGGCATGCGTTTCTTTCTAGCTAGGGTGGTGTTAGTGACCTACCAGCCCTGGCATTTATATACTTTTCACCTATGTTGTTGTTGCTGTTGCGAGGCGCCTCGGTTAGATCGGACGATCCGGATCCGATGGAGTCATTTGTTGGCTCACTTACGCCCCAAAGGGTGGGGAGACGTATTGTTCAGGCATAATAATCCACCTCTGTGGACCGGCCCTGACGATCCAAGGCTTGCCTCCTCGCTTGCCTGAGACACGGGCTATAGCGTCTCGAATTCGGTAAGGACTATCTTTTGCCTTGGTTCAGGACGGAAATCCAATTTCCAAATACGATATCGTGCGGTTTTGATTGTATATATATATATATGACGACATGATATATGGTACCCATGCCGTATATGATTGATAGTTTTGATTTGAAAGTGTTTTCAAACCATATAAACACTAGCAATAATATCAAATGCTTTTGTTTTATTCGTATCAAGCATATTTTGGCCGTTATAAGGTAAAAACTCTATCCTCCGGTTTGCGTTACATTGTGTGATGGGAACTGAGTCTTATAATGGCTTCATTTTTATAAAAAGCATAGCGATGTTTAAAAGAAAGATTTGTTTTAAAGCACTGGCAATCCAATGGAGTAAACCCGTTCCACGAAAGTGACGTGGTCCTTGGATTAGTCATGTTATATATGTGTTGAGTAGATTTCTCATACCAGTCCCATGACTGACTCATAGTTTGTTTCACTTTCAAACTCGGGTGCCCCCTTTTTCTACATGGGCAGCCTTGTATTCAGGTTTAGCTGGTTCTTTCTGGATAGCTGGAGCTGAAGATAGATTCTATCATTTATCTCTTTTTATGCTGTTCAGCTCCTATTGTACATATTATGTTTGTTTTCCACTGTAGACATTTATGTATAGCTGTACTGTATTTTTACTAAGTATGATCCTGTATACTGTGTAACTCTGATGATTACTTTTATCCAGTATATTCTATTGTTCATTGTCTGGTGTATTTATTTAATTCTGTTCTGCTATTGTCTGTTTCTGTGTTATATTCCACGGATTACCCTTGCCGCCGTCAGTACGGGGTTTGGGGTCGTCTCATTAGGACACGAGGTTGGACTCGTTTGTGACGTAAACCTGCCCGGACTTGCCCGGAAAATCCAGTGGTCACAAATGTCAGCCCAATGTGAGAGGTCCTAGGCCTAAACTAAAGCATAACAGTTGTAAAGACACGAGGTTAGACACTTTTATGGTGTAAGACTGCCCGAAAATTCCCGGCAAATCCAGCTGCCATAAATGCTAGTCTAATGTGAGAGGTCTTTATGAGGTTATGGCCGGAATGAATTAAGAAATACTTAACCTGATAAACATGTAAGGTGGGACATGGGGGTTAAGTAGGTGCCTTGGGTAGCATGAGGAATCTAGTGGGTGCCCTTAGTGGCATGTGAAATACGATTAGTAAGACTTAACCAAACACACATGTAAATGAACATGACTAAGAGGGTTAAGTGGGATATACTAGTGGTGACAAGCTTAGGTGGGTAGCTTGTGGGGGCCCATTTCAACCAGTAACCCAAACGTATCTTTATGGGCTCGACCCAAGTCGAGGACGGGACACGCATACTGGGATTGACTATAAGAGGCCAAAACGGGGTAGCGGTGGCAACACAAGTCCAATGGGTTTCATATGCGTGTGTGGACCCGGGCTGGTAGGTAAGACGTTGTTGCATCGTGTAGGTATAAGCCGTGCATTCTCAAGTTGTATCGGGTTGCCACTTTAGGGGAGTGATACACCCCACTGTGGGGCCAGCACGGGTATCTACGAGTAGGGAGCCGATCGAAAGTGGGTAGTGGGGAACACCTAGCGGAGATAGGGGCAGACGACACCTATGTAGTCAGCTAGGGGTACGCAAGGCTATTTATATAGTTTCTGTGTGAAGCAAGCGGGATCAACCTTTAGGGTGACTGGTGCGGTGCAGTGTAGTAATGTGCGGTGCAGTATAGTAATTATTCGTTAGTAATTAGGTGTGCCTTTAACGCCATCTTTAACGTTATCTTTATCTGCTTTCCATACCCAATAGTTCATAGACAACTCCTTGTTTTCCAGCTTATGCCTTAGTCTTGTTATTTTGATAATAGTATTATTAGAATTATCATACTCGCCAGACTTTATGTCTGACCCCCTCCATTTCTATCCTTTTTCCCCCTCCAGGTCCTCGGGTTGGACCCAGCTCTAGTGGAGTTTGATTGGATTGCTTCATCTCTCTTTGGAAATCTTGGACTGCTGAAGTAAAGTCCAGCTTGTTATCTTCTTTAATGGCTATTTGTGAAATGGGGTTATGTATTTTGTTTTATGAAGATGGATATTGTACTTGACTCTGATTTATGGTTTCATGAGGTAACAAACATGTTTAATTTCCGCTGCAATAAAATGATGTTTTAGATTTCCAAGTACTACTTATTATCTGTCTTGTTGTAATTTTTCTATTCTATATTCACTTAAAACCTCCATGGAAGTTAATGCATTCCCTTTGTGAGTGACATTAATGGACGTGGGGTGTTACACTTCATGTGTTGAATCGAAATTCATTCGTTGAATTGAAAATCATGTGTTGAGTGGTATTCATATTTTGAAATGAATTGTTTTATAATAAAAATCATATTTTTATTACCTATATGAACTATATAAAATAATGGCGTTTTGAAATGAATCGTTTTACAATAAAAATCACCTTTCTACTGTACACATGAATTGTTAAAAATAGTGAAGTGTTGTAATAGAAGGCAGTTAGATAAAAATTTCATTTTTATCAAATGTATGAAAATCATATAGTTTTGAAATCGAAGAATCGATATATATATATATATATAAATAGAATTGAAATATATCGAATAAGGAAGCTACAGCTCGTATTTTGAAACCATGATTTCAAATGATTAGTGCGGAAGATCCGACCATCGGATTTTCCCGAAATTGCAACCGTTGGGTTCGCTTTGGAAATATCTTTCCAATGGCATCAACTTTGTAAAAATCCAACGGTTGGATTGTCTGGAATGTTTAATTCAAATATGAAGAAAAACAGCGCCAGAATCGATTGTATTTATATTTATATATATAACTATAATTATATTAAATCAAATAACGACGCTGCAGTTCGTATTTTGAAATCGAAACTTCAAACGATTATACCGGGAGATCCGACCGTCGCATTTTCCCGAAACTAGAACCGTTGGATTCGTTTTGAAAAGATCTTTCTAATGATGTAAATTTTATGAAGATCCAACGGTTAGATTTTCAGATATGTGTAAATCAAATCTGAAGAAAAAACAGTGCCACGACCGCGTAATGGCCCGAAGCGTCTTTTAAATAAATTGGCTATTTTAAAATAAAAAAATAGCGATAAATCGTTATAAAATATTATAAACGATATGGAATATGAAATTTATAAACTAACTGAAGGTTTGCTAAGTCGAATGGTTTCTAGGGTGTTGATCTGATGTTGGTTTCGGCCTTCGGTGTTAATATTTGGGAAATCGTTCTCTTACTGATTTACGGTTAGCGACTAATGAATTGAAATGATGCATATGTGTGTTTTTGTTGCACTTGTTTATTATATACGCGAGTTGCTCAGAAAGACCGGGTTTATCCCATTCTGAATAACTGAATCGACGATAAGAAATCGAAAATGAAGACGGTGGTCGAAGACCGGAGTTCTTCACCTCGTTTGGATGGTAACTGATGTCCTGATTGGGAGGCATCCCGAAATATGGATAATGAGTGGTGATCGTCCAGACGTATGTGGAGATCGATGGGTTTGCGAGGTATATAGTGCCTCCGGTTTCGTTCACACCCAGAATGGACTTGCAAATGGACTGTGTGTCTGACATTGGAATTCATTCTGTGTAATTGATAGCCATCAGTTGCACGATGTGAATTGCCTATGTGGCATGTTGAGATGCTGTGATCAGGGCTTTTGTTGAAAAGCAAAGTCTTGTGGTTGATGATCAAAGCACCGCCTGTGTGGCGTAGCTTTGTGTATAACGTGAATTCGCGAGCCTCACACCCCGGTATGAACCAGAAACGGGAGAGTACCTCAGGGAGGACATACGTCTCTTTCTAGCTAGAGGTGGTGTCAGTGCTTGAACTGGCTGACATATATATTATATTCACCTATGTGGTTGTTGCTGTTGCGAGGCGCCTTGGTTTTATCGGTCGATACGGGACCGATGGAGTCATTCGTTGGCTCATTTGCGCTCCATAGGGCGGGGAGACATATTGTTCAGGCATAATAATCCACATCGGTGGACCGGCCCTGAAGATCTAAGGGTCACTCGAGCTCTGATCCTGAGACATGGTAGGCTAGATTGTCTCGAATCGGTGAGGACGATCCCTGGCCTCGGTTCATGACGGAAATCCAATTTCCAAATACGACGTCGTGCAGTTTTGATTGCATATATATATATAGCGACATGATATATGGTACCCATGCCGTCTATGATTGATAGTTATGATTCAAATGGTTTTCGAAATATATATACACTAGCAATAATATCAAATGATTTGTTTTGATCGTATCCAGCATATTTTGGCCATTATAAGGTAAAAACTCTATTCACCGGTTTGCGTTGCATTGTGTGATGGGAACTGAGTCTTATAATGGCTTCATTTTTATCAAAAGCATTGCGATGTTTAAAAGATTTACTTGTTTTAAAGCACTGGCAATCACTGGAGTAAACCCGTTCCGCGAAAGTGGTGTGGTCCTATGATTTTCTATAATGTATAATGTGTTAAGTAGATTTCTCATACCAGTCCCATGACTGACTCGTAGTTTGTTTCACTTGCAAACTCGGGTGCCCCTTTTTCTACATGGGCAGCCTTGTATTCAGGTATTAGCAGGCTCTTTCTGGATAGCTGGAGCTGAAGATGTATTCTATCATTTATCTCTTTTTATGTTGTTCATCTCCTATTGTACATATTATGTTTGTATCCGCTGTAGACACTTATGTATAGCTGAACTGTATTTGTACTAAGTATGATCCTGTATACTGTGTAACTCTGATGATTATGTTTATCCAGTGATTATTTGTTCATTATCTGGTGTATTTATTTATTTCCGTTCTGCTATTATCTGTTTCTGTGTTATATTCCAAAGATTACCCTTGTCACTGTTAGTACGGGATTTGGGGTCGTCACAGCGTGGTATCAGAGCTTTGGTTAAGCTCAGCTCTGGTATATAACACATTAACGAACTCGTCAGAGATAGAACCAGTAGTGTTCTAGGACGGGTAACTCATTACAGATAGGATCAGTAATATCCTAGTATGAGTAAAGCAGAATCAGAATAACTCGTTAGAGATGGGGTCAGAAGCGCCCTAGAACGAGTCGAGAGTTATATGTTTATAAATAACGTATTTGTGATTATATTCTGGTTTTAGAAATATGTTTTTTGAACATATATAAAAGATATATATTTGAAAAGTTAAAAACAATTTGTTTGTTGTTTGTGTTGTGTGATGTTAAATTTGATTAATTAAATTATTGAAATGATAGTTAATTAAATCAATAAGAGAATGAATGGTAGAATTTATTCGAATAAATCACACATTGAACTGATTAGAGAATTAATTAGAAATATATACATGTGCATCATATATGTTTGAACAGGTAAATGGTTTAGCTGTTGAGTAAAGATTTTATTTGCGTGCCCGACAAATAGGTAAACCTTAATGAGTTGGATGCACAATTTTATTATTATATCAACTCCTGTGAATGCCATTGGATGCGGAGTGCTGGTTGTTCTGTGTGTAATAATAAATGTCGCCACAGGATAGTAACAATTAATTTTGAACTACACTGCACGGCATACTTCTTGGAGATGGCATACTTCTTAAAGATAGCATACTTCATCATATACCACATAAGCATTTGGAGCTTGTGTGACGAGGTGGAAGATTTACCATACGAGCGAGAGGCTTGTATGGCGATGACTATATATTACAGGTTGAACTGATGACAAATATGGACTATTTATTACAGGTTGAACTAATGACAAATATGGCTATTTATTACAGGTTGAACAGATGACTGATATGACCATATAAAATTATAACGATAAATTACCATGTTAATAAAAAAAACCCCACACGAGTCTGGAGTTGACAATAATCATGTCTCTCTAGTTATTAGATATGGCACATGGATTATTTATTTCCCACACGGGACGAGGTGACGAGAATTTATTATCTGGAGCAATTAAAATGCACACTCCCTCAGGCTTTGACAGGGTGACGAGAATTTATTCTCTGGAGTTATTATCTATACACGCTCTCCTGTAAACACCAGAATATATCACTATAAATATGTGTGTGCTTTATAGGATTTATTGGGTACCTAATATGGCCCAATAAATTTCCAAACCCCTCCCCATACAAAGGAGGTTATGGCGAAATTTTTCGAAAATTCTGGGTGTTAGCCAAATTTTTGAAGAATTTGAAAATTCTCAGAAACCGAAAAGTTGGAGAATGGAAGCCAGATTGAACGTAGAGTTGATTAATCAATCTACTTTCGACTTTGTTCCTTTTCGGGGACGAAAAGTTTTAAGTGGGGGAGATTGTAACGACCCTGAAAATCTGAACCAATTTAAAATTTTTAAATTGGCTAAAATAGTGGATTTTAAATATTTAAAATAAATATTTTAAATAATAAAGATGAAAACTGAGTTTGAATCGACAATTGAAAAGGAATATAATTAATTCTAATTATAAACAAGTCTTGAAATGGCGCGGTAGTTTCAAAATTTGAATTCAAACTTTGACCGACTTTACCGGGTGCAAAACAAAACGGATTTGAGTGAAACCAAAAATATTTAAATCTGTTAGTGAATACCTTTCTAACGAATCTGAAAAATCGAAGTTTCATAGCGGGAAGCAAAAGTTATGGCCAAATGAATTTTCTGAAAGGTCGCTATGGAATTTATATAGCCCGTGAAATTGGCCATTTTGCAAACGACCTTGGAATTCGACGAAACCACTTTTGTTGGATCCGGGATGTGAAGTTATTGCTAGGTTTCAAATTTCATAATTTTTGAAGCTAGTATGTGAGCGTGGCAAAGGAAAATGTGTTTTGGTCAATTACAGTTAAATTGGATCGACCAGAAATGGGCCATTTTTCAAACGGTCTCAGAATTCGACGAAACTAGTTTTGTTAGGACCGTATCGTCAATACGAAGCTAGAAATAATTTTTGTGGAATTTTTAGAATCAGTTTGTGGCCCTGGCAAATTGAAATGTACGTTCAAATCGAATATTGAATATTATATATTTTAAATTGAAGGAAAACTGACTGAAATAGTCGAATGGGCCTACGAAACATATCCCGTTTTGTTCGGAATGGGGGTAAAATGCTAGGTACGACAGTCGTTGGGTTTGAATTCGAGTTCGTATAGTCAAAGTGGTATCTTCCAATTTAAATATACACGGGCCAATAGAATAATTCCTTTATTATTATTTTTAAATCCCAGAAGCCCCTTTTCTCTCTCACCGTAGCTGATTAAAGGGGGAAACCCTTCGCCACCTTCCAGCGTCAATTCTGACCGATCCCCGCCACGTTAGCCATCATCGCCGGTCAATTTTTGAAGCTCTCCCCTTCGTCTTCACATCCACAGCCGTTGCACCCCAAACAGCTGCGCCATCATCGAGTTTCGAGCTTCCAAAGCCGCCGTCTTTCGAGCGCCACCACGACTCAGATCCGCCACCGAACTGGCCAAAATCCCCATTTCCAGAAAGCTCTCTCCAAGGCCGACGAGGTGGTACCCTCCGATCGTCACCGCGCAGCTCGGTTTTCGCGAAAATTGAAAACCTAGTTTTGAACCATCGTGAAAGATGAGTCCTTTATTACATCTGAAGTTTGAAAAATCATATCTTTTTAATTTTTCGAAGAAATTCGATGAAACTGGAAACATCGTGACCGTGTGGACGTCTTCTACATTCTAGAAGAGACCGCATATTTTTCTGAGCCTTCTGCTATTTTTGGTGGAGTGGAACCCAATGTGAGATTTCTAATTTATAAACGATATGGAAAACGACGATGTATAAATTATATTGTCGATGTATGACTTGTATAAGCGTTGTACACCTCATGTATAAGCGTTGTATAGGTTGTACGTTTGATATATAAGTTATATATGCATTGTAAAAATTATATATGTGTTGAAATAGAAGTGAAATGCTTATATATATATATATATATATATATATATATATATATATATATATATACGCCCCTCGTCCACAAACCATGGACGATATTTATTGGTTGTGATTGGTGTGAAAATTGATTGATAGCAAATGGTTGATTGAAATAGTTTGTGGTTGGAATTGATTGATTGTGGTTGAAAAATACCCGTTTGTGGTTGTGAAGTATTTGGTTGAAACCACATAGGATTAGTTTGTGGAAATGAAAAAATATACATGCCGCCTGCGTGTGAACTAGATGCATGATTCCCCATTGTTAAAAGCTGCGAGGCTTTAAGGTAGTGAGAGGAGCCGTACTAGGGACGGCCCCGGTTTTAACTACCCTGCCGTTATGCTGCCGAAATTTCGAATAATATTCTTGTGTTAGAATTATTTTCATGTGTTGAAATTATATTCGTGTGTTGAATAGAAATTCATCTATTGAACGACATTCATGTTTGAAATAAATTGTTTTGCAATACAAATCACCTTTTTATCTATAAAACTATAGAAAACCTACATGTGTTGAATTGAAATTCATTCGTTGAATAGAATTCATGTGTTGAATGGTATTCGTGTTTTAAATATAAAAATCACCTTTTTATCTATATATATACTATAGAAAACCTTCATGTGTTGAATTGAAATTCATTCGTTGAATAGAATTCATGTGTTGAATGGTATTCGTGTTTTAAATATAAAAATCACCTTTTTTCTATATATATAAACTATAGAAAACCTTCATGTGTTGAATTGAAATTCATTCGTTGAATAGAATTCATGTGTTGAATGGTATTCGTGTTTTAATTATAAAAATCACCTTTTTATCTATATATATATAAACTATAGAAAACCTTCATGTGTTGAATTGAAATTCATTCATTGAACAGAATTCATGTGTTGAATGGTATTCGTGTTTTAAATATAAAAATCACCTTTTTTCTATATATATAAACTATAGAAAACCTTCATGTGTTGAATTGAAATTCATTCATTGAATAGAATTCATGTTTTGAATGGTATTCTTGTTTTAAATATAAAAATCACCTTTTTATCTATATATATAAACTATAGAAAACCTTCAAGTGTTGAATTGAAATTCATTCGTTGAATAGAATTCATGTGTTGAATGGTATTCGTGTTTTAAATATAAAAATCACCTTTTTATCTATATATATAAACTATAGAAAACCTTCATGTGTTGAATTGAAATTCATTCGTTGAATAGAATTTATGTGTTGAATTGAAATTCATTCGTTGAATAGAATTCATGTGTTGAATGGTACTCGTGTTTTAAATATAAAAATCACCATTTTCTATATATATAAACTATAGAAAACCTTCAAGTGTTGAATTTAAATTCATTCGTTGAATAGAATTCATGTGTTGAATGGTATTCGTGTTTTAAATATAAAAATCACCTTTTTATCTATATATATAAACCATAGAAAACCTTCTTGTGTTGAATTGAAATTTATTCGTTGAATAGAATTCATGTGTTGAATGGTATTCGTGTTTTAAATATAAAAATCACCTTTTTATCTATATATATAAACTATAGAAAACCTTCATGTGTTGAATTGAAATTCATTAGTTGAATAGAATTCATGTGTTGAATTGTAATTCATTCGTTGAATAGAATTCATGTGTTGAATGGTACTCGTGTTTTAAATATAAAAATCACCATTTTCTATATATATAAACTATAGAAAACCTTCATGTGTTGAATTGAAATTCATTCGTTGAATAGAATTCATGTGTTGAATGGTATTCGTGTTTTAAATATAAAAATCACCTTTTTATCTATATATATAAACCATAGAAAACCTTCATGTGTTGAATTGAAATTCATTCGTTGAATAGAATTCATGTGTTGAATGGTATTCATGTTTTAAATATAAAAATCACCTTTTTATCTATATATATAAACTATAGAAAACCTTCATGTGTTGAATTGAAATTCATTCATTGAATAGAATTCATGTGTTGAATGGTATTCGTGTTTTAAATATAAAAATCACCTTTTTTTCTATATATATAAACTATAGAAAACCTTCGTGTGTTGAATCGAAATTCATTCGTTGAATTGAAATTCATGTGTTGAGTGGTATTCATATTTTGAAATGAATTGTTTTATAATAAAAATCCTATTTTTATCATCAATATGAACTATATAAAATACTCTTGTTTTTAAATAAATTGTTTTATAATAAAAATCATATTTTTATTACCTATATGAACTATATAAAATAATCGCGTTTTGAAATGAATTGTTTCACAATAAAAATCACCTTTCTACTGTACACATGAATTGTTAAAAATAGTGAAGTGTTGAAATAGAAGACAGTTAGATAAAAATATCATTTTTATCAAATGTATGAAAATCATATAGTTTTGAAATCGAAGAATCGATATATATATATATATATATAGAATTGAAATATATCGAATAACGAAGCTGCAGTTCATATTTTGAAACCATGATTTCAAATGATTAGTGTGGGAGATCCGACCATCGGATTTTCCCAAATTGCAACCGTTGGGTTCGCTTTGGAAATATCTTTCCAACGGCACCAACTTTGTAATAATCCAACGGTTGGTTTGTCTGGAATGTTTAATTCAAATCTGAAGAAAAACAGCGCCAGAATCGATTAAATATATATATATAATTATATTAAATCGAATAACGACGCTGCAGTTCGTATTTTGAAATCGAAACTTCAAACGATTATACCGGGAGATCCGACCGTCGGATTTTCCCGAAACTAGAACCGTTGGATTCGTTTTGAAAAGATCTTTCTAATGATGTAAATTTTATGAAGATCCAACAGTTAGATTTTCAGATATGTGTAAATCAAATCTGAAAAAAACAGCGCCACGGCCGCGTTATGTCCCGAAGCATCGTTTAAATAAATTGGCTATTTTAAAATAAATAAAAATAGCGATAAATCATTATAAAATATTATAAACCCTATGGAATATGAAATTTAGAAACTAACTGAAGGTTGGCTACGTCGAATGGTTTCTTGGGTGTTGATCTGATGTTGGTTTCGGCCTTCGGGGTTAATATTTGGGAAATCGTTCTCTTACTGATTTACGGTTAGTGACTAATGAATTGAAATGATGCGTATGTGTGTTTGTGTTGCACTTGTTTATTATATACGCGAGTTGCTCAGAAAGACCAGATTTATCCCATTCTGAATAACTGAATCGACGATAAGAAATCGAAGACGAAGACGGTGGTCGAAGACCGGAGTTCTTCACCTCGTTTGGATGGTAACTGATGTCCTGATTGGGAGGCATCCCGAAATATGGATAATGAGTGGTGATCGTCCAGACGTACGTGGAGATCGATGGGTTTGCGAGGTATATAGTGCCTCCAGTTTCGTTCACACACAGAACGGACTTGCAAATGGACTGTGTGTCTGACATTGGAATTCATTATGTGTAATTGATAGCCATCAGTTGCACGGTGTGAATTGCCTGTGTGGCATGCTAAGATGTTGTGATCAGGGCTTCTGTTGAAAAGCAAAGTCTTGTGGTTGATAATCAAAGCACCGCCTGTGTGGCGTAGCTTTGTGTATAACGTGAATTCGCAAGCCTCACACCCCGGTATGAACCAGAAACGGGAGAGGACCTCAGGGAGGACATGCGTCTCTTTCTAGTTAGATGTGGTGTCAGTGCTTGAACTGGCTGACATATATATTATATTCACCTATGTGGTTGTTGTTGTTGCGAGGCGCCTCGGTTTTATCGGTCGATACGGGACCGATGGAGTCATTCGTTGGCTCATTTGCGCCCCATAGGGCGGGGAGACGTATTGTTCAAGCATAATAATCCACATCGGTGGACCGGCCCTGACGATCCAAGGGTCACTCGAGCTCTGATCCTGAGACATGGTAGGCTAGATTGTCTCGAATCGGTGAGGACGATCCCTGGCCTTGGTTCATGATGGAAATCCAATTTCCAAATATGACATCGTGCGGTTTTGCTTGCATATATATATATATATATATATATATATATATATATATATATATGGCGACATGATATAAGGTACCCATGCCATCTATGATTGATAGTTATGATTCAAATGGTTTTCGAAATATATATACACTAGCAATAATATCAAATGATTTGTTTTGATCGTATCCAGCATATTTTGGCCATTATAAGGTAAAAACTCTATCCTCCAGTTTGCGTTGCATTGTGTGTTGGGAACTGAGTCTTATAATGGCTTCATTTTTATAAAAAGCATTGCGATGTTTAAAAGATTTACTTGTTTTAAAGCACTGGCAATCACTGGAGTAAACCCGTTCCGCGAAAGTGGCGTGGTCCTATGATTTGCCATAATGTATAATGTGTTAAGTGGATTTCTCATACCGGTCCCATGACTGACTCGTAGTTTGTTTCACTTGCAAACTCGGGTGCCCACATTTTCTACACGGGCAGCCTTGTATTCAGGTATTAGCAGGCTCTTTTTGGATAGCTGGAGCTGAAGATGGATTCTATCATTTATCTCTTTTTATGTTGTTCAGCTCCTATTGTACATATTATGTTTGTATCCGCTGTAGACATTTATGTATAGCTGAACTGTATTTTTACTAAGTATGATCCTGTATACTGTGTAACTCTAATGATTATGTTTATCCAGTGATTATTTGTTCATTATATGGTGTATTTATTTATTTCCGTTCTGCTATTATCTGTTTCTGTGTTATATTCCAAAGATTACCCTTGTCACCGTCAGTACGGGATTTGGGGTCGTCACAATTTCTACCAAGGACTAACAGAATAGCCCTTGCACTTCACTTCACCTTCAATTATCTTTGGTATAATTTGATTCGCAATGCATATGCCCATACAGAGTGGTTTTCAGATAATAAACCTGAACCCGGTCTCTCTGTATTTACGATGGAAATACAAAATGGGCCAAAACTTTGATAGTCGGTTATTTAAATATCAAAGGAACATTCGAACAACCAATGATCCTATTTCCAAATGGAAATTCTATTGATCAATAATCAAACACTTAGCCCTTTAAAATAATTTCTTGTTAATTTATCATTTCCCAATTTCCCAATTTTCGGTTTCCCATATCTTTTCCCAGATATTCTCAAACTCGTTTGGCCTCTCACAGTTCTTGGAAAACATTTCCATATATTGTAACTATTTATTTTCTATATTCCAGAAAATATCTCTTATTAACATCGAAAATCATTTCCATATATTCATAAATTTTTATTTTCTACATTTAGAAAATATATGTTATTAATTACTGGAAAACATTTCCATATATTTACTTTTCTTATTTCCATATATTATAACTTATTATTTCCATATATTCATATTTCTTATTTCTATATATTCGTCTTTCTTATTTATTATATATGTATTTCTTATTTTTTTAATTAACCACAACATTCCATTTTCTATGCATAGGAAAAATATTTGATTATATTTTGGAAACGATTCCAAAACTCATTTGTGTGGATCAAAAGGATGTTGTATAAAACATCGACGTGAAAACTCAACCCATTAATCTCTCACTAACTAACTGTATGTTTAACCAATCTTTGCCATCGAACCTTAACCATTCCTTAGTTAATAATGAAGTCAATCAAGTTGAGGTATAATTACCTCTCAGACCATAACTAAACAACATTCTTAACTTCGAAAAAGACAAAGCTCACAACTTCAATTACTAACAAAACATTTCTTATGAAACTCTGGGATTCAAATTAAGAATCCACTTCTATTATGGAAATCATCGATTATAACAATAGTGTTATAATCCGTGCTCTGAAATATTAAATCTTAAAATACAACTTTTATTCATTTATTAAGTAAATAAAATAATAACTAATTAGATAAATAAATAAATCTTGACAAAATAGAAAGTAAATAGTACTTTCCCGAATATGATATAGTCGAATTTCAATGTATAACTCTCTCTCTTGCGCGTAATCTATATTCGATAACTCTCCTTCGAATAATCTATATTTGATTGACATTTTGAACTTTGGAATAATTTAATCGTTTCGGGTCAACTATGTTATCCACTTTCATTCAAAATTCGTCTTTGAATTTATCACTTCCAATTCCTTACCAGCTTCTCCTAAACCCATTCAAATTTGCAAAACATTTTATTTTAAACTATTATTCACTCTAAAATGTGAATATTATTCCCTTATAGAAATATGGACTCGTTGAATCAAACCAATCTTGGTTTTACTTGTAAATACCATTTCAGGTAAAAATTCCATCTATCGATTCATTTTATAACTTCTCATTCATATTTTACTTTACTTCAAATCTCGTTTACACGTGAACTTTCTAGTTGATTTTATCTAATAAGTTTATAATTCTATATCGTCTTTACCTTCTATTATAAATGTCGGTTTAAACACAAAATACTAATTGTCTTGTCAAGTTCTGAATTATATAATATATAATATCTTGAAAATAAATTATTTTTATAACATTCGACATAGTTGAATTTTAATTATAAATCCTTATAGATTTATTTCAATTCAATTCACATTTCGAGCATCAAAATAAATATCATCGTTTTCTTTTGAAATGATTTCCAATTTCCGTTTTTAAATTCATACTTGAATTTACATTCCCAAATTATCCAACGATAATTATTTCACTTCATTTATAAATTAAACCACTTTTTTATTATTAAAAACAAGTTATAAATTTCTAGGTCGTTCGAGATTCAATTTCTATTTTGAAAAATAGATTTTTTTTTTATATATTTTTAAAACTCAAATTCATTTTCTTTCCATTTGAATATATATTTTACGACATTTAAATATCAATTATTCTAGAGCAAGTACTATTCAAACATCCAACACAATAAAATCTATCTCAAAACATTTAACATATCATATATCACAATATATGAAAACAAACAGTAATAGTTTTGAGGAATCCAGTTGGATCCCTCCAACTTGTTTTCCCTGCATTACAGATGTTAATCAACGTAAATAACATCAATTTTATTTCAATATGAGATATCATGATAAATGGAATCAATATTTAACCAATGATTTAAATATATAATTATATCTATAATTTCAACCAATTTATTAGCTATTCATCCAAACAACCATCACATAATCATCATTTATCAATTCTAAAATATGTTTATAAAATTATAAACTGGACAGATTTAGTGAGTTTACTCACATTGGTCGTTAATTGTTGAATAACGATTAGCGGTTGATAGATCCGTTCAGGCATTTTATTTTTCCATAAATTATAACTAGTTCCAAATCGCTCCAAACCAATTTAATTTTGTAGCATTCGTGTTGTGATTCCCTCGCAAGTTGTTTCACTCGATTTTGTTAATGTACGAATATATAATTACTGTTACTGATCTTAACCACTTTTAATTAAACTAAATTAGACATAATTTACTAATTACTATAATTGACACTAATCCCTTAATTAACTAAAGTATGTTCAAACCACCAAACCAAAACTTGCAGCATCCCACATATTTTCAGCGTGGATGCAAAAGGAGATTAAAAACCTTATTTTCAATTTTTAGATATTTTAATTAATACTTTAGAACAATCTAGGTTAGCTAATAATTAAAATACAAGTTGAATTAAATAATACTTGTTCTCACCCTCACACTGCAATGCCCACAGTATGCTTGTTACATCACATTCATGCCACTCGTGCATTCCCCAGCTAAAATGATCCAAGCTCACGCCTCCCTCATATGTTTTCTTTTCCTTTATCTTTTCCCCTCTTACTACCTTCTCTATAGAACACCGACCAAACACGCTCCAAAATCTTCCTTCTTCACCACTTCGAAGCACTTTAGTAGTCATCGATCACAAATGCCACCTAAACTGCACCTTCAACTTCCACCAGAAATAAACCTGAAAGCAACCACGCAATGTCCACATAACCGTGGCCTCACTTTGCACCTAAAACGTCCCCATTTTCCTATTTGCATTTTTCATGCACTAAGTTTCCACATTTTTTTTGCACCAAGCGGACCTTGTCATTGTTCTCAAGCACCTCTCATCCTACATGCATGCACACTTGACATGCACACAATGCATGTGACACCTTCTAAAAGTCCACGACCTGTTCCCTATGAACGCAGTAGCCATAACCACTCATATGTACACATGCTCCAGTGCACGCACATACTTGCACCATCCTCTCTGATTTCATATGCCTATACACAAACCTAAGCATGCATCTTCACTGCATAAACTCATGAACGCTAACTCCTGCATACAAAAATACCTCCACAACCTCCTCCATACTCATTAACACCAGCAAATACATAAATATACACGCCATATTATTCCATCCTCAAACGCCATGCAATACCCACACGCGCACAACACACACTTAACTGTATGCCCCAAAGAAATCCCCTTCCCATTGGTGTTTCATTTTCTTATTCTCCATGTATAGATTCTCATGGCCATGTATTTCAAGACTCATGTGCCTACACTCCTCCGAATGCAAAACCAAATACACATACATATGCATGTAAGTTTACACACACACTGCATACACACTCACACACACTTGGCATGATTAGGACAGGTGATAGTGTAAGACGAGAAAATGAATGGTTGATAGTTTGTAGAAATGGGATATAGTGATTTTTGGGTTCTAGTAGATTGAATGAAGAAGTCAAGGCTCGGTCGAAGAGGCACGTGCATGTTAACACGGGTCAATTGGAGTTGGGTTGGATGGCTATCCTTACGGGGTTAGTAGGCTTCTAATTTAAGGATTTAGGGAAGAGGGTAAATGTTTTGTTTGCATTTTAGTTTTCTTCCGGTGCGTGCGTGGCTTGAGAAGAAGCTCCAAATGCATGTTGCTTGCGTTATATATATAGGCTTGGATTTCTTAATTTCCAAGGAAAAGGACACGTACACAAATATTCTAATATATATCCTTATACTTCAATGGTAAGTCATAGAGAACGTGCAATACTTAATATGAAGTGAGGTGCATTGAATGAAACGTATGAGCTGCCTTGATGTGTACGCGACTTGATTGAATATATATATATATATATATATATATATATATATAACCAGGCATTACTTCTTAGCTAAGAAATAGCGTACCCCGCTACGTAAAACTCCATTCATCTATAGATGACTATCGATGAAAAAAATACCGTTGTGACGAGAAATGCGCCACGATCACAGGAATATAATAAAATAGACAAATTACCTTATTTTGTCAAGTTCCAAAAATACTGTTATATGGTGTAAATTACGTTAAACAAAAATTTGTTTATTTTTCAAATTAAAAATTATAGAAAAATCCTATAAATTAAATTAACATTACGTCTTAAAATTCTTTTCCAAATTTGAAATCAGTATTTTATTATATTAAATAGATTGTTACGGTTTATAAATGATTCCATAGTGACTTTCTGAAAATTTGAATTGGACATAACTCACAATCTATAATATGAAATCTCAAATTTTCACTTTCGTTAGAAAAATATAGTTAAATAGATTTAAAGGTTTCTTGCTTCAAAGAAATCTGACTTATAACGAATCCTATACACTTAGTTGAAGTACAAAACATAAACTTACGAACTACCACGATGTTACTAGCTCGTTTTAAATTTAAATACAATTTATAAATTTAAACATTCGTTTAATAAATAAATTTGCTATTATAATTCGAATTTAAACTTAATTATATCTCTTAAATTATCCAATTCGCACAATATTGAAAATTCAACTCATTTCCTATTGTTTCAGAAATTAAATTTATTATTCAACCATTTATATTGATTAGATAATCAATTTTTTTTAATTCAAGTCATTTAGATTGGCAAATCAATATTCGGATAATTTAATAAATTAATTATTCATTTGCTAAAAATCCAGGATGTTACGTATATGTAAATCTAAGGGCGGACATCCTTATGGTCACTTAATAATCCCATAAAATAATCTATGGGCAGACATTCTTATGGTCGCTTAAAACCCCACAAAGTAATCTACGGGTGGACATACTTACAATCACTCAATACCCTATGAGGCAGACTATTCCTAGTAAGAGTGGACATCCCTATAGTCACTTGATACCCTATGGCGGACCCCAACCACTTAAGACCTCGTCTCCGACATCAATGTCATAAATAATAACTCTCCTTATAGGTCGAGATATAGTAACGACCACTTACTAACATGTTTAGGTTAGGAACACTACTTCATTTAACAAAACCCTCCTAGAGGTCCCTCTTGTTACTATCTAGATATACCTACATGTTGACTCCTGGTCTCTTAATACTTCCCTTAGACGGTGGTTCCTTTAGGCTATATACATATAACCCGTCCCTAGGTCATCCCTCACTAGCCCATAGATAAGAAGCGGACAACTTCCGTAGAGCTACCCTACTCATACGATGTCGTTTTACAAGGACCATTTAATACCTCTTTAGAGTAAGGCAGACCCATTGATCATTTAAGACCTTTATTAGGGCGGGCCCAATGACTTCAGCCTTTATAATAAATAAACATTAGAAGAGGCTTAATGTCCTAACTACTTAATACCCACATAAGGTAGGTCAACCACTTAATACCTTCTCAAGGCAGACCTACTTCACACATGAATACATATATATACACTTGATATCTCACATTAAACCAACCACTTATAGATGCTAGAGTTTCCAGGTGGTTCTAAGAAGACTTCTACTAGAAGTTGGGCTTAACCTCACGTCTTAGTGTAATAATTAGAATATCCTATGGCACTTAGATCTCTTACATTAACTGGGATTACTTTCAGATGTTGGATATGCCTGTCGGTTCCGGGTAGACTTTTACTACATGAAATGGTTAACCTCGTGTCTATATGTCACTGTTTCTAATTTTAGCCATTAACTCACACATATACATACAAATTCTTATAGGAACATTGATATTTCATTTCCTAATCCAATTTTTTTTATTACGAATATAAGTTACGTTAATTATGCTATCCATTTATAGTAGTAAATAGGGTGTAAATCATGCGTGCAAGAATAGCCGTTCTGATTCTTTGAAGTGTTAATCCCTATTCAAATTAAAGGTGCACAAGTTATTTTCCATATCCCCTTCAATCATGTCATAAATATACATATTAACATGTAACTATCAAAATGGGAAAAAAATAACAACACCAAACTTGGTAGGCTTGGTTTGATTTGATTATCTCAACAATAAAAGATAAACAAAGTGTCATATATCCAACATACACACACACACACACACACACACATATATATATATATATATATATATATATATTTGGAAGGATTCACTTTATATGTATACTTATATGCAAAACCTTAATACTATGACATCTTGTAAACAATGCGTTCAAATGCTCTATTTATAAAATATAGATTTAAACCTATTCAAATTCACAATTTTGCCAAATCTTAGCCTTTTGCAACAAAATCACTTATATGAATTTACATAAACTAAAATAAGATAAATCTGACCAATATAGATAATTATAGAACCCAAACATGCTTCTCTTTTATTATTTCAATAATCCAAAACCACATATACAAACAGATTGATCATTTCTTCATATCAATTAAAATATAGCGAATTTGGAGAACGCTTAATATTATATTTTCATTTAGATCCAAATTCCCTTAGACATATAGATCTACACACTACAAAATAGAGAAAATAGTAAACTAATGTCATTTCCACTCATAGAGATTTGTAGAAGAGATTAGTGGAAAACTGGTATAGAATATCTAAAAAAATCTAGATTATCAGCCATCAATGAAACGAACTCCAACTTCTTCTAAAATATATATAAGAGAACTAAGGTTTAGAATGCCATATATATATATAATTAATTAATTCCAGAGTTTACACATAAGAATTAGATCTTGGGAGATAGAAGTTTTGATCTAGAAAGATAGGATTTAGAAGAAGAACCTAGCCTGAGATATGGAATTAAGAAATGGACAAGCAAAGTGGAGGCAAGTGTTAATAAGGACCGTAGGATCTATTAGATTAAATACAGATGGTCTATGTTTGCAAATTATATAAAAACCACTACAAAAACATGCATTCCCCACCAAAATACCGACAGAGCGGTTGACCACTCCTGTACAAGGGCAGTCGACACCAGCGGTCAACACCCCTTAAGTGAAGCGGTCGACCCCATTAGATCAATTTTTCCCAGGAAGCTTATTTCTTGGTCGTTTACCCAATTTATTAATTATTGATTTAATTGATTGATTATCTTCCTTAAGTTGATTATTCTTGTACACCATTGTATATAAATATATACACATAAATTTGAATTCAATTCGAATATTCTTCTCATGCTAGTCTCAATTAATATACTCCATATTTGTATATTTATTTATTTGAAATTCAAACCTTGTGCGTTAATATTTACGCACAACTTGTTTTAGTGATAAATTCTTCATACAGAATCTGTTTTCAGCAAATAAAATATGTAAATGGATCAGAATCTAGCCACGAGCGCACTAGTAAAACTCTTATGGCTCAATTCTCAATTTTCCTAAAATTCTGATTTTTAGCCAATTAATAATTTATTAATTTACTACGGTTTATATTTAATTTAATCATTTACGTCTATTTAGGGTATATTTTACGAGGTGTTACAATGGCTGTCTTTTCTTCGTTGGTTGCTTTTTGCTCTGCCTTGTTGGCTTTTTGCTCTGGTACGACTGATCAGTCGTTGCATTGTTTTTACGTTTCTTTGTCCTTGTTCCTTTTGTGTTGTTATCTTTTTGGTTGGATTATGGTGTTCTAGTTTGTGTGAGTCTTGGAAATGGTGTGACTTAGTTACATCGTATGGTTATGTCTTGATTTACTGTTGATTGTGTTAGCTGATGTACTTCATTTGGTGGGTTGGTTTTTGTTTGTCCTTGCCTACCGCCTTAGCGAATGGCTAGGCATTAGAGGTGGTTTGCTATTTTTTAGGGTCAAGCACTTGTTCTCAACTTGTTCCGCTGCCTTTTGTCAACCAATCTAATTTTGCATTGTACTTCATATTTGCGAGCTTTGGATTTGTTAGATTTATGGGTTAAGTATAAGTCAGATTTCCAGTTTTTGCTTGGACGTGATGGTGGTGGTGCATGCTACTCTGTACCATGTTAGGTCGTTGGCATGGTAAGTGATTTTTTCAAGAAACATCGAGCTCTTTGTGTAGTCGCTTCCCTGGGCACACTCCTTAGATATGTTTTGCTTCATATAATTTGGTTGTATTCTGTATAGCTTGTAATATTCTGTTCATATTGTACTTCTATGTCTTCATGTTTTTTCTTGTGACAGTATATATATTTAGACCCCCAGCGTGTAATATGGAAATGATTAGCAGTTTTGTTAAATTTGCTAGCTCTTGTGTTGTATACTGGTATCGTTTCTATGGAAGGACCACTCAAAAATCCGATAGTGGTGGATGGTTAACCTTAAAAATCGATTGTAGTAGCTAGACACTCAGTCTATCTCCTGTAATAATGTATCTATTATTTGTTATAATAAAACATGTTACAAATCACTTTAAAAACAGGTTGGCTTTGCAAAAAAATTGTTGAAACACTTCCAATATCTGAAAACAATTCAATTATTTCTTAAATTATTTTGTCTTTGGCATTTAACATATCATTTATACTATATGTGCTTCAATAATCTAATTGTGCTTTTTCCATTTTATGTATTTCTAATTATATATTTTGGACTATATGTCCACATTTCACATTAGAGGAGATTTATTGATAGTCAATCATGTTTTTCCCTAATACACGATTTTTTATCCATTTATAATTATAAACGCTTTATTATGTATCATTTTAGGATTGATGATTATTTCTTGTCCGTTTTATACATGATGTATTGAGATGCCAAATATATCATGTTTTAGCTGCTTAAACCACTTTTAGGGTTATTTGACAATCATGTCATAGGTCTCTTCCAGAACACCCTTAAGCGTTCTTCAAGAACATCTACCTCCTATACTTATCAGCTTTATCACTTACTACACAAATTCAAACTAACTTCTTTACAACACTTGATATACGGTTTATATCTTTCGATCCTTCAAGGATTTCAACTTATATAAAGCAAGTTTATTAGAGATGTGATAAGCGATTCAAATTACTTATTATATTGCATCATTGTGCATATTAATAAATATTTAATTTTGATAATCAAAATAATCATGTATGCCTATAATCCTCCCCTTCAATGTTAATGAACATTTTCACATTAAATAATAATCCTTTTGGTTTTCCATTTTGATCCATTATTAATATTCTTGTAACAAATATATTATATACCAACTATATAAGGAAAAACTTTTTATTAGTTGCTAAGAAACATTCATGTAATATTACTTATTTTCATTCAGTGGTCTAGCAACTTAGGTATACAAAACATTTGACTTTAGGTCTTTCAACATTCATGTTGATTAATATTTACATCATTGAATGATATTTATGTATAATCTATAAAATAAGCACTCATATAAATTTGGTAAGATAGTCTTTAGGTTGTTAGCTAGATATCAACATATATACATGTGTCAACGTATTATGTATGCAATAAGTTTGCATATTCTTTCCCATTTGAGTCGATGTTTTTTTGTTAGACCCAAAAATGGTCCTAACACCCAAATGAATGATAATTCAAAGAAAATTAAAAAGAAAAGCAATAAGAACACACGATTTATAGTGGTTCGGCGTTAAAAAGCCTACGTCCACTTTATACTTTGTTGATTGATGATACAAGTACAAATACAATACTGAATTTCACTCAATCTCTCCAATACAATTGATAATTTCTCTTAATGTTTGATGAAATATGCTCCAAAAGTTGATGGTGACTCAAATGAAGCGATGGAATACGCTGGCATGAGAGTTAGAGTGAAGATTTTGCCAAAATATCCTTGAAATGGTGCATTATGGGGTATTTATAGGCTGAAATTCAACCCAGATTGGTGCCACATGAATTCCATCCCATGTGATTCGGGATCAGATGCTCAGAGATATTGCCAGCACATCAGAAACGTGGGATATTAGGATGCAACGGCTCTGAGTTTATTGGTGAACGTGGGGCGCAACTGCTGTGATGATGGCCCTTGATTCGGATTGGATGGATGTTGCAAGCTCCAGATCGGATATCCATAGCATCGAGACGACTCGAATTCTAGCATCCTGAGCTTTATTTTAACACAACGAAGCTTAAAGAAGGCCGCTTCGGTTAGGGAGGTTCGATCCAATCCGAATAGATGTTCACTATTTCTCTTACTTTTGAATACACTTTTCACTTGATTCTTTAGCTTTGTGTAGCCTAATCACGAAGTAAGCTAATATTTTGCCCCCTCGAAGTATGCTTTTATTGAAGATAAAGTATGCTTTGAAATAGTCAACCTATCTGCTTCGGAGTCAGTGTCATTCAATAGCTGTGTCCATATGTTCGTAGGGTCGCGTCATTTCATGAAGTAGTGTCCGTTGACATTTGCGAAGTTTATAAATACACCATGGAATGCGTGAATTACACCTGTTATCTTCGATATCTTTAAGGCTTCACTTTAAAGTTTGAGCAGTTCTTCCAGGTAATTTCTGATATTTATATTGAGATTCCAATGTTACCTCTTGAATTTCTCTTCCATGCTTTAAGTGGTATTCTTTTGAATTAACTTTTTACGCTTGGGTTCGGATAGTTTAGCTCGATCCGCATTGCGCTTGGCACTAGACGACATCATGGGGCAAAAAAGGCCTTGAACTTATCTATTTCCTTTTTCCGTTCAGGTCTTACTGGGATGCCTGGTCCGATGGAACATGAAGAGTCTTTTGGTTCATATATGAATTCATACTTTCCTCATTTCTAACTTCTTTCTCTCACTTCCGTCTTTCCTAAAACTTAAGATAGAAAAACCCTAATTCTCGAATTCTCAAGCAATTCCTTCAACTTTAGAATTAGATTCATATGTTTGTTTTCACTACTTGTTTCACTTAATTTCTTCCAATCTTAACTCTAAATTGGGGTCAAATCAAATAATTTTACCTGACTCAATGTTCGACATGTCGCCTGGACCCATCAGTTCACCGCCGTCGTTACTGGAGGTCCTATCGCCACTTCGAGGAGGCAGTTGGAATGGTCTGAGCTTGCGCCGAAGACGTCAATTCATGAATAATTTACCAAAAACGAGCATTCGAAAGTGAAAGGGTTTGGTGTTCTTGGAGAGGTGGAAAAAAAAGAAGAAAGAGAAGAATGGGATCGGTTTGGGGTAGAGCTGATGTAACACCCCATGAATTCTATAACATTAAGCTTCACAAATTAAAGTGTAATTAATTCTAAATTAAAGAATTAAGGGAAATGGGTTACGCCATTACGTTCGCCATGGAATTCTGCTTGAGATAGAGTCCGAGTTTGCATGAATCGGACTCCGTATGAAGGAGTTATGACCTTCGGAAGTTTCAGAATAAAATTTAAATTCAAACAGCTCAGTTTTAAATTCAAAATTCGAAAACAGGTTCAAAATGGGCTGGGCGGCAAAATTCCCGCCCAGAGACCAGGTCGACCATAGGGTCGACCATGGTGTCGACCTGGCCACCCCAGGTTGACCATAGGGTCGACATGGCCACCCCAGGTCGACCATAGTGTCGACCTGGGTGTCGACCTGCCAGTCGACCTAGCTGGCTAGGTCTGGCTTTGGCTCGAATTTCTGTGGCTCTTTGTGTCACTAGGGCTGACGTGTCACCTCTTGATTGGCTCCTTGAACTTTGTATGGTTTAGATTCCTCCTGTCTTCATCTGATGGCTCAAAATAATTTAAAAATCTATAACTACACCCTAAGTCTCAACTGAAAATTCACACAAAAAAATAAGAAAGGAGTCGTCATGCTGCCAGGGAGGAATTGAACGTAGCCGTCAAGAGAGAAAAGCCTAAGAGACGAAACAAATTAAGAAGAAGATTATAGTTTAATCAAATTAATCAACACAACGTTAGTCTACCCAAAGGAGCGCATCTCAATTTCAGAATTCAGAATCCAGAATTCAAGATTCTGCATTCGTTGTAAGTATAGTGACCTTTCAGAATATGAATAAAAACTGTGATTTGATTCGATGTAAATGAAAATAGAATTGTTTTATTGTATAAATTCTGTGTATTATAACGATTCTGTCATGACTTGTGTATTGATGTTTGTGGCATAAATTGATTGACGCAAGCCTATTAAACAATTGTATATGAAAACAATGGCACTTGCAAGTTCATAGCAAAAACAAGAATTTGATCCCCTTATGTTTATACCTATGGCATGGACTATATACATTCATTAAGTCTAAATTAAGGCTTATTTAAACATGTTCTAGATTTGAAACCTTCTATGCCTACTTGACCCAAAAACTATGTTATCATTCTCATGTTTATTTGCAAGTATAATTGGATCTATGTTAAGTACCGTTTGGGTTTCATAAACTATGCAAGTTCATGTTTATTTGCAAGTATAGTTGGATCTATGTTAAGTATCGTTTGGGTTTCATAACCTATGCAAGTTCATGTTGAAATAGACTATGTGATTAGATGTTATAATTGGACATTTTGGTGAATATACAACATGCTAGTTTTGTGGTTGACATTATGCGAAGTTAAACATGTTTAAACACAAGTTTGTATTAGCCTAAACTATGCCATTTCATATGTCACCTTCTTAGTTATACTTTGATTTGAATGCAAGTTCACATGACCCATCATTTATGTTAGTATCGCTAAATTGCAAGTTCATGCACCACACACCTTTATGTATTACATGTTCTTGATTTCCCCTTTTTCTCACATTTATAAAGTTGGGCTGAATTGTGACAAGCCCAACACATGTTGCGAACAAGTGGGGGTAATAACGTTGGGTGTAAAACATGAAAATATATGTTGGCATGTTTGGCACATGCCAACAACAATGACATTTAAGCGGTATGAATTAATATACCCAAGAATAAAAGATATGACATTTACATATATAATTGTGAATTAATAAAATATGTAAATTTAGAAAACACGATATGCTTAACCCGAGGTTGGATTGAGTTGTGATGTAAACCTGCCCGGACCCGCCCGACTGTCCAGTAGTCATAACAATACCTATCCAATGTGGGTGGTTAAGCATTGATCCCAATAATGACCCGAGGTTAGACTGAACTACGGTGTAAACCTGCCCGGAACCGACCGGCACATCCAGTAACCGTAGCAATATCTGTCTAATGTGAGTGGTCAGGTGCTCTAAGGGGCTAAGGACAGATGGTAGGGTTAAGTCAACTATAACACTTAACCAAATTAAACATGTTAACAAGAATTGATTGGTGGGGTTAGGTAAATCCAGACACTTTACCACTTAACATGTTTGACTAGAAAATCCTGTTAACGAGGGACCCGTTTCAACAGTAACCCAAGTTAGGTATCATGGTACCCTGAAACTAGGCAGTGTGGGGCATGATTACTAGGCTGATTGTAAGCGGTCAAACGACGGCGGTGGGTGCACAGTGTAGGTCTAACTGGGTGCGGGCGTGCACACACTCCGGAGCAGACAACCAGGGCACTGGGGACACCAGTAGTATAACCTATGCCTTCTAGAATTTGTGTCGGGGCCGCCACCATGGGTCTTGATACACCCCATGGTGGGACCAACATAGGTATCTACAATTCTTGGGGGCCGTATAACACATGTTAACGCGAGTAGGAGCTGATCTTTAAATCAAAATGGGGATCACTTCACCCTCAGCATGGGATGCCAGTTAGAATAAACTCAAGTAGGTGTAGAGATATAGTATGGGTGCGATAGTACATTCGACACTTCCTTAGCTTGTGACACTTTCCTATTTTCATTTTATATCTATCATGCCCTTTTCTTATTCACATACTGAAGAGTTACTAGATTTACTCAGGCTTTATGTCTGACTCTATTTTCTTTTCGTCTTCTTTTCTTTCGTTTCCCCCCAGGTCCACAGGGAGGAAACAACTCAGCTCAGTCAGACTCTTTACAAGCTCCATGAACGTAGATGTATGATTTAGACCTCTTTTGCTCGGATAATGGCTTTGGATATCACTATGGGGATTTTTTTCACTTTATTTATGTTTTATGCTTCTTTAATAATCAAGACAGTAATGAGGTTGTAATGTTGGAAGTATTTTGAGACAATCATGGAATGTTTTGTTTGAACACGTATTGATGAAGTAAAAGTCTGTTTGGTTTCCGCTGTTTAGAATATGTGTATTTATATGTGTCTTGAGTTTATCTGTGGCTTTTACTTATAAACCTCCACCAAAGTTAAGGCATTCCCTTAGTGAGTGACCTTAACGGAGGTGGGGTGTTTCACTTGGTATCAGAGCGTAGGTTTGCCAGACAAGATAAAAGTTTTTGAAATTGTTTTCAAAAAGAAAGTTTAAATAAGCATTTTTCAAGAAAAAATGTTATAGTTTAAAAGACATAATCCCCCAAAGCCATATGCACTATCTCTCTCTATCCTTCATTTTGAATCTTTCCTTTCTTTTTCAGCATGTCTGGGGACCTTACTCCCCAGCTACAGATGCTTTTACTCCTCCTCCTCCTCTACGTGAACCAGCAAACGGAAGAGCCACCGAACAAGAAGACGGATAATAGTCAAGGAGGAAAGGACCGCAACAATAATAACAACGCACGTGAGAAAAGGAAATGTTATTTCTGTGGCATTGTTGGACATGTGGTGAACGACTGCAGAAAGAAGAAGCGGAAGATGAGTGCTACTTGCTTCCATTGCGGTGAGGCTGGACACATGGTTAAGGACTACCCTAAGAAGCAAGGGCATGGCCCGCAAGCAGGACCTTCTGGGGGTACCTCTTTAACTTCTTCCCCTAGATGCTTTGTTTTATCCTGCTTATCTTCTCAATCCTATCTTGAAAACTTTAGGTAGTAATATTTCTGTAGAAAGTGTAGTTTATCTTTATGATCATCCAGTTCGTACACTTTTTGAATCTGGCGCATCACACTCCTTTATTTCATCTGCCTTAGTAGAATCTCTGCATCTAGACACTAGTATGGTAGAAGATCCCTTAGTAGTTTCAAATCCAATTGGGGGCTCTGCTTACTTGTCAATGGTTTGTTTAGGTTTGAAAATCTCTATTCTCAGTGTTAAGTTTAGTTGTAATGCCTTTGTTTTGGGCTTCTTGGGATATGGTTTGATCTTAGGCATGGACTGGTTATCCAGTAATAGTGCCATTCTTGATTGTGAGAAAAGAGTATTTAGACTCTTAACTCGGCTTGGTAACACTCTAGAAATTTCTTGTAATCCCTTGAATGTTGTTATGCTTAGTTATCTAGAGTCGCTTGATGCTTCTGATGAAAATTTGCAATCAGTTAGAGTAGTCCGGGAATATCCGGATGTCTTTGAGGAGGTGAAAGGCTTACCTTCGAGGCGGGAAATAGACTTCCGCATATATCTTGTGGATAATGCAAAGCCTGTAGCTTTACCTGTCAGACATATGGCTCCAAAGGAGAGAAAGGAGCTCAGTAAGCAGGTTAAAGAACTTCTTGAAAAGGGGTTCATTAGATGGAGCATTTCGGAATGGGGTGCTCCAGTGGTGTTCGCAACCAAAGCAGACGGTTCGCTTCGCCTTTGCGTCGACTATAGGGAGTTAAACAAATTGACCAAGAAAAATAGGCACCCTCTTCCCTGAATCGACAATTTGTTTGAACAGCTTGTAGGAGCGTCGGTCTTCTCCCGACTTGATCTGGCAACTGGGTTCCATTAGCTAAGAGTAGTTGAAGATAGCATTGATAAGACGACATTCAGAACCCCAGACGGTTTCTTTGAGTGGCTTGTCATGCCTTTCGGCTTGACAAATGCACCCACTTATTTCGTAGACCTAATGAGTAGGGTCTTCAGAGAATTTCTCAACAAATTTGTGGTTGTCTTCGTAGATGATATCTTAATCTTTTCAAAGAATGAGGAAGAACATGCTAAGCATCTGAAAGAAATCATGAAAACTCTCCATTCACATCAGCTAAAAGCCAAATTCTCCAAGTGCCACTTTTGGAGAAAGGAGGTAAGATTTCTGGAGCATATAGTGTCCAAAGAGGGGTTGGTTGTGGACCCCGCGAAAGTGGTGGCAGTACAAGATTGGAAGACACCAAGAAATGCAAACGAAGTTCGAAGCTTTCTTGGGCTAGCCGGTTTTTACTGAAAGTTTATTAGGGATTTCGCGAAAATCTCAGCCACACTCACAAGGCTAACAATGAAGAATCTGGCGTTCACTTGGGATTAGGACTGCGAGTTTGCTTTCCAACGATTAAAAAGGGCTCTCACAACAGCCCCAGTTCTGACCTTGACAGATGGAAGCAAAATGTTCACAGTATACACGGATGCATGTGGAACGGGACTAGGCGATGTTCTAATGCAAGAAGGAATGGTAGTAGCTTATGGCGGAAGACAATTGAAAGTTCATGAAAAGAACTACCCAACCCACGATCTTGAGTTAGCCGCCATCATCTTTGCGCTTAAGTCTTGGCGCCATTATCTCCTAGGTGAGAAGTTTGAATTATACACTGACCATAAATCGTTGAAATATCTCTTCTCGCAGAAGGATGTTAACTTGAGGCAGCAAATATGGATGGAGTTTCTTGCCTCGTATGACTTTGAAATTTCCTATACTCCCGGAAAAGGCAACGTGGTAGCAGACACGTTGAGCTGAAAGGAACTGACTTAAGCTAGCTCTTTGTGGAAAGGCAAAGCTTGGAGTATGTAGCCAGTTTTAACTTTAGGCCCTCCTCAGATTTTGTACCGGGTTTGTTAGCATATCTCGTAGTACGCCCTACTCTCTTGGACTCAATAGGGGCTGCACAACGTGAAGACCCTCAGGTTGTTGATGTGATTGATAAACTTATTAGGGGTGAGACTTCTAGACACCTCAATATATACGCCATCGATGATAAGGGTTGGCTGAGGCGAGATGGAAGATTATGCGTCCCACAAGCAAGGGAGTTGACAAAGAAGGTTCTCGAGGAAGCGCATCATTCCAAGATGACTATGCACACTGGCGGTGATAAGATGTACAAGGATATAAAAAGGACTTTCTTTTGGAGCGGCATGAAGCAAGACGTGGCATATTTCGTTCCTAAGTGCATGACCTGCCAACAGGTCAAGGCGGAACAGAAGAAGCCTGGAGGACTACTTCATCCTTTAGAGGTCCCACAGTGGAAGTGGGATAGCATTTCAATGGACTTCATTGATGGACTGCCTAGGTTGAGAAGAGGCAACACTAGCATTTGGGTGATAGTGGATAGGCTTACTAAAAGCGCCCACTTTATACCTATCAAGAGTAGAAGGACTGCCGCATCTCTAGCATCTCTTTATCTCAAGGAAATAGTTCGACTCCATGGGATACCCTCCAGCATTGTTAGTGACCGAGACCCTATCTTCACAAATGAGTTTTGGCGGAGTCTGCAAGAAGCTGTAGGCACACAGTTATGTTTGAGCACGGCCTATCACCCCCAAACCGATGGCCATACGAAAAGGGTGAATAGAGTTTTGGAGGATCTTTTAAGACTTTGCGTTCTTGACTTTGGAGGGACGTGGGAGAATCACCTTCCTTTAGTAGAATTTGCCTACAACAACAGCTACCAAGCTACCATAGGCATGGCACCCTTCGAAGCCTTGTATGGAAGACCGTGCAAATCACCAACTTGTTGGTGGGAGTCTACAGATAAGCTTATACTTGGGCCAGACATGATTCGAGGGACTTCGGAGAAAGTGAACTTGATACGTAGTAGAATGAAGACTGCCCAAGACAGACAGAAATCCTACGCCGAAAAAATAAGGACCGACCTTGAGTTTGAAGTTGGGAACAGGGTTTTCCTTAAGGTATCTCCTTTAAAGAACATCGTTCGCTTTGGATCCGTAGGAAAGCTAGCACCAAGATTTGTAGGACCGTTCCCTATCATCGACAAGGTTGGGAAGATGGCCTATAGATTAGAGCTACCCGAGAGACTGACCGGAGTTCACAACGTCTTTCATGTTTCTCACCTCCGGAAGTATTTGCATGAGTCTGCGGAAGTGGTGGAACCTAGCATTCTAGAAGAAGCCGAAGTGGAACGTGAAGCAACTGTGAGGAAAGTTCCAACCCACATCTTAGGAACTGAAGTGAAAAAGCTACGCAACCGCGAAGTCAAACTCGTTAAAGTTCAGTGGAGCGACGCCGAGGAAGACGCGACTTGGGAATCTGAGGACAGAATACGTGCTGCCTATCCTCTTCTTTTTGAGGGTACATCTTCGATCACTCTTTTTCCTTAAATTATGCTTTATCTATCTTTTTAGGTATATCTCCTCGGTTCTTTTCCTAACTCCTTAGGTAGAAAACAAATGGATGCAAACATGTATTTGAAAACATGTTATGGATGATGGCTGCAAATGGTTGCTAGTGATTACTAGTGGTTGCTCGTGGATGCATATATACACATACACCCCCTAGGTTATAGATCGGCTCAGTCACTTCATATTGCATATACTTATATGTATTCTCATTTGTATATGGTTGAAACTTGATATGCTGTCATATGGTCTTCGCATTTGTATGAATAGTTGTGCACTCATGTAGAATTATGAGTAGGAAAAAATTTGCATACATAATGGATTCATGACACTTACATGATTCGCATTAAGGAGGTCAACTGAATCAGTAGACCGCCTGATTTCTGCATTTGATAAGGACATGTACACACACTATGCATATGATCATGAAGCATTAGAAGTCTTTTAAGGACAGTGGATGCCTGTGTTTGTTGGTTGAATAGATGGACTGTTGGATGGTAGGATATACATTCTTCCTAACTTGAAGATTTCGAGGATGAAATCCTTTTAAGGGCGGGTAGGGAGAATGTAAAACCCCGTGAATTCTACAACATTAAGCTTCGCAAATTAAAGTGTAATTAATTCTAAATGAAAGAATTAAGGGAAATGGGTTACGCCATTGTGTTCATCTCGGAATTCTTCTTGAGATAGAGTCCGAGTTTGCGTGGATCGGACTCCGTATGAAGGAGTTATGACCTTCGGAAGTTTCGGAATAAAATTTAAATTCAAACAGCTCAGTTTTAAATTCAAAATTCGAAAACTGGTTCAAACTGGGCTGGGCGGGAAAATTCCCATCCAGAGACCAGGTCGACCGTAGGGTCGACCATGGTGTCGACCTGGCCACCCCAGGTCGACCATAGTGTCGACCTCGGTGTCGACCTGCCAGTCGACCTGGCTGGCTAGGTCTGGCTCTGTCTCGAATTTTTGTGGCTTTGTGTGTCACTAGGGCTGACGTGTCACCTCTTGATTGGCTCCTTGAACTTTGTATGGTTTAGATTCCTCCTGTCTTCATCTGATGGCTCAAAAAAATTTAAAAATCTATAAATACACCCTAAGTCTCAACTGAAAATTCACACAAAAAAATAAGAAAGGAGTCATCATGCTGCCAGGAAGGAATTGAACATAGCCATCAAGAGAGAAAAGCCTAAGAGATGAATCAAATTAAGAAGAAGATTATAGTTTAATCAAATTAATCAAAGCAACGTTAGTCTGCCCAAAGGAGCGCATCTCAATTTCAGAATTCAGAATCCAGAATTCAAGATTCTGCATTCGTTGTAAGTATAGTGACCTTTCAGAATATGAATAAAAACTGTGATGTGATTCGATGTAAGTGAAAATAGAATTGTGTTATTGTATAAATTCTGTGTATTGTAACGATTCTGTCATGACTTGTGTATTGATGTTTGTGGCATAAATTGATTGACGCAAGCCTATTGAACAATTGTATATGAAAACAATGGCACTTGCAAGTTTGTGGAAAAAACTAGAATTTGATCCCCTTATGTTTGTACCTATGGCATGGAGGATATACATTCACTAAGTCTAAATTAAGGCTTATTTAAACATGTTCTAGATTAGAAACCTTTTATGCTTACTTGACCCAAAAACTATGATATCATTCTCATGTTTATTTGCAAGTATAATTGGATCTATGTTAAGTACCGTTTTGGTTTCATAAACTATGCAAGTTCATGTTTATTTGCAAGTATAATTGGATCTATGTTAAGTATCGTTTGGGCCTCATAACCTATGCAAGTTCATGTTGAAATAGGCTATGTGATTAGATGTTATAATTGGACATTTTGGTGAATATACAACATGCTAGTTTTGTGGTTGACATTATGCCAAGTTAAACATGTTTAAACACAAGTTTGTATTAGCCTAAACTATGTCATTTCATATGTTACCTACTTAGTTATACTTTGATTTGAATGCAAGTTCACATGACCCATCATTTATGTTAGTATCGCTAAATTGCAAGTTCATGCGCCACACACCTTTATGTATTACATGTTCTTGATTTCCCCTTTTTCTCACGTTTATAAAGTTGGGCTGAATTGTGACAAGCCCAACACATGTTGCGAAAAAACGGGAGTAATAACGTTGGGTGTAAAACATGAAAATATATGTTGGTATGTTTGGCACATGCCAACGACAATGACATTTAAGCGGTATGAATTGATATACCCAAGAATAAAAGATATGACATTTACATATATAATTGTGAATTAATAAAATATGTAAATTTAGAAAACACGATATGCTTAACCCGAGGTTGGATTGAGTTGTGATGTAAACCTGCCCGGACCCGCCCAGTTGTCCATTAGTCACAACAATACCTATCCAATGTGGGTGGTTAAGCATTGAGCCCAATAATGACCCGAGGTTAGACTGAGCTACGGTGTAAACCTGCTCGGAACCGACCGGCACATCCAGTAACTGTAGCAATATCTGTCTAATGTGAGTGGTCAGGTGCTCTAAGAGGCTAAGGACAGATGGTAGGGTTAAGTCAACTATAACACTTAACCAAATTAAACATGTTAACAAGAATTGATGGGTGGGGTTAGATAAATACAGACACTTAACCACTTAACATGTTTGACTAGAAAATCCTGGTAACGAGGGACCCGTTTCAGCAGTAACCCAAGTTAGGTATCATGGTACCCTGAAACTAGGCAGGGTGGGGCAAGATTACTGGGCTGATTGTAAGCGGTCAAACGACGGCGGTGGGTGCACAGTGTAGGTCTAATGGGGTGCGGGCTTGCACACACTCTGGATCAGACAACCAGGGCACTGGGGACACAAGTAGTATAACCTATGCCTTCTAGAATTTGTGTCGGGGCCGCCACCATGGGTCTTGATACACCCCATGGTGGGATCAACATAGGTATCTACAATTCTTGGGGGTCGTATAACACATGTTAATGCGAGTAGGAGCCGATCTTTAAATCAAAATGGGGATCACTTCACCCTCCGCATGGGGTGCCAGTTAGAATAAACTCAAGTAGGTGCAGAGATATAGTATGGGTGCGATAGTACATTCGACACTTCCTTAGCTTGTGGCACTTTCCTATTTTCAGTTTATATCTATCATGCCCTTTTCTTATTCACATACTGAAGAGTTACTAGATTTACTAAGGCTTTATGTCTGACTCTATTTTCTTTTCGTCTTCTTTTCTTTCCTTTCTCCCTTAGTTCCACAGGGAGGAAACTACTCAGCTCAATCAAACTCTTTACAAGCTCCAAGAACGTAGATGTATGATTTGGGCCTCTTTTGCTCGGATTATGGCTTTGGCAGTATGGGGATTTTTGTCACTTTATTTATGTTTTATGCTTCTTTAATAATCAAGACAGCAATGAGGTTGTAATGTTGGAAGTATTTTGAGATAGTTATGGAATGTTTTGTTTGAACACGTATTGATGAAATAAAAGTCTGTTTGGTTTCCACTGTTTAGAATATGTGTATTTATATCTGTCTTGAGTTTATCTGTGGCTTTTACTTATAAACCTCCACCAAAGTTAAGGCATTCCCCTTGTGAGCGACCTTAACGGAGGTGGGGTGTTTCAGCTGATGATCTCGAAGTAATTGGGATAAAGCATGTGGTCTCGGTTCAGATTGGAGGAAACAATACGAATTGGAGCCTTAATCTTGCTCACGTGGAGAGACTTGGACTTCAGGACGTTAGTGTGGTTTGATACGGTGTTATCCGATCCGAATGAAGCCACTTCTTTGTAGGCCTATCCGATCTGGTTTCTTCTGTTCATAAATTCCGATCCGATTCGGTTGAGACAACCGTACGACCCGATCCGCTAATGACATATATACTCGAACCGATCCGATGATGGTATAAATGCTCGAACCGATCCGTTAATGACAAAGACACTCGAATCGATCCACTGTCATTTAATATGAAATGCAAGAATGATCCAGCCAACTTAACCAAAATTAACTATAGCTTGTGACTTCATGAACAGTTAGGATAGAGCCTTCTGAACTGAACTGTTTAGTTCTTATGAACATACAGCTATTTTTCATACTGCTTTACTTCTTTATTAATGTTGCATTCAGCATTGTACACAATCGCACAACTTAACGCGCACACACACGGGGGGAACTAGCAGCTATACTCTAATCTCTATTATATCTTCGTTAGTACAGCAATTATGACTGAGAGATGCTCAACTAGGTTAGTAGAGAGGAAAGAAGCCGTGGGACCATCTGAAAATCCCATCATCGAAGAAATACCCTCCACATCAGATCCTGAATGGGATAGCGCGGGCTCGGATTACGAAGCAGAAATTCATGAAAATTCAGCATCGTCTGGAGATTATATCTCTTTAGATGAAGCGGAGGAAGGAGGGGTAGGAGATAGCCGCGCTTCTGACGAATTAGAGAATGTTATTGTCTTGGAGAAGCCCAGCGATTCTATTGAATCAATAACTGACGATGCCAAACTCGCACGGATATGCTTAAAGCACGGAATCCTCGGAAGAGACACTAAGTAGCCTACGGAAACAGACCGACCTTATAATCCGCCTGAAGGATATATCGCCATTAGTAGGTTGATGTGCCTTGTTGGGGTGATACCTCCATTCTTGCCATTCGTCGTCGACTTTCTGAGACAAATGTGAATTGCTCCAATGCAGCTTCAGCCCAATTCCTATGCTTACATGTACACCCTATATATTGCTTATAGGGAAATTCTGGGTACAATGCTCACCTTCGAAGATGTTCATTTTTTTCAACATTTCAAGCACTGGACCTAGGACACCCTGTCCTTTGTATATTTTGAATCAGTGCCAAAAAGGAAAATTATTAGTGTGCCATTTAGTGGCAAGGTTGGTGATCCAAGACTCGAATGGTTCTATATCAAGCAACAACAAGGATGTTCCAGAAGATGGCTTAAATCAAGTAAAGATATCAACCTTCAATTTCTAATTTCAATCACTTATACAAATGTAATGACTGTCATTTACTTTCATTTGCAGTTCCTAACCCAAAACAGGAAACGCATCAAGTGTACTTTGATCGTCTAAACCGACTACTTAATGGTGATCAGAAATTCCCAACAATTAGAGACTGTCTAGTATATGAATACCTTCACCGCCATCGCTTAGTTGCTATCACTCATAGTACAGGCCATGGAGAAGGTCCCTATGTATATATACCCCCAGTCGAGGGGCCAGTTGAAATTTTACATGAGAAGGGAGAGAGATTGAAGGATCCAACGATAGCTCAAAAGGGTCCTTCTCCCACTTCAACTCAAGACGATATATTGGCAAACATTGCTGACAAGGACAGAGATAAATACATCACTCCTGAGGACGCGGCTACTCCTGAAAACCCGACTTCTCCAACAAGGCTACCATCCACCAAGTTTCAAGGTGATTGCTCTCTTATGGATGATTCTATATATCAGGGTTTGGGGAGACTTCCCCTATCTCATACCAATTATACCTCAAAAGACTTCAAAATAGATCCTCTTACCCTCACATCTGAAGAAGAAGTTACCCCCGTGAAGGCCGGGACAACTGTACACACTGGACTAACTCCAGGCTCTGGTCTGTTGGGGGGATATCACTTAGGATATACACAACACTCTAGCACCCCACATCATATCACTTGTTCTTTATATTAATATTGATTCTAACATTCACTTGTATCACATTGCCTGACAAATGGTACATCACTGCTACTACATGAGAGATGTTCGCTCAAGCATGCCCCCGATGGATTCTGGTATAGGACATGATCAATATGAAAGTTGAGTGTGACACCCCACGTCCATTAATGTCACTCACTAAGGGAATGCATTAAGTTTTGTGAAGCATTATAGGTAAACAGAAACGGAAATATTACAATAAAGATATAAGAGCAACAGCGGAATTTAATTTTTATTTATAATAAAGCATTGTGGTTCAAAAATAGCACATGTATGAAATACACATAAACCATTACATCATAAAAAGTATTGTCTTGTACTTTAAAAAATCAGATTACATAAAAAGCATAATTCCCCAAATAACGCATAGCCATAGTAGCAAGGATAAAAGCTTGAGCCATACGTCAAAGAAACACCAACAAAGGTAAGCAGAATCACAGTCAAGCCTGAGTATTCCTGCCCCGAGAACCTGGGGGAAAACGAAAGAAAGAAGAGGAAAAAAAGGGTCAGACATAAAGTCTGGCGAGTCTTGTTACTATTAGCAAGTAAATAAATAAAAGTAGTATGACAGGTATATAAAGTGGATAAGAGAGAGACAACTACATAAAAGGCAGGAATGACAAGGTAAACAGGATAATCATGATAGGGTATACTGCGCTTTTCGAAGGATTTCTCTGCACTAATACTAGTATAACCAAAATATGATGTTCCCCAACATGTATACAACAGTAGACTTAGGCATACTTTCTGGTGAGAGGTTTTATCCCTATAATTCCATAGGCAGCCCCCATGTTGGACTCCTAAACTTACCAGAGTCTAGATGTAACCTAGCTACTACCCTAATCGATCGGCTCCTTACTTCCTAAGTACCCTGTGTTGGCACCACAATAGGATGTATCACGTCCTAAAGTGGCAACCCCTCGGTGATGTGCACAACCATATCTACTAGTGTCACGGTCGTCTTATCCCCTTCGGCCCGGCTCATTCACGCACATGGCCCGGTCGTTTTGCACCGCCAACACTGTCCTTCACATTTGGATCTCTTACAATCAGCCCAGTAAGCGTGTCCCTACTCCGACCTAGTTCGGAGTATTCTTTTAATACAGTGGTATGGGTTACTGACTAAAACGGGTCCCACACAAATGATGCAAGGTCTCCTTTTTGTCTTACATCCCCACTACTAGGTTTTCCACTAGTTATGTTTACCTAACGGTGTTTTTAATTACATAACCCCAACAGGTTAAGTTTGTGGGCATATATTTACCAATATTACCCACCAAACCAAGATGTACATAACTCTCCCACTTAACCCTAAATCAAGTTAACATGTTCATACAATCCCTACGGATTCAACTAGGTTAAGTGTTTCGATTCCTTACCCTGTCTAATTATGGTTATAATGGGCTGGACCTCCCACATTAGGCCTACAACTTGTGGATGCTGGATATGCCGGTCGCGTCCGGGCAGACTTCTTCCACAAGTTGGGCCTAACCTCGTGTCATAGCCGGATTTGTATTTGTGCACTTAGGCCTCTCGCATTAGGTTCAACATTAGTGGCTGCTGGATATGTCGGTCGAGTCCGGGCAGACTTCCACCACTAATGCAACCTAACCTCGTGCCATAATTGCAGTTACAATTTCTAATTATAGTCCTAGGAATTCATTATTAATTAATCAATTAATTAAACCTATACCTTTATAGGTGTTAATGACCATTTTACCCAATTATTGTATTATATGTCCAATTACGTTTATATTCAAATTATGCCACTATTAACCTTTTTCCCTCGTTCCCTAACTAGTGCACTCACAAAATTGGCAGCATGCTTAGGCTAGATAATAGCCTAGTCTTAAACGAAAAAGGGAAAGGTAATGACAAAGGTGAATGTTCTAACATGACTGGCATAAGTATATACTAACATGGTAATAAGCTGAACATATACATACATATTGGCATGGACATGTAATTGACATCATAACAGGGTGGACATAAAAACAGATCTAGCGAAAAGGGTAATGATAAAACTAGATCTAACTTAATTAGGATGAACAGATCCAAATAAGAATTCATATGTCCAGTAATAACAGATCTCAATTAATCACAACACGTTGATCTAGATCTAAATAAAGGTTTAACTGTCCAGAAAATGATAATCCCAAATTAACCACAAACTTAGAGAAAAGGTAAGATCCACATATGTGACATGATGAATTAACCACAAAAGGATTAGATCTAAAGAAAATAGATCCAACATAGTACAAGTTAAGATCCCAAATATGACATCACAAGTGAATTAGATCTATAGAAGTAGATCTAGCATAGTACAAGTTAAGATCCCAAATATGACATCACAAGTGAATTAGATTTATAGAAGTAGATCTAGCATAGTACAAGTTAAGATCCAAGGATATCATAGATTCAAAATTTACAATAGATCTAATATTATAAATATTGAGATCTATGCCATAGAATATTATAGATTCACAAAATACGATAAATCCAATATGATTTAATCACATGTGTATATCCAAATCATAGTCATAACATTATTATTAATCATTTAAACCTAAAATTAACTATACTTACAAGGATCAGATCTATGAGAATAGAAGGAGAAAACTGAAATTTGAATCTCTGATCTATACTTGAGGTGCTTGATTTGTAGAAGAAGAAAGGGTTAGATTCAGTTCAAGTACTGACGGCATCTGGCCTCCAATGTTTTTAATATGAGAAAACAAGAGAAATGAAGATATGTTTATAGCTGCCAGCCTTCAGAATTCGAATGCCACCTCAGCCCTAGGGTGAATCGGGTCATGGGTCGACACCCACTTGAAAAAAGGTCCGGATACCCAAAAACTAGTATGGGCGCACTTTATAGGTGCGTAAGTGTAAAAATGCCTTGGCGCACTTGTCAAGTGCGCCAGTTCTTTCTGCTCTTTTCACCAAACTTATATCATCCATAACTTCTTCATACGTTATCCGATTTATGCAAACCAGGTGTCAGTCTAGACCAGAATTTTGAGGCGAATGCAATGACGTAATCTGTTTCCCTTAATTCTAGATGTTAAATTAATTATTGTTAATTTATCCTCTTTCGTGTAGTTAAATATGGGGTGTTACATTCTCCCCTACTCAAAGGATTTCGTTCCCGAAATCTCCAAGTTAAGAAGAATGTATCCTACCATCCATCATCCATCTACTCATCCACCAAACACAGGCATCCATTGTCCTTAAAATTTTCTAATGCTTATATGAACATATGCAAAGGTGTGTGTATATGTCCCAATACTAATGCGGAAATCAGGCAGTCTACTGATTATGTCAACCTCCTTAATGCAATGTATGTTAGTGCCATGAATCCAACATGTATGCAAATAATCCTATAATACCATGTAGTTCTATATGAGTGCACAAACATCCATCCAAATGCAACATCCATTTTCCATCCATGAAAGAAAAGAAAATGCACATGCATCCATACGCAGTATGAGAGTGATTGAGCCGATCTAGTGCCTAATGTATGTGTATATGCACCCACAGGCAGCCACTAGCAAACACTTGCATCCATCAAACATAACATGTCTCAAACACATGTTTACATCCATAGGATTCCTATCTAAAGGTCGAAAATACTATGGATTGGATATATTCAAATGGTAGAAATAAGCACAGATAAAACTTTGGAAAAAGAAGTTAAGAACATACCCTTGAAAAGGAAAGGGTACGAAGCATGAATCTTGTCTTCGGTCTCCCAAGTCGCATCCTCTGGGTTATCTCCCCATTGAACCTTTATCAACTTGATCTCTTTATTGCGTTGCTTCTTAACTTCTGATCCAAGAATACGGGCAGGGACTCGCCTAACTGTCACCTCCCGTTCCACTTCTACCTCTTCCAGTATACTCTGCTCAACAACTTTCGTGGTGTCATGTAAACATTTGCACAGATGAGAAACATGGAAAACATCGTGAACACCGGATAGATTTTCTAGGAGCTATACTTTATAGGCCATTTGGCCAATCCTCTCGGTTATGGGAAATGGTCCCACAAACCTAGGTGCCAACTTCCCTACCGATCCGAAGCGAACCACTTTCCTTAGAGGTGATACTTTGATAAAAACTAAGTCTCCCACTTCAAATTCGATGTTAGTCCTTCTCTTGTCTGCATAGGATTTCTACCTATCTTGAGCTGTCTTCATCCGCGGTCGAATAAGGTCAATCTTTTAGGACATTTCTCTAACCATATCTGGTCCAAGTAATAATATTTCTGTAGATTCCCACAAACAAGTTGGTGATCTACAGGGTCGTCCGTACAATGCTACAAAGGGTGCCATACCAATGCTAGCTTGATAACTTTTGTTATAGGCAAACTCTACTAAAGGAAGGTGCTCTTCCTAAGTCCCTTCGAAGTCTAGGATACATAGCCTCAAAAGATCCTCTAGAATTCTGTTTACCCTCTCTGTCTGCCCATCGGTCTGAGGGTGATAAGCGGTGCTCAATTACAACTGTGTACCTAATGCTTCTTGCAAACTTATCCAAAATTCACTAGTAAAGATGGGGTCACGATCACTCACGATGCTTGAAGGTACTCCATGAATACAAACTATCTCAGGAACATAAATTGCTGCCAACCATGATGTCGTCCTCTTACTCTTAACTGGAATGAAATGAGCGCTCTTAGTCAATCTGTCCACTACTACCCAAATACTGGTGTTGCCTTTCTTTGATCTAGGCAAGCCGTCTATGAAGTCCATGGAGACGCTTTCCATTGTGGAACCTCCAAAGGATGAAGTAAACCACCAGGCTTCTTTTGCTCAAATTTAACTTGCTGGCAAACTAAACATTGAGGAACAAATTCAGCCACATCTTTCTTCATCCCAGACCAAAAGAAAACCCTCTTCATGTCTCTGTACATCTTATCACCGCCTGGATGGATGGTCATCTTAGAAAGGTGGGCTTCTTCTAGGACTGCCTTTATCAAGCTTCCAGTTTGAGGAACACAAAGCCTTCCATCTCATCGCAGCCACCCCTATTCATCTATGGAATATCTACTGAGGTGACTAGAAGTCTCCCCTTTTCTAAGCTTTTCCATGATGTCTAAAATCTATGGGTCACCTTGTTGCGAAGCTCCTATCTGATCCATAAGAATTGGCTGTATTTCCAACGATGCAAACAAATCAGGCAAAATCTCAATGGAGGGTCTAAAATTAAAAGTTGAGATGAACTCCAAGCTCTTCCTCTCTACAAACTGAGGACTTAAGGCCATCCTCTGCCTACTTAGTGCGTCTGCCACCACATTACCCTTGCCAGGGTTATAAGCAATCTCAAAATCATAAGAAGCTAGGAACTGCATCCATCGTTGTTGCCTTAAATTGAGATCCTTCTACGAGAACAAATACTTAAGAGATTTATGATTGGTGTATAACTCGAACTTCTCTCCATGTAAATAATAGTGTCACGTCTTAAGCGCGAATACTATGGCAGCAAGCTCTAGATCATGGGTGGGGTAGTTCTTCTCATGAACTCTCAACTGTTTACCCCTATAACACACTACTTTCCCTTCTTGCATCAGAACTGCACCAAGCACTGTACCACATGCATCAGTGTAAACGGTAAATACTTTACTCCCATCAGGCAAGGTGAAGACTGTGGCTGTTGTCAGAGCCCTCTTCAGTCGTTGGAAAGTAACATCACAATCTATATCCCATGAAAATGCCAAATTCTTCTTTGTCAGCCTGGTGAGTGGGGCTGATATCTTTGCGAAGTCCTTAATGAACTTCCTATAATAACCTGCCAACCCAAGAAAGCTTCTCACCTTGGTTGCATTTTTAGGAATCTGCCAATCTTACACTGCAACCACCATTGCGGAATCTACAGCTATCCCTTCTTTGGATGCCACATGCCCTAAGAATCTCACCTCTTTTCCCCAAAAATGGCATTTGGAGAACTTTGCTTTAAGTTGGTGCACACGGAGGGTCTTCAAAGCCTCCCTTATATGCAAGGCATGCTCTTCCTCATTCTTTGAGAAGATTAAGATCCCATCAACAAAGACCACAACAAATTTGTTCAACTCCCTATAGTCTACACATAGGCGAAGCAAACCGTATGCCTTAGTTGCAAATACCATCGGGGCACCGCATTCAGAAATGCTTCGCCTAATAAATCTTTCTCAAGTAGCTCCCCTACTTGATTACAGAGCTCCCTCCTTTCTCTTGGAGCCATATGGCGCACATGCAATGCAACTGGCTTTGCATTGTCCACCATATATATGCAGAAATCGTTCTCGCGCCTTGGGGGTAAACCCCGAATCTCATCAAAGACATCAGAGTACTCACGGACTACCGGAACAAATTGCAGATCATCGATAGATGTGTCGAGTGACTTTAGAAAGCTAAGCATGACAGACCCTTGCGGGGGACAGGAAATCGTGAGGGTTCTACCATGATAAGTCAGAAGCTTAACAACCCTCCTTTCACAATCCAGATTGGCACCATACCTGGTTAGCCAATCCATCCCTAGAATCGGCCCATAGCCCATGAACCCAAGCACATATGTGTCGCAATTGAATTCGATGCCCAATATAGATATTCTCAAACCCCGACAAATCATGGATAAATGAGCCGAACCTCCAATAGGGTTTGAGACAACTATGTGATCCACTACCATACTAGTAATTACGTGTAGAGATTCTACTATAGAACTAGATATAAATGAATGTGAAGCGCCAGAATCAAAAAGAGTTCTAATAGGTTGACTAGAAAGAGAAATCAAACCTTCCACGGAAACTTTCCTACCTTTTTCTGTAACATTGGCAACGACAGCATTCAACTGCCCCTCAGAAGTCCCTGCCCTCTGACCTTGTCCCTGCTTCTTTGTGCACTCCCTAGAATAGTGTCCAGTCTCTCCACAGCTAAAGCAATTGTTCTTCCTTTTCTTACAATCTTTGACCAGGTGACCCTCTCGCCTACAATTATGGCATTTCTTCTTATCCTTGGCCTTGTCGTTCTTTCCACCTTTCTTTTATTGCTGTTGTTGTTGTTGTCCCTTCTTGGGCCAGACCATCTTATTTTGCATTGTTTCCCCAGCCTTTACTTCCTTCTTCTCTCCCTTGTCTTCCTCATGCATCATGGCCATATTCACAAGCCTTTCAAAAGTAGCACCCATTGGAATATGGGACATTGCCAATCCATGAAGGGGTTCATTCAGACCTTTAACAAATCGTAACGCCTTCTTATGTGGAGTATCAACCAGTTCCATCCCAAATCTCGCTAGTTGGTTGAATTTGTTAACATATTCTTTTACCATCATGCTTCCCTGCTTGAGTGTCAAGATTCTTTCCATCTGCATGCTTTGCTCAGCTTGGGAAAGGAACTTCATTTCAAATCTTTGTCTAAAATCATCCCATGTTTCCATCGAACGTCCAGCTTGGGTGATTTCCCACCGAAATGAGGCTTCGTCTTTCCGCAGCCAGGCGGCAAACTGAACCTTTCTTCTATCCTCTACTTCAAAGATTACAAACAAGTCCTCGGTCTCCTTGAGCCATTTCCACGCTTCTATGAATGTCTCGTTCCCATGGAATGGCTTCCCTCCCATAGCATGAAAGTCTTTGCAGATCTTGGCGAAATTATCTGCTCTTGGAGGGGAGGAGGGGGAATGACTGGTGCAGCTGAGGGAGGAACGTTTCCTTGCCTTCGGCAGGCGTCGTGGCCTCCAGATACCTACGGAACCATCCTGGTATCGTAACGCCCTCTAGGATATTAGGAATGTTTGGTTCCCCAGACATGCTAAAAAGAAAAAGGAAGTGATTTAGACAAAGGACCGAAGGATATTACATATGGCTTTGGGGAAATATGTTCTTCAAAACAAATATTTCGTTTTGAAAATGCTTTCTTTTAAAACCCATTTTGAAAATAGTTTCAAAAACTTTTATCTAATCTGGTAACCTTCAGCTCGAATACCAAGTGTGACACCCCACGTCCGTTAATGTCACTTACTAAGGGAATGCATTAAGTTTCATGAAGTGTTATAGGTAAACAGAAACATAAATATTACAAGACAGATATAAGAGAAACAACTGAATTTAAATTTTATTTATAATAAATCATCGTGGTTCAAAAACAACACATGTCTGAAATACACATAAATCATTACATCATAAAAACTACTGTCTTGTACTTTAAAACATAAGAGTACATAAAAAGCATAATTCCCCAAGTAAAGCATAGCCATGGTAGCAAGGATAAAAGCTTGAGCCATATGTCAAAGCAGCTCCAACAAAGGTAAGCAGAATCACGGTTAAGCCTGAGTATTCCCACCCTGAGAACCTGAGGGGAGGAAATGGAAGAAAGAAGTGGAAACAAAAAGGGTCATACATAAAGTCTGGCGAGTCTAGTCACCTTTAGCAAGTAAATAAATATAAGTAGCATGACAGGCATATAAAGTGGATAAGAGAGAGACAACTACATAAAAGGCAGGAATGCCAAGGTAAACCGGATAATCATGATAGGGTGTACTGTGCTTTTCTAAGGATTTCTCTGTTCTAATACTTGTATAACCAAAATATGATGATCCCCAACATATATACAACGATAGACTTAGGCATACTTTCTGGTGAGAGGTTTTATCCCTATACAATCCACAGGCAGCCCCAATGCCGGACTCCTAAACTTACCAGAGTCTAGATGTACCCTAACTACTACCCTAATCGATTGGCTCCCTATTCCGTAGATAACCTATGTCGGCCCCACAGTAGCATGTATCACGTCCTAAAGTGGCAACCCCTCGGTGATGTGCACAACCATATCTATTGGTGTCATGGTCGTCTTATCTCCTTCGGCCCGGCTCATGCACGCACATGGCTCGGTCGGTTTGCGCCGCCAACACCGTCCTTCATGTTTGGATCTCTTACAATCAGCGTAGTAAGAATTTCCCTACTCCGACCTAGTTCGTTTGATACCGTGGTATGGGTTACTGATTGAAACGGGTCCCACACAAATGATGCAATCTCTCCCCTTTGGCTTACGTCCCCACTACTAGGTTTTCCACGGGTTATGTTTACCTAACGGTGTTTTTAATTAATTAACCCCAAAAGATTAAGTTTGTGGGCTTATATTTACCGATATTACCCACCAACCCAAGATGTACTTAACTCTCCCACTTAACCCTTAATCAGGTTAACAAGTTATACAATCCCTATGGATTCAACTAGAATAAGTGTTTCGATTCGTTACCATGTCCAATTATGGTTATAATGCGTTGGACCTCCTACATTAGGCCTGCAACTTGTGGATTGTAACACCCCGTATTTTCTGAGAATATTAAAATAACAAATTAAAGAATAATTTATTTGAAAAAGAGGAATGAGAAAAGAATGATGTTTAGTATTGTTCTAAAGTTTGTAAGCAAAAGACATAGTAGCTCATTTGGTTAGAACATGTGACTTGCATACAAGAGGTACAAAGTTCGATCCCCGCCAGAGCCATATTTTTGTTTTAGGGGAATGGCAAAAAAGTGGCTTAGTGTGAACGCAGTTCAAAAAGTGGTTTAGTGTGAACACAGTTCAAAAAGTGGTTTAGTGTGAAAATGGTTAATTATGAAGAAGTTATTAAGCCATGAAGTTTGTAAGCATATGATAGAAATATATATATATAAATTAAATAAATAAATATTCAAAAAAATTTCGAAACAGCTAATCGGGAGGGGGAATAGCCGAACCATACCATTTTTGGAGTCGACCCGAGCCCTGCTCGGTCGACTAGAGGTCAATCCAGGGTGTTTGGCTGCCAACCCGTGGCCCGATTCTCCCTAAGGGCTGATATGGCATCTGAGTGGTCCAAATCAGTTCTAGGGTTAATCCTAAGGCCTAAATAACTTCCTACACCTATATATACACCCTAAGACCTAACCTTAATTCATAAATATTATATATGGCACCATTATGCTGTCAAATTCTCTCTTAAAGCCTAGCCGCCACCTCTAAATCAAATCTCAAGTGTTCAGCTACAACTCAAATTAAATATTAGAGCATCTACAACAATTCAAGAAGATAAATCACCAACACCGCAATGTTTCTACACCAATTTCAGTGCATAATTCTATTCTTTAACCATGAAAGGTAAGTACGGTGATTTTCACAATATAATGGGATTAAAAGTAACATGATGAAGTTGTAAAGAGGATTCATATGTATGTATGTAATTTAAATCTCATCCAAGTCTTCACCTTTTTGATTCATGTCATCATATGCCTATGTTTCTATGTAAAGTTCATACCTTTATCAGTTTATTCATGTTGAATCTATCATTATGCCTCTATGCCAGTTTACACGCCCCTTTATTTCATGATGTTGTGTTAATTCCAATTTTCTGTGATTTGATTCTCTCTTCTTATCCCTATTCCTTTTATTTTTGGATCTAGGCTACCTTCGAGCCTATGTTAAAAATACGTGTGAATGCGAATACGTGGGAACGATGGGAATATGTGAAATATGGAAAATTGGATATTATTGGATATTTTGGATAATTGGATAATATGTGAAATTGGCATATTTGGGTATGAATTACATGGAATTGTTGAAATTGCCTATAACTATAAATTTGTAATTGAGGCTAATTAATATGTAATTAGTGACAATTTGGAATAGGCAATATTATAAACATGATTACATGTTTATTGGATATACATGACATGAAAATTGGGTATGGGTGAAATACGATTATTAATAAACCTTTGACACGAGGTTAGGCGCAATTGTGGCGTAAGACTGCCCGGAACCGCCCGGCAAATCCAGCTGCCACAATTGGACATCTAATGTGAGAGGTCAAAGGAATGAATTGTGGGCATAACGGTTAATGACACGAGGTTAGACCCGGTTTGTGGCGTAAGACTGCCCGGAACCGCCCGGCAAATCCAGCGACCACAAAGTGTTCGGTCTAATATGGGAGGTCATGCACCGTTCGTCATAAGGAATGAATTAAGGAATACTAACCATAATAAGACATGGGTATGGTTAGAGGGTTAAGTGGGGTGACATGTAAATTATGACATGTAAATATGGACTTAACCGGAATAAGATAAGACATGTAAATTATGACATGTAAGTATGGACTTAACCGTAACATGTGTAAGACATGGAAATTTAAATTAAAATGGTTAGGTGGAAGAAAAACCTAGTGGGGACCAAGCATAGGTGGGAGGCTTGTGTCGGATGGGGACCCATTTCAACCAATAACCCGTTTGAGTATCTAATTGGGCCCGGTACTAGGCCAGGGTTGGGGCACGCTTACTGGACTTGAATGTAAGAGGTCAAAACGTGAATAGCAGTGGCAACGCAAGTCCAACGGGTTCATGTGCGTGCATGGGTCCGGGCTGGTAGGTAAGACGTTGTTGCATCGTGTAGGTATGGCCGTGCATTTTATGTTGGTATCGGGGTTGCCACTTTGTGGAGTTATACACCCCACTATGGGGCCAGCACGGGTGCCTACAGGGTTTAGGGAGCCGATCGAATGTGTAGGATAAGGGTACCTTAGCGGTGGTAGGAGAAAGCCGGCACCTACGATAGCAGCTAGGTACAAGTAACTACCAAGTTTGTCATGTGGGTACAGTTAGTGGGAAGGGATCAACCTTTAGTAAATAGAGACTAGTAGATGTGCGGTGTAATTAAGTAATGTGGTGTAACTTAGCAAAAGTGCGGTGTAACGAAATACATGTTGGTTGAGTTGGATAGTCCTTTGGTTGCTAGTCTGATGTTGATTTCGGTCTTCGGGGTTAGTACTTGGAGGGTTGTTCGCTTAGCCAAGGTGTAGGATTGTCTTAGTACTTAGGAACGGAATCATCTTGTCCATCCTTTTTATCTACCTTATCTATGTTACAGCCATATCATGATGCCTATTTATGTCTTGATCATTTACCTTACCTATTATTTGTTAAAATTACTAGACTCGCCAGACTTTATGTCTGACCCGTTATGTTTCCACCTCTTTCCTTTCCCCCCCCCCTCAGGTTTGCAGGGAGGGAATACTACAGCTTAGTGCCGATTTCTTTCAGTTGCTTGAAGAGAGTAGATGTATCGCTTTGGACTCTCTCATCTTTATGGATTTGCTTATGCTCAGTGGGGATTTATGCATTTATGATATTTAAATATTTGCTTCTTTATGTACTTTGAAGTTTTTGGAAAAGACAATTGATCCTATTGTAATGGTTTTTGGAGACTACTTATGTAAGCTTGTTTTGAAGTTATGATGCTATGAAATAAGTTTTATCTTCCTCTGTGTTTTATTTATTTATTCTTGTAATTTATCTGTTCTATACTACTATAATGCTTCATGACATTAATGCATTCCCTTTGTGAGTGACAATAATGGCCATGAGGTGTTACATGGATGCTGGATATGTCGGTCGGGTCCTGGCAGACTTCATCCACATGTTGGGCCTAACTTCGTGTCAAAGCCCAATTCGTATTTGTGCACATAGGCCTCTCACATTAGGTTCAACATTAGTTGCTGCTGGATATGCCAGTTGGGTCCGGGCAGACTTCCGCCACTAATGCAACCTAACCTCGTGCCATAATTGCAGTTACAATTTCGGATTGTAGTCCTAGGAATTCAGTATTAATTAATCAATTAATTAAAACTATGCCTTTATAGGTGTTAATGACCATTTTACCCAACTATTGTATTATATGTCCAATTACGTTTATATTAAAATTACGCCACTATTAACCTTTTTTTCCCCCGTTCCCTAACTAGCGCACTCACAAAATTGGCGGCATGCCTAGACTAGATAATAGCCTAGTCATAAACGAAAAAGGGAAAGGTAATGACAAAGGTGAATGTTCTAACATGACTGGCACAAGTATATACTAACACGGTGATAAGGTGAACATATACATACATATTGACATGGACATGTAATTGACATCATAACAGGGTGGACATAAAAACACATCTAGTGAAAAGGGTAATGATAAAACTAGATCTAACATAATTAGGATGAAAAGATCCAAATAAGAATTCATATGTCCAATAATAACAGATCTCAATTAATCACAACATGCTGATCTAGATCTAAATAAAGGTTTAACTGTTCAGAAAATGATAATCCCAAATTAACCACAAACTTAGAGAAAAGGTAAGATCCACATATGTGACATGATGAATTAATCACAATAGAATTAGATCTAAAGAAAATAGATCTAACATAGTACAAGTTATGATCCCAAATATGACATCACAAGTGAATTAGATCTATAGAAGTAGATCTAACGTAGTACAAGTTAAGAACCCAAATATGACATCACAAGTGAATTAGTTCTATAGAAGTAGATCTAGCATAGTACAAGTTAAGATCCAAAGATATTATAGATTCAAAATTTACAATAGATCTAATATGATAAATATTGAGATCCAAGCCATACAATATTATAGATTCACAAAATACAATAAATCCAATATGATTTAATCACTGGTGTATATCCAAATCATAGTCATAACATGTTTACTTTTAATCATTTAAACCTAAAAGTAACTATGCTCACATGGATCGGATCTATGAGAATAGAAGGAGAAATTTGAATCTCAAATCTATACTTGAGGCGCTTGATTTGTAGAAGAAGAACGAGTTAGATTCAGTTCAAGAACTAACGTCATCATTCCTCCATTGTTTTTAATATGAGAAAACAAGAGAACTGAAGATATATTTATAGCTGCCAACCTCCAGAATTTGAATGCCACCTCAGCCCTAGGGTGAATCGGGTCATGGGTCGACACCCACTTGAAAAAAGGTCCGGATACCCAAAAAATAATATGAGTGACTTTATAGGTGCGCTAGTGTAAAAATGCCTTGCCGCACTTGTCAAGTGCGCCAGTTGTTTCTGCTCTTTTCGCCAAACTTCTACCGTCCATAACTTCTTCATACGTTATCCGATTTACCCAAACAAAGTGTCAATCTAGACCAGAATTTTGAGGTTAACGCAATAACGTAATTCGTTTCCCTCAATTCTAGATGTTAAATTAATTATTATTTAATTTATCCTCTTTAGTGTAGTTAAATAGGGGGTGTTACATTGGGGCAGAGATGACAAGAGGAATCTAACCCCTCATCCTTATCGATCTTCTCGCTCTCGATCCCCTCGTTGTTCGGTCTTGGAAAAACATAAAAGACACTCTACTCATCATGGTGGCAAACACACTTCTAAAACTGCAGTTACCTCCCATGATAAAACTCATCAGGAAAAGCCATCAAAGAAAAATTCTGATCCAAAAGAGAAGCATGAAGAACGAAGCAAGGAACCTGAGAAAGATAGAACATCCATTGTGCCATCTAGGAGTCGCAACATTGACATTACCACCACAAGGCCGGTCATACTAGACGATGAGAATAAGGCCAAATTAGAGCTTCTGAAGAAACAGTTTCCTGATCACCACTTTGGGAACATGCATTTTGTTCCAGCTCTTAGGCCATTAGACTCTGATTGGGAAACAGTGGTTAAAGCCAAGGTTGATGAAGCGGATACTCAATACAAAGAAATGAAAAGGTACGCGTGGACTTTGTCCAAAATTATTCAAGACTTGATAGCCGATGTAAAAGCCATGAAGGATGCTACCGAATATGATGCAAAAGCTATTGGAAACTCTGAGAAAGACCTCGAGGATGCTTAAGCCCAACTTGCCCTTGTGCAACGCGATGCGGATACCTATAAGAAGCAATTTGAAGAAATACAAAAGCGCTATCACACCGAGCTTGATTCTCATTACTAGGAGCGTATAGGTTTGAAGAAGCAAGCCGAAGATGCTAAGTCTGAAAGTACAACGACCAAGCTGGCTTGCACTCATCTTGAATAGGAGAAAGCGGAGTTAACAAGGAAGAATGCAGAGTTAGAGGCCAAATTGATGGAGGCTGTGACACGGGCCACCCTTGCCAAGGGAAATGCGAACATAGCTTAACAATAAGTCGAGAAGATTAATGGTCAGCTTACGGGGAGCCCAAAAAGAGTTGGATGAGAGTGCTGAGACCATGATGGGATTCTTTGCTCAGGTTATCCGACATCGAGACATTGCATGGACCAAGGATTACCCTACCACACTGGTATATGTATGGGATCAGGTAGTCGAATGGGAAAAACAAGAGCTCCAGGTGGATTCAATCGACAAGGATAAGCTTATAGAGAAGTATTTGAGAGGTGAGCAGACAACACGTTTAGCCGAAGGGCATAAGCTTATTGCTGCTGCCATGGAGGAGGAGAGGCGTCAGGCCAAAGGGAAAGAAACTATCGAAGTCGGTTCCTCTTCCGCTGGCCTCAGAGCTTTCGAAACGGAAGGATATGACCTAGAAAATACAAGAATTCCCAAAGCATCTTTCTTGTCTCCTATTGCTGAAAAGGCCCAAGAGATTCCTCATGCTCATGTTGAGAAATGATCTGAAGGTATCTCCACCTTTTCACCTCAATTTGTTAGGACTATCTCAACCTTCCATCACATCGTTGGACAGACAATTGAGGAACCTATTTTTTCTCCTGAGGTAATGAATGTTACTTCTTGCTCTATAGGTGCGAACCAGCTGGGAAGACCGATGAACAACCATGAGCAGTTACTGAAGCAAAGTCTACTGAGAAGGCAAAGGAGAAAAAGGATGAAGTTACTAGCTCTGAACCTGCGGAGAAGGCTGAGGGCAAAGAGGGAGATGTCGCTGACAAGACTTTCCATCCATCTAGCACCGAGATTCCAAAATACGGGGATATAATAGATGCCTTGAAAGATGATGGCGGCAATGACGGTCATGAGGAAGATGACGATGTTATTATGACGGGAGGCTCGGGAGACGCCGATGACATGACTTTGGCTGATAGGAAGGCCAAGCAAGATATGCTTTTAAAAGCTAACGTTGAGGAAGAAGATCTCGGAACTCTCAAACCCCTCGCGACAGCCCCTTCTGGGTCAAAACCAGTTGTCAAACTTTCAACCAGGTCAATCACCGAAGAGCTTGCTAAGAAATCTTCTACTGATCCCAGTACTCCAATTTCAGGGAAAAAGAAGCCGAAGCTTATCTTTTCCGAAGCTGAAAAATAGGAAAGGGTTAAGCTCAAGGTTGCCAATAAAGCTAAGTCTGTTCCAAAGACCAAATCAAAGTTAGTTTCGTTTTTTGTTTTGATTTTCCATTGGTCCGCTGTTGTTATGGCGAGTACGGCCCTCGAATTTCCTTGTTTAATCTTCTTGTATAAACCTGCACTCACGTAAATGAAATAGTATATTTTCCATTATGTCAAATATTTACGAGTTTGTTATGTATTGCTGTTGAGTTCAGCAATGGTCAAAATGTTAAAAGCATAAATAGCAAATAACGATCCATGCTTAATTAAATAAAGGGTATCAGGGGATGTGGTATGTATGCCCCCAATCAATCTTGAATAAAGTGCTTGGCCAGAGCTTATTCGAGATTGATTAGGTTCCACAACGGATTGCCCCTAACCCTTCAATGGGGCTAAGATCCTTTTTCATTGGTACTTATTCTTTGTACCTTTATACACTCCTATCGTATAGTCAGGTTAGTGTGGATACGAGGCAGTCTTTTATCGTGGTGCACATTCACGCCTTAGGGACGTCGTCTTCTTGTCCTTTATACTCTCTCTTGAATCGTGAGAGTTAGAGTTTGGGATGTCGCCTTCCCCTACTTTTTATCTTGTTACGCAAACGATTATCTCGTTTGTTTCAGTTTCAACTCAAATTTAGTGTTTTATATCCAAGTCACCGAATATATAAAAGGATTTATACCAGAAAAATAAATCACACATGATATTTTTATAGTGGTTCGGCCAAGTTATGGCCTACGTCCGCTTTATAATCTTTTGTTTATGTCAACCAGACTTTTCTATGCAAGTCGTGCCTTTTAACATGGTTCATAAAACAAAGAAAACAATTACAAATCTAAGTCAAATATTGCCGCAAGTGCCGGGCATTCCAAGCTCTGGGAATCTCTTCACCATCCACGGTCGTTACTTGAAAGCTCCTGTATCGAGTTTCCGTTGGATGGTATATGGTCCTTCCCACTTTGGACCCAGATGAACTAGGGGTGGAAATACACGTTTCAGTACTAAATCTCTAGGCTCACAGCGTCGAGGATGAACTTTCCTATTATAGTATCATGACACTTGAGGCATATGTCTTGAGGCATGCAATCTTTTCTTCGACCACATACAAGGATTCAAGAAGAAGAAAATCCCTGGTGATAAAGAATCTCGTCTTGTAAGGCATATCTTGTGGCCTTACGTATCACATCTCTTATTTCGCTCATTTTTGATGGGAGCGTTCTGCTTTTGAGGAAGTTCTTAATTGGAGTCATCCATGATTCCCTTTCTGGTTCAACTTCCAGTACTGGGTCAACTTACATTTGATCAAAGCTTGGCGACTTCAGTACCTCTATTGGAACCATTTCTGTCTCTTCAGGGTTGTCAGAGCTGGCTAACTTAGCCAGTCTGTCTGCCTTCTGGTTTTCTATTCACGGGATATGAGTTATTCTATAATGCTCCAGGTTGTCTGGTAACTCCTCCACCTTCTCAAGGTAAGTGACAAGTTGGGGTCCCCTGGTTTCAAATTCCTTTCGAACTTGGAAAACAACCATTCATAGAATATGTCTAATGTTGTCACCCCTAGTTCCTTAGCGAGTTTTAGCCTGGCAATCAGGGCCTCGTATTCGGAATCATTGTTGGTGGCAAAGAATTCCAACCGCAAGGCATAGTAAATAGATCGTCCTTCAGGAGTAGTTAGAAGAACTCTAGTCCCGGACCTTCAATCATTTTTAGCCCCGTCTGTATACAATTTCCCGGGACTAAGTTCTAAATTATGCTCCAAAGGATCAGCCTTATCATCCAAATCATCTTCCACGGGGATTGTAAATTTTTCTTTGAAGTCAGCTAGAGCTTGTCCCCTTATTGATCTTCTTAGCTAAAAATTTAAATCAAATTGGGTCAATTCGATGTTCCACTTAAGCAGTCGTATCGATGCTTCAGGCCGTTGCAATACTTATCTAAGTGGCTGATCAGTGTATATGATTATCGTTGAGCTTGGAAATAATGACGGAGCTTTCAGGATGCAATCAAGAGACTATAAGCAAGTTTTTCTATTTTCGGATAATTGTGTTCAACCGCTGCTAACTTCTTGCTTACATAATACACCGGCCTCTGGACTTTGTCTTACTCGCATACCAAAGCAGAGCTGACAGCATGAGACGTCATTGCTAAATATACGAATAGATCCTCATGATCCACCGGTTTTGACAATATCGGAGGTTTCTCTAGCAAATCCAACAAATTTAGGAAGGCCTCTACACAGTCAGGGGTCTACTCAAAGTTTCGCTTCCCCTTTTTAATTAAGTCAAAGAAAGGGACACATTTGTCTACGGCTTTGGAAACGAATCAGCTCAACGCCGCAACTTTTCCAACCAATCTTTGAACATCTCTAATCTTTCGTGGCTATTCTATGTTCTTGATTGCTGCTATTTGGTCAGGATTAATCTCGATCCCTCAAGAGCTGACAATGAAACCAAGGAATTTTCCTTATGCAAACCCAAATGAGCATTTTAAGGGGTTCAACTTCATCCCCTACCTCCGTAGAATGTCAAACATTTCCACCAAATCTTTTGTATGATCGAAGGACTGCTTGACTTCACAAGCATGTCGTCTACATAGACTTCCATTGTTTTCCCGATCTGATTATAGAACATTCAGTTTAACAAACGCTGATATATGGCTCCGGCATTCTTTAGTCCGAATGGCATTACCACATAACAGTATAATCCTAAATTTGTAATAAAACTTGTGTGCTCTTGATCCGGTACATGCATGGGGATCTGGTTGTATCCCGAATATGTCTCCATAAAGGAGAGAAGTTCATGTCCTGCCGTTGAGTCTACCAACTGATCAATCCTAGAGAGTGGAAAGCTATCCTTTGGACAAGCTTTGTTCAAATCAGAAAAGTCAATGCACGTTTGCCATTTCCCATTTGATTTCTTGTCTAGGACGGGATTCGATATCCAGTCGGGATATGTCGAGTCTCTAATGAACTTGTTATTTTCTAACTTCTCTACCTCTTCCTTTAAGGCTGCTGACCTCTACAGGCCCAACATACGTCTCTTTTGCTTGACCGGAGGATGCTTTGGGTTTAAGCTTAGTGAATGGCTCAAAACTACAAGCGAAATTCCATACATGTCTGCATGGGTCCAAGCAAACACATCAAGGTTTTCTTTTAGAAAATCAGTTAATTCTTTCGTCCGGAAAGAATCCAAATGAGATCCAATCTTCAAGACCTTTGTCAGGTCGTCGCTATCGATTGGGATATTAAGTGTTGTCTCGTTGAGTGTCTCCTTTCTAGTTCCTGGTTCCTCATCCTCTCTAGGATTGATATCTTCAGGGATTTCGTCAGCCGATCCCCTAGGCGGTATTGTCTTTAGCTGCTATGTTGAATTCTCCCTAGCAGGAGAGGAAGTGTTCTTAGGTTCTGAACTCTTTCCATTATGCAAAAATTTTAACTCTGCCATGTAGTAGGCCCTTCCGGTAACTTGATCACCTGGAATCATTCCCACTCCAGCATCCATTGGGAATTTCATTAGCAAGCACCATGGAGAAATGCAAGCCCTGAACTCCGAAAGGGTTGTTCGTCCTACGAAAGTGTTGTAAGGCGAGTCAATATCCATGATGACAAAATGGAGAATCCTCACTCTTCTACGCTCTCCCTCACCTAACTCCATAGGTAAGTCTATCACTCCAATTGAGGCGGTTAAGGTTCTGCTAAAGCCACGAATCCAACCTTCGCATGGCTTTAAATCTTCCATTTCCAGTTTTATCTGATCGAAAGCCTTTTTATATAGGATGTTAACAGAACTTCCATTATCCACAAGAACTTTCTTGACTATTGCAAGTCCAATAACGGTTGTTATTACTAATAGATCAGTGCTCGGTGCTTCGACCCTAGTACTTTCTCGGTCTCGGAAGATGATATCATCGGTAGATATCTTTTGCTGTTTTATTGGTGTGGCTTCTTCGAGGTTGCTAATTCCCCTATTTCGGGATGCTTGGCTGCATTAACATACTGTTCCATCGCCCTGTTACTAGACCAGGCTGGGTTTGGTCCTCCAACTATGGTGTTTATAACAATGCCTTTTCCCTTCTGTTGAGCGTAGGGTTTTGAATTAGGTTGGTTTTGATTCGGGGCTTGCCCCCTGTCTCTTAGAGCGACTTTGTACTCATCTTACTTTCCTTCCCGTAGTAATTTTTCAACAATGTCTCTTAAATTACGACACTCGTTAGTAGAGTGTCTGTGAGTTACATGAAACAAACAAAGTTTTCCACTTGCGAGCTCCTTCTCAGTGAAGTCTCTTGGCGGAGGCTTCTTGTGCTGTAAGACGTTATAAGTATCCAGATAGATGTTCTCTAGGGTATCATTCAACGGCATTTAGCTTTCGAACGTCTGAAACCAAGGCCTTTTTTCGGAGTTGTTTCCTCAATTCTTGTTCTTTTTTCCACCATTTCTATTTCGACTGTTATTTCCTTCATTTTTATTGTCGACATTTACCTCGACCTTCCCTGAATTATCTCTAGAATGTTTCACTACGATATTACTTTGAATGTCTTCCCTAGATGCTCCATCAGATTTTCTCTTTCGATTGGCGTAAATTTCCTCCCACCACAAGAAAATATTGTCCTTTACATAGAACGATTCCCTTGTCAACGGGCGACTTTCCCGCCAAATATCCACTGAACTCTGTGTCTGGATCGACCCCGTCTATTAACGCCATCAAAATGGTTGGCTCGTGTGGGTCACTCACTTCGGTGACCACTAGGTTAAAGCGATCTAAATACAACTTCAGATATTTACCAGAGGCCTGCTTAATTCTAGACAATTCGATAACACTTTTAGATTTCCGGGCATGGAGTCGGAACTGGTTCATAAAACGTTTGCTTAGTTATTTAAAGCTTGACACTGATCGTAGAGGAAGTCGCGTGAACCATATCAATGCAACATCCTCTAGATATACTGGGAATGGTTTAATTTCACAACATCAAGGGCTGTTGCAGTGTTCATATACAAAGCATATCTCATTAAATGTTGTCCGGGATCGGTTCTTCATGCGTATCGATCCATTTGTGGCAGATTGAATTGTCGGGGGAATTGGAAGTCTAGGATGTCATCAGTGAATGGGTTGTGACTACGCTCGATACCCCAGTCCTTATTAGTGTAGCGTCGACTATCGGCCATGATCTAACGCACCATCGCTTCTACCTCAGCGTTGGTTAGAGTTGGTTCGGGATCCACAGTTCTATTTCTTCTAGTATTTCCAGTCCATACATCAGGTGATGTAACACCCCGTATTTTCGGAAAATACGTTAAGTAACGAATTAGAGAATACTTAATTATAGATCTGAGAATCAAGGGAAACGGGTTACGCCATTGCGTTCATCTCGGAATTCTTCTTGAGATAGAGTCTGAGTTTGCGTGAATCGGACTCCGTATGAAGGAGTTATGGCCTTTGGAAGAATCAAGAATTAGAATGGTTCAAATCAAAATTCAAAATTCAAATCCAGAAGGAGAAATGGCCTGGGCGGGAAATTTCCCGCCTAGGGATCAGGTCGACCAGGGGGTCGACCCTAGTGTCGACCTCCTCTATACAGGTCGACCTTAGTGTCGACCTGGGGGTCGACCTACCCCCTCGGGCACATCTGAAAACCGATGATTTGTGACTCCCTACTGAGTCATTAGGGCTGAGTTGGATGTTCTGGATAACTCTTTCTTGTCTTAATTGTCTTGATTGATTCTGAGATGATCTGACGGCTCCTATTCAATCAAATCTCTATAAAAGCAACCTAATACCTCAGCCCTAAATCATATTAAAAATCAAACCAAGAGCCATCATGCTGCCATTAGACAACCTAGAGTAGCCGCCACTTGAAGCTAACAAAGAGACGAACCAAGCTAAATCAAAACTAAATTAAAAGAACAACTAATCTACATCAAAGGAAAGCTATCCAGCTTCAGAAAACAGATTTCAGAAAAACAAGACTTGCCTATATTTTGTAAGTACAGTTATATTTCCGATTTAAACATTAATTGGAAGTCATGCCTTGTAAGAAACTGATATTAGAACAGTGCCTATTAGTTTATCTATGTGGATTCATGTTTATTCATGTGATTTTCCTATGTTATATTCTTGTGTTGAAAATACTAGATGATACTTGTATATATTTACATGAAATTATTATGTTTTGTAATTTCCCTATGTCATATTCCTGTGATGAAACTAATTGGGATTAATGTTCCCATGTAGTATGTTTGTGGTTTTTATATGTTTACATGAAGCCATCATGTTTGTTGATTTTCCTAAGTTATGCCATATGCAAGTTCATGAGGCTAAGCTATGTTCACATAATCCTATATGTCTAAATTTACATGACTTTATGATTAGATCTATATATATTAATTTAAACATGTTTATAGGTTAGATCCAAGTTAGATCTATATATGTTAATTTAATGTAAGTTACATATTTTTTTATGTTAGATCCAATTTAGATCTACATATGTTCATGGGTATGCAATCTAGGTCTGTACATGTTCATGGGTATGTAATTTGGATCTATGCTAGTTCTCGCAATGGTGATTTGTAGATCTAATTTATTCACACTTACATGCCACATTATGTTCAAACATATATTTATATGTCAAGATTATATTTATATTGTATGCAAGTTGTATGACATGATTCCACAAAATTTATAAGAACCTATCATGTTGTGAATTAATCTATCATGGTTAGAAACTGGTGATTCCCTTATGCTATGTTGCACACAAGTTGTTAGGCTAAATAATGTTCGTACAACCTTATATGTTTAGATCTACAACCTTACATGTTTAGATCTATGTTAAGTAGATCCAATCCCATGCAAGTTCACCCTTACATGCCGTCTAGTTTGTGTAGATCAATGTAAAGTTCACATGATTATGATTCATGCAAGTTTATTATCATATGCCAAATTTATATGTCGCATTTTTTTATGCTATTGGAATATTACATGCTCTATGCTTTTCCCATTTTTATGAGTTAGGCAAAATATCGAGCCAAACACTATACGTAATTTTGCGAACGTACAACGGGGGTAACGTTTGGGAAAACATGAAATTAAATGTAATTGGCATGTTGTCACATAAGTATGTAAATGAATAATGGCATGAAAATGGTATAATTTATATACCATTAAGCTTGGACATAATTAAAATATGTGACTTGAAAACTTGAAGAAAAATTTACGTATATACTTGACATAAATGACAAATATGTAAATTTAGTAAAAGACGAATATGCCTAACCCGAGGTTAGACTTAGTTGTGGTGTAAACCTGCCTGGAACCGACCGGCACATCCAGTAACCACAACAATACCTGTCTAATGTGGGAGGTTGGTGCATCAAGCCCAGAAAGACACAAGGTTAGACTGAGTTGTGGTGTAAAACTGCCCGGAACCGACCGGAACATCCAGTAACCACAACAATACCTGTCTAATGTGAGTGGTTGGTACTTTAATTAATTAATTAAAGCTCATGAACAATCAAGCTAGAAATGGTGAGGTTAAGTAATTAAGGAAACACTTAACCAACTTAACATGCTAACAAGACAAGAAGGGTGAGGTTACGTAATTGAGAAAACACTTAGCCAATTCAACATGTTAACTTGACAAGATTGATAGGGGTTAAGTTAATTTGGACACTTGACCAACTTAACATGTTAACAAGGCAAGATTTGTGGGGGTTAAGTAACTAAGGAAACACTTAACCATTATAACATGTTAACTAGACAAGTGGGTAAGGTTAAGTAAATGTTTAACCGTTATAAAATGTTAACTAGACTAGAAGGTGGGGTTAAGTGAACTTAGAACACTTAACCAATCTAACATGTTAACCAAACCAGAAGATGGGGTTAAGTACACTTAGAACACTTAACCGTTATAGCATGATTAGGGTTAAGTTAATGAGAAACACTTAACCAATATAACCTGATAAACTAGTAAGGTTAAGGAACACTTAACCAATTTAACTTGATATATGGGTGGGTTAAGTCAACGTGAACTGCTAGTTAACACTTAACCAATTTGACTTGATATATAGGTGGGTTAAGTCAACGTGAACTGCTGGATAACACTTAACCAATTCAACATGACAAGTGAATGGATTAAGTTAACTTGAATTAACTGATGACACTTAACCAATCCAACATGACGAGAGAGAGAACTAAGTAGTAAACCTTAGTTAAGAGGACTAAGTTGTAAACCTTAGTTAAGAAAACGAACGATTCAGGAAACTAAGTAGTAAACCTTAGTCAAGAAAGCCACGTAGAACACGAGAAGGAGCAAATGTCCGTCTAATCATGAAGAAGGCTCCAACGAACAGGGTTACGAAACACGCGACTTTGAGGGGACGTGAGGGTACTCTTGGTATCCCTCTGTGAGGCTGCAGATGATCCTCCTGGGCTCACAAAGGTTAAGGTCTGCGTTAGAGGAGCCAAGGGTATGCCTTGGTTGCAATAATAAGTCAACCTAAAGACTAGGATGGACCAGCGTGATTTGGCGAGACCAGTTTTTGCCCTGTGATAGCAACTCGTCGTCTACCTACAATCTTGAGTCAGTCGAGATACGTGAAGCGGAATGGTGGAGAACTCCAACAGACCATATACTTGCTATCTAGTTATGGGTGAGGTTGGCCCATAGGTTTGTGGGGGCATAGAGGGGCCTGCGTACAGTTCTCATTCTTGATTTTCTTGGGTGCCTTTCATTAGTTAAGGGAGGGCTCAAGTGGGACCATAGCCACACACAGATAAAAGCAGACCTTAGCATCTGCCTCGGCAGATAACTGAAAGCTCCTGACTGAGTTCCATGATTCTTGATTAGCCCTGCCACGGGACTTGGGTAGCATATATAGAGGACATGTGCATCTAGACATCGATAATGATTCACGACACATACGTGGGGGAAAGTCTAGGAACATATACCGCTCTGGGTAGGGCGTCCTAGACTAGGAGGCATCGTTCGATATGTAGCATAATCCCTAGTTGGACCTAGGTCTCGTAAACCCTAAATCCGAGAAACGTTCAATAGGTAGCATAAACCCCAGTGGCCCTGGGTAGCGTAAACCCTGGTTGAATCTAGGAAGCGTTCGATAAGTGGACCCGAGTTGGATCTAGGTAACACTCGATGGATAAGGGACTGCATACACAATAAAAAGGGGATCATTTTATCATGAACACACGATGCTAGTTGAAACAGTCCTTAGTGGGTGCAGAGAAATAGAAGTGGGTGTGATAGCCAATTCTGTTAATCTTACCTTGTCTTGTTTTAGGATCATCTTATAACTATGGTATGGTTCTAAGTTCAGTTTGTTCATGTCATAGTCCTTTTCTTGTTTACATGCTGAAGTATAACTGGACTTACTAGACTTATGTCTGACCTACTTTGTTTTCTCCTCTTTTCTTCTATTCCCCCCCAGGTAGCCAGGGAGGGAATAGCTCAGCTCATTTTGGACCGTTGCTCTTTCCGAGCTTGAAGATTCTTTGACGCATTGCTTTGAACTCCATTTTCTGCTGCTATGGCTGGCTCATGCTTTATTTGGGAATATCATTGTCAGTTTATGCTTCTTTATTTTAAACAAGACAGATGCTTTGTTGTAATAAGTATTGGTGTTGTAAAACAATCTTTGTACAAGCCGTTGTTAATCAATAAAGGTTATTTATTTTCTGTTGCTTTATTTGTCTATCTTGTAATTTTTATGCATCTTGTACCAAAAATGCTCCACCGAAGTTAAGGCATTCCCTTTGCGAGTGACCTTTACGGAAGTGGGGTGTTTTACTTGGTATCAGAGCTGAAGGTTACCGGATCAGATAAAAAGATTTGAAAATTATTTTCAAACGGTTTTAAAAGAAGTATTTTTCAAAAGTAAAGTTTTGTTTTAAAGGCATATTCCCCAAAGCCATATGCACTATCTTTTGATCCTCTGTTTGAATCCTTGTTTCCTGTGTCTCTGGGTCTCCTGGCTTTCTGGGTGGTAACCTCATCGCGACATGGTTCCGTAGGCTTGATAGAGACTACGACATCTGTCAAAGGGCGAAGAAGTGCCCAGCTTCCATATATAGCCGCAGTAGTTTCACCCGCGGCTAATTTCCTTCCAAGCTTTAAAGGTTTTTTTTTCATGCAATGGAGGCAGCTTTTGAGAGACATGTCGTACACAGGGATGGTAAAGATGAGAATGAGGGAATTTGGCTAAGGAGCTCAACCCAAGGCCGAGAAACTCGTAGATATGGACTTTGTCCGCAAAGGAAGGAAGAATAGAAATAATAAATCCCACGACAAGAGGAAGTGTCTTTTCTGTGGTATAGCGGGTCATTTAATTGTAAAAAGAAGAAAAGTAGTTGTTTCCAGCATGGTGAGGCAGGCATCATAGCAAGGATTGCCCAAAAGACAAGGGCAAGGGCAGAGGACATGACTTACTTCTGGAGAAACGGAATCATGCTCCCATGGCACCAGGGCAGGAGGGAGGTAGAAACGTTTTGTGGAAAATTTAATTTTCCTTTTTTCGAACTTTGGCACTTCATGATCTTTTCTATCTGCTTTCATAGTTGAGTTTCTACACCCTAGTACTTGTATAGTAGAAGATCCCATTATTGTCTCAAATCCAATTTGTGTTTCGACTCATTTATCCTTGGTTTGTAAGGATTTGAGAGTAGCTGTGAGATTAAGTGGGATAATGGGCAATGGGATTGATTCTAGGCATGAATCAGTTAGCTAGTAATCGTGAAAGGAGGGTAGTTAGACTTTTGACTTGTTTCGGGAATGCCCTCAAAATTTCATGCGATCCTAAGGGATCAGTTTGTCTTAGCTACCTAAAATCACTTTATTTATATATCGACAATTTTCGATCCGTTGGAGTAGTCCATGAGTACGCAAGATGTTTTGATTAAGGTAGGGGTTTTCCCCCTAAAACTCGAGATAGACTTCCGCATGTATCTAGATGACACTACAAAGCCAGTTATGCGAACAACGTTAATTTTGGAGCAAGATTGGCGAGGATAGCCAGAGTCGGTTAAGCTCTCAATTGTTTGGTTGTTTTGCTAGTATGATCTCACATAGATCGTCCAAATTCGGAGGAGGTATCCCTTGGGTGCTTCTCTGATATTGGTTTAGGCCTTTGGGGCTTGTACTTGAGGGATGTCGAGTTCGACTAGGATGGTTTGTGTGAGAAATAAATGGTTAGGGCTGGCACCCTAAGTAAGACTGACCTTAAGGGAGGTAAAAAGCACATAGCAACCATTAGCTTTAGACCCTCAGATTTGTAACATGATGGATAAGCTAAGTAGAGGAGAGACCTCTAATCATCTTAGGATATACACTTGGTATCATGGTTAACATCTGTTTATCTTGGAAGGGAAGTTCGACTACATTGGATACCCTTTAGCACAGTAAGTGACCAAGGTCCTATCTTTACTAGTGAGTTGTGGAAATGGAGGTCAAGAAGCTTCGCAACCATGAAGTTAAGGTACAGTGGAGAGTAGCTCACGAAGATGCAACTTAAAAGACTGAAGACTAGATACGCGCATCATACCCTTTTTGAGGGTATATCCTTGATATAGAGTCCGAGTTTGCGTGAATCGGACTCCGTATGAAGGAGTTATGGCCTTCGGAAGAATCAAGAATTAGAACGATTCAAATCAAAATTCAAAATTCAAATCCAGAAGGAGAAATGGCCTGGGCGGGAAATTTCCCGCCCAGGGGATCAGGTCGACCCTAGTGTCGACCTCCCCTATACAAGTCGACCTGGGGGTCGACCTACCCCGCCCCCCCTCGGGCAGATCTGAAAACCGACGAGTTGTGACTCCCTGCTGAGTCATTAGGGCTGAGTTGGCTATTCTGGATAACTCTATCTTGTCTTAATGGTCTTGATTGATTCTGAGATGATCTGACGGCTCCTATTCAATCAAATCTCTATAAAAGCAACCTAATACCTCAACCATAAATCATATTAAAAATCAAACCAAGAGCCATCATGCTGCCATTAGACAACCTAGAGTAGCCGCCACTTGAAGCTAACAAAGAGACGAACCAAGCTAAATCAAAACTAAATTAAAAGAACGACTAATCTACATCAAAGGAAAGCTATTCAGCTTCAGAAAACAGATTTCAGAAAAACAAGACTTGGCTATATTTTGTAAGTACGGTTATATTTCCGATTTAAACATTAATTGGAAGTCATGCCTTGTAAGAAACTGATATTAGAACAGTGCCTATTAGTTTATCTATGTGGATTCATGTTTATTCATGTGATTTTCCTATGTTATATTCTTGTGTCGAAACTACTGGATGATACTTGTATATATTTACATGAAATTATCATGTTTTGTAATTTCCCTATGTCATGATCATGTGATGAAACTAATTGGGATTAATGTTCTCATGTAGTATGTTTGTGGTTTTTATATGTTTACATGAAGCCATCATGTTTGTTGATTTTCCTAAGTTATGCCATATGCAAGTTCATGAGGCTAAGCTATGTTCACATAATCCTATAGGTCTAAATTCACATGACTTTATGATTAGATCTATATATGTTAATTTAAACATGTTTATAGGTTAGATCCAAGTTATATCTATATATGCTAATTTAATGTAAGTTACATATTTTTTTTATGTTAGATCCAATTAAGATCTACATATGTTTATGGGTATGCAATGTAGGTCTGTATATGTTCATGGGTATGTAATTTGGATCTATGTTAGTTCTCGCAATGGAGATTAGTAAATCTAATTTATTCACACTTACATGCCATGTCAAGTTCATACATATATTTATATGTTAAGATTATATTTATATTGTATGGAAGTTGTATGACATGATTCCCCAAAATTTATAAGAACCTATCATGGTGTGAATTAATCTATCATGGTTAGAAACTGGGTGATTCCCTTATGCTATGTTGCACACAAGTTGTTAGGCTAAATAATGTTCGTACAACCTTATATGTTTAGATCTACAACCTTATATGTTTAGATCTATGTTAAGTAGATCCAATCCCATGCAAGTTCAACCTTACATGCCCAAGTCTAGTTTGTGTAGATCTATGTAAAGTTCACATGCTTATGATTCATACAAGTTTATTATCATATGCCAAATTTATATGTCACATTTTTTTATGCTATTGGAATATTTCATGCTCTATGCTTTTCTCATTTTTATGAGTTAGGCAAAATATCGAGCCTAACACTATATGTAATTTTGTGAACGTACAACGGGGGTAACGTTGGGGAAAACATGAAATTAAATGTAATTGGCATGTTGTCACATAAGTATGTAAATGAATAATGGCATGAAATGGTATAATTTATATACCATTAGGCTTGGACATAATTAAAATATGTGACTTGAAAACTTAAAGAAAAATTTACATATATACTTGACATAAATGACAAATGTGTAAATTTAGTAAAAGACGAATATGCCTAACCCGAGGTTAGTCTGAGTTATGGTGTAAACCTGCCCAGAACCAACCGGCACATCCAGTAATCACAACAATACCTGTCTCATGTGGGAGGTTAGTGCATCAAGCCCAGAAAGACCCGAGGTTAGACTGAGTTGTGGTGTAAAACTGCCCGGAACCGACCGACACATCCAGTAACCACAACAATACCTGTCTAATGTGAGTGGTTGGTGCTTTAATTAATTAATTAAAGCTCATGAACAATCAAGCTAGAAATGGTGAGGTTAAGTAATTAAGGAAACACTTAACCAACTTAACATGTTAGTAAGATAAGAAGTGTGGGGTTAAGTAATTGAGAAAACACTTAGCCATTTCAACATGTTAACTAGACAAGATTGATAGGGGTTAAGCTAATTTGGACACTTAACCAACTTAACATGTTAACAAGGCAAGATTTGTAGGGGTTAAGTAACTAAGGAAACACTTAACCATTATAACATGTTAACTAGACAAGTGGGTAAGGTTAAGTAAATGTTTAACCATTATAACATGTTAACTAGACTAGAAGGTGGGGTTAAGTAAACTTAGAACACTTAACCGATCTAACATGTTAACCAAACCAGAAGATGGGATTAAGTACACTTAGAACACTTAACCGTTATAGCATGAATAGGGTTAAGTTATTGAGAAACACTTAACCAATATAACCTGATAAACGAGGAAGGTTAAAGAACACTTAACCAATTTAACTTGATATACGGGTGGGTTAAGTCAACGTGAACCACTAGTTAACATTTAACCAATTTGACTTGATATATGGGTGGGCTAAGTCAACGTAAACTGCTGGATAACACTTAACCAATTCAACATGACAAGTGAATGGATTAAGTTAACTTGAATTAACTGATGACACTTAACCAATCCAACATGACGAGAGAGAGAACTAAGTAGTATACCTTAGTTAAGAGGACTAAGTTGTATACCTTAGTTAAGAAAACGAACGATTCAGGAAATGAAGTAGTAAACCTTAGTCAAGAAATCCACATAGAACACAAGAAGGAGCGAACGTCCGTCTGATCATGAAGAAGGCTCCAATGAACTGGGTTACGAAGCACGTGGCTTCGAGGGGACGTGAGGGTACTCTTGGTATCCCAGTGTGAGGCTGCAGATGATCCTCCTGGGCTCACAGAGGATAAGGTCTGCATTAGAAGAGCCAAGGGTATGCCTTGGTTGTAATAATAAGGCAACCTAAAGACTAGGATGGACCAGCGTGATTCGGCGAGACCAGTTTTTGTCCTGTGATATCAACTCATCGTCTACCTACCATCTTGAGCCAGTCGAGATACGTGAAGCGGAAAGGCGGAGAACTCCAACATACCATATACTTTCTATCTAGTTATGGGTGAGGTTGACCCATAGGTTTGTGGGGGTATAGAGGGGCCTGCGTACAGTTCTCATTCTTGATTTTCTTGGGTGCCTTTCATTAGTTGAGGGAGGGGTCAAGTGGTACCATAGCCACACACAGATAAAAGCAGACCTTAGCATCTGCCTCGGTTGATAACTGAAAGCTCCCGACCGAGTTCCGTGTTTCTTGATTAGCCCTGCCACGGGACTCGGGTCGCACATATAGAGGACATGTGCATCTAGACATCGATAACGATTCACGACACATACGTGGGGAAAGTCTAGGAACATATACCGCTCTGGGTAGTGCGTCCTAGACTAGGGGGCATCGTTCGATAGGTAGCATAATCCCTAGTTGGACATAGGTCGCGTAAACCCTGAATCCGAGAAGCGTTCAATAGGTAGAATAAACCCCAGTGGCCCTGGGTAGCGTAAACCCTGGTTGAATCTAGGAAGCGTTCAATAAGTAAACCCTAGTTGGATCTAGGTAACACTCGATGGATAAGGGACTGCGTACACAATAAAAAGGGGATCACTTTATCATGAACACACGATGCTAGTAGAAACAACCCTTAGTGGGTGTAGAGAAATAGAAGTGGGTGCGATAGCCAATTCCGTTAATCTTACCTTGTCTTGTTCTAGGATTATCTTATTACTATGGTATGGTTCTAAGTTCAGTTTGTTCATGTCATAGTCCTTTTCTTGTTTTCATGCTGAAGTATAACTGGACTTACCAGATTTATGTCTGACCTAGTTTGTTTTCGCCTCTTTTCTTCCCCGCCAGTGCCATATTTTTTAGCATAAAAATAACAAATTAAAGAAAAATTAATTTGAAAAAAAAAGAATTTGATAAAACGGGTTGCGCCATTGCATTCGTCTCGGAATTCTGCTCGAGATAGAGTCCGAGTTTGCGAAAATCGGACCCTGTATGAAGAAGATATCTTTAAATTAAATATTGCAGCAAAACATGAGAAAAGAAGAATATTTAGAATTGTTCTAAGGATTGTAAGCGAAAGACTTAGTAGCTCATTTGGTTGTAACATGTGACTTGCATACAAGGGGTACAGAGTTCGATCCCCGCCAGTGCCATTTTTTTGTTTTAGGGGAATGGCTAAAAAAATGGCTTAGTGTGAACGCAGTTCAAAAAGTGGTTTAGTGTGAAAATGGTTAATTGGGAAGATATATATAAATATATATATATATATATATATATATGACGTGTATGCATCATGTTGCGTACGTGGCGCATTTTTGGTTGTCAAGGATTGTTTTTTTTCATGGCCTTCTCTGATAGGATTTCTGACAAATTAAAGGTAAGAAAGATTTATGCATGTATAAATAGATATTTATATATATGGGTAATTAATGTATACAGTAAAGGGAGAATATGTAAAACTAATTTGTAGATGTATGTTAATATGGCATTGATTTGAAAAATATGTGATTAACCTTGGTTTGTATATGTGTTTGTGCCAAATTTTCATTCATGTTAATTGATATTAATTAAAAAAGAATAAAAGATGAACATTTGTTACATTAATATTAAAGTAGAAGGTTATTAATACATTTTCTGTGTCATTCCTGACCTATTGCTGAGTCATTCCTGACCTGTTGTTGAGTCACTGGGATAACTCTATTTAGTCTAGACGGTCATGATTGCTCCTGTGTGATCCAATGGCCAATATTAATCTAAATCTCTATAAAAGAAACCTAATACCTCAACCCTAAATGGTATTAAAAATCAAACCAAGAGCCGTCATGCTGCCATTGGACAACCTCGAGTAGCCGCCGTTCAACTTGAAGCAAATTAAAAGAGACAAACCAAATCAAATCAAAATTAAACTAAAACAACGATTGTCTACATCAAAGGCGAGCATTTCAACTTCAGAATACAGATTCCTGAAATCAAGATCGTCTTTTGATTGTAGGTTTAGTTATCTTTTAAATGTGAACAAATTTAAGACGTGATTTGAAATAAAATGAAATATAGAACTGTACCATGTTCTATAATAATGACGATGCTATTTCTTGTGATGATTTTGTCATGAATGTCTTGGAATGATTGTGGTTTATCGGATTTATCATATTATGTTGAAATTGGTGTTGGATCTATTATGATTTGGGAATGAAACTATCATACCATATGCAACTTTATCCTTTCATGATATGGTACATGCTAGTTTTTAGGCTAATTAATATTTATATATGCCTAAATATTTAGATCTATATGACTACATGTTTAGATCTAAAAAACTTTATGTGCTTAGACCCATGCTAATTAGATCTAAATCAAGATCTATATATGTTCATATGATTAATGCAAGTTATAAGTTTTATGTTAGGTCCAAATCCAGATTTATATACTTATGTTCATATGCAAGTTACTTGTTAGATCCAAAACTAGATCTATATTTATATGCATGTTTATAAAGTGGATTCATGCAAGTTCACATGTTCATTATTGTTAGATCTATTTCACACCTACATGTTAAAATAAAAAATTTACATGCTTTGATAATGGACATGTCATGATTATGTCATATTCTAGTTTATAAATAAAGTTATTTTCACACATGCCTAAATCTGCATATTAACATGTTTAGGCTTATGATTATTTATGCAAGTTCATGTGACATGTTTATTGAGTTAAGGAATTCAAGATGTTTTGATCAATGACAAGGAGAAATTCTAGATCGACAAAAAAGAAGAGATTCGATGGTATTCAATATTAGAGGTTGATTATTTAGTGTTTAGTTGAGTTACATTTGTTAAAATCTATCCTCAAATAATCATATACCTCAATGTATTTTTTTGGAATATATATGTGAATATATGTATGCACATTCATTGTGCATACTGCCTGAACCGGTCGACCATTTTCATTTTGGACGGTCGACCGTTTCTGGGCAGAATGCACAATGAACGTGCACACATATATATAACGTATATATATTCAAATACCAGTCTACTGGTCATTTTTTACCAGTCCACTGGTCTACGAACTGAAGCCATCTTTTCGAATAGACACCTTATTTCATCAATGGTTATGATCCTTTCTTTTCACCAAAAAATCATCTCTATCCATTGCTTCTCTTCACCAATGATTACATCTCTCCATCCTCTATAAAAGCAACATGAAATCATCATTTTAATTACAACAATTCTTTCTATTCTTGCTATCTAAGTGCTGATTTCATTCTTACTCTTTAAAAGCATTCAAAAGCTCACTATTCTCATATATCGTTATTTGAATCCTTGAATCTATATATTATTCTTTAGATTCAAACAACGATATCATCTTCCAAATCTTCATAATATCAAAATCATATTTGAGGATAAGATTATAGGAAGGTTGTACAAGAATTGACAAACTCGTGTTATTAAGAACACACATTGTCAAACTACAAGTTTATATCTTGTTTGAAGTCCTCAGTGTTGTAAGAGGCGAGTTGTGAAGTCCTCGTGTTGATAGAGGCGTGAAATCCTGTTCGGCTGCTTGGGTGTTGTGAACCTGTTTTATTCAGGGTTAAGTGAGGATAGTGTTTAGTGAAATTCCAGATAGGAGATCTGGGAATGGATGTAGAACGGTGCTCCGAACCAATATAAAAATCCCTGGTGTGATTTTTCTATTACTACATTTACTTATTTGTGATATTGCTACTGTGAGATCTTTATTAGTATATATCATATATTCCGCATATCCATATTACTGATCCTACCTAAAGTCATCTATCGACACTTTCATTTGGTATCAGAGCAAGGTCATCTCATAACCGTAACACAGTTATTTGATATATTCTAGTAATATGGCAAATAACGCAAGCACTAGTAACACCACTTACACAGAAGGTCAGTCAACACATAGACCTCCTTTCTTTAATGGCCTAAACTATAACTATTGGGCAACACGTATGGCTTTTTATACGCAATCAACAAGTTATGATGCTTGGAATGCTACTTAGAAAGAAATAGTCAACCCAACAACTGAGTATGCAGAATGGACAGCTGTTGAGAAAACCGCAGCTGCTGTAAATGCAAAAGCAATAAATATGTTGTTTTGTGCATTAGATCAAAATGAATATAACCGTGTTAGTATCTGTACCTCTGTATATCAAATTTGGAAAACGCTAAAAACCACTCATGAAGGTACTAACAAGGTTAAACAAGCAAAAATAGCTTTGATGAAAAGTCAATTTCAAAATTTCAAAATGAAGCCGAATGAAACAATCAATAAGATGTATTCAAGGTTTCAAACCATTCATCATGCTCTTATCGGTTTAGGACAAAAATATTCTGATTTTGATGTAGTTTCAACAGTCCTACATTCACTGACTAATGAATGGGAAGGAAAAGTATTAGCAATAGAAGAAGCTAATGATCTTTCCACCATGAAGCCAGATGAATTGATAGGAAATCTTATGTCCTATGAAGCTAACTTGCAGGCTCGAAAAGAACAAAAAGAAGAAAAGAAAAATGTAGCTTTTCATGCTGAGAAAGATGAAGACGTCTCAGATTCCGAAGATGAGGATCTAGCATTCATTGCAAAAGGATTCAAAAAATTCTTAAAGCAATGAAAAGTTAGTCGATACAACAGAAAGAAGTTCGGATCAAATAAGCCATCATCATCAAATGTAGAATGCTTTAACTGTCGTAAGAAGGGACACATGCAAAAGGATTGTCCAGAACAAAAGAAGAAGACAGAAAATGACAAATTCAAACACAAAAAGGACAAGTCAAAGAAACGGGCATTCTCAGTGACATGGGATGATTCAGACTCATCTTCATCTGATAGTGAAAGTGACTCAGACAATGAACAAGCTAATGTATGCTTTATGGCTAAAGAAGATGAGGTACAAATTCCGACTTTTGAAGAAATTCTAGATATAAATGCTGAGTTAATGTATAAATTTAAAGATGTAAAACGATAATGCAAGCAAGCTCAACCTGATTTAAGTAGAGCAGAATTTGAACGAGATATGTTAAAAGACGAGAAGAAAATATTAGAGGAGGAACTTGAAAAAGCTCAAGAATCATCATCTAATATTGATTCTCAACCATCTCTTTTGAGTCAAGAAATTGAAACTCAAAAAGAGAAAAATGATGCTCTAACTACCGAAAATCATGAGCTTAAGGCAAAAGTCAAGATGTTAGACCTTGAAAAAGCTAGTTTACAAACAAAGTTAGACGACATTACTCAAAATGTTTCTAACTTTAACAAAGGTCAAGAAAATTTGACAAAAATTATTGAAAGTTCATAAACAGCTACAAATAAACAAGGTTTGGGATATAAAAACAAGTTATCAAGAAACATCTTGGTAAAAGAAAAAGGAAAAATAAGGAAGTACGAGAAACTAAAGCTAAGAAAAATCTTAGTTTATTATATTCCAAACCAAAACTGATTGTGAAATTTCAAAAGAAGAATGTCAAATCTATAAAAATGTGAGTTCCTAAAACAAATAACAATTTGATTAGGAACAAGTACATTCAAATTTTTTTGAGTTATGTGCATCATAATCCAAATTATGTATATAAAGGGGGTACCGGACCCGTATGGGTTTGGACTCCTAAGACCTAACTCTTAGGACCCTATAAAAAGGTGGATACCATGGACTTAATTTTATTTTTTGCAGGTCCCACTTAAGAAAAGAGGAAAGTGGATACTAGACAGTGGTTGCTCGAAGCATATGACTGGAGACAAGAGCTTATTAACAAATATCACTTATTCGGATGGTGGCTCAGTCACTTTTGGAGATAATTCAAAAGGCTATATTATTTACTAATGTCATGCTAGTTAGGAATTTGAAACATTATTTACTAAGTATCAGTCAATTGTGCGACAAAGGTTTTATCATTTCTTTTTCGGATAATAAATGTAGTATTTTAGATAAAGATCGAAATATAGCTTTTGAAGGATATAGAGACAGAAACATCTATATTCTGAATATGAATACCAATCATAATTCAGATATGTGTCTTGTAGCAAATGATAATGATCCATGGCTATGGCACAAACATTTATGTCACATAAACTTCAGAACTATTGACAAGCTAGCCAAGAATGATCTAGTTAAAGGACTACCCAAAGTAAGCTTTAAGGTTGATAGTCTTTGTGATGCATGTCAATTAGGAAAATTGACCAAATCGTCTTTCAAAACCAAGAAAGTCATATCAACGTTACAACCATTGGAGCTATTACATATGGATTTATTTGGACCAACACAGGTTCAGTCAATAAATCATAATCGATATGTGTTTGTAATTGTTGACGATTAGTCTCGATATACATGGGTAATTTTCTTGAAAAACAAAAGTGACACTTTCAAACATTTCAAATCCTTCGTCAAAAGAATTCAAAAATCAAAAGGGCTTAAAGTTAAAAACATAAGAAGTGATCATGGCGGAGAGTTCGAAAATAATGATTTTGAACATTTTTGCACAAAGAAAGGTGTAAATCATAATTTTTCGTTTCCTAGAACTCCACAACAAAACGGAGTTGTGGAACGGAAAAATTGGACTTTACAAGAATGTGCAAGAACATTATTAAATGGATCCACTCTACCAAAACATTTTTGGGCAGAAGCTGTTGCAACAGCGTGTAATGTTTTGAATCGTGTATCTATTCGACCTCTGACCAAAAATACATCCTATGAGCTATTTAATCAAAGAGAACCAAATATCTCATATTTCAAAGTTTTCGGTTCTAAATGCTTTATTTTAAATACGAAAGACCATCTTGGAAAATTTGATTCCAAATCCGATGAAGGTATATTTGTCGGATACTCGGAACGAAGCAAGGCCTATCGTATATTTAACAAGAGAACTAAAACTATTGAAGAGTCACTTCATGTTTCTTTTGATGAATTATTTAAATCATCTCATATCGTATCAGATGACGAAGAAGCCATAGTCACTGATAATCCTGTCATCACAAATAACGACTCTGACTCAGAAATTATTGACGATATCCCTCAACCTGCTGTGATACCTTCTTCACCAAGATTTAGATCTCCTCCGAGAATTCTAAGAGATCATCCAGTTCAAAATGTTATTGGAGAAGTAACATCACAAAATAGAACAAGAAGTTAACTAAATCAAATGGGTCATGTCGCATTCCTTTCAAATATTGAACCTAAGAATCCGAAAGAAGCTACTACTGATGATTACTGGATCATTGCCATGCAAGAAGAACTAAATCAGTTCGAGCGCAATGATGTCTGGGAACTTGTTCAAAGACTGACTGATCAGTCAGTCATTGGTACGAAATGGGTCTATAAAAATAAGGCTGACGAACAAGGAAATATAACCAGAAATAAAGCAGGATTAGTAACACAAGGATATAATCAGGAAGAAGGTATCGATTATGAAGAAACCTTTGCTCCCGTAGCTTGATTAGAAGCTATTCGAATTTTACTCTCCTTTTCTTGTCATCATGATTTTAAACTTTATCAAATGGATGTCAAAAGTGCCTTTTTAAATGGATTTATCAAAGAGAATGTATATGTCGAACAACCTCCTTTGCTCGTACATGAGAAATATCCTGATCACGTATATAAACTTAAGAAAGCTTTATATGGATTGAAACAAGCACCTCGTGCTTGGTATGAACGATTAAGAAGCTATCTTATCGATTCTGGATTTCAAATTGGTAAAGTTGATCAGACTCTATTCATTAAACATTCTCAAAAAGATATATTAGTTATCCAAATATATGCAGACGACATTATCTTTGGTTCAACAAACGACGAACTTTGCAAAGAGTTTGCAAATATTATGACCAAAGATTTTGAAATGTCTCATATGGGAGAACTATCGTATTTCCTTTGTCTTCAAATCAAACAACTTTCTAACGGTATTTTTATTAGTAAAAAAAAATACTGTGGAAACTTAGTTAAACGCTTCGGTTTAGAAAATACCTCTGGTACCACACATCTTGAAAAAGATGAACATGGTAGGAATGTTGACCAGAAATTATATAGAAGCATGATTGGTTCTCTCCTGTATCTTACCGCGAGTCTTCCTGATATTATGATGAGTGTTTGTTTATGTGCAAGGTTTAAAGCTAATCGTAAAGAATCACATTTACGAGCTGTAAAACAAATAATACGATATCTTAATAATACCAAAGACTTTGGTCTTTTCTACCCGAAATATTGTCCATTTGAATTAGTATCGTATAGCGATGCTGATTTCGGTGGCTCTCGCACGGATAGAAAGAGTACAAGTGGTAAGTGCCATTTTATTGGAAAATAACTTGTCTCTTGGTTTAGTAAGAAACAAAATTGCGTTTCACTCTCGACATGTGAAGCTGAATACATATCAGCTGCTCTAGCTTGTACTCAAGTTTTATATATGCAACAAACACTTCGAGATTTCGATATTCATTTATCAAAGTCCATCATATATTGTGATAACACAAGCGTAATCAATTTATCAAAAGACCTAGTCAATCATTCCCGAACAAAGCACATTGATATTCGACATCATTTCTTAAGAGATAATATTGAAAAAGGAACAATATGTCTCGAATATGTCCAGACTGACAACCAATTAGCAGACATTTTTACCAAGCCTCTACTCGAATCTAGTTTTATCTCTTTACGTAGAGAGCTCGGCTTGATTTCTAGAAACGAACTTGGTGTATAATATATATAAATATATATATACACTATTGAGTTCTTCTCTAGCTGGTACATTCATTTGTTTTTTAACTTAGCTAATTAATAGTCTTTTACTATTATTAGCAATTCATTTTGAGCTTTACAAACTTTTAGTGGTTCATATTTTTTGAATGCTTTCCATCCATTACTTCCTACTTCATAAAAGCTATAAATACATACTCCTTCTTATTGTTTTCTGCATCACTTTCTTAGTGTCTAGTTTTAACATTCATACACAAGTCCATATACTCTTATGGCACACATATGAGATGAATGTGCTCAACGATCTTACATCTCGGTCACTAGCTCCGAACCTGAGGAGTACTACTCTCCGGATACACCAAAGAGCAGACCGGAATGTTCGCATACTCCTAGACATACACCCAAACCAAAACGAGCTAAGAAAGCACTATTTTGTTCTCCGGGTATGAGAGAGAAGATCAATGAAATTCATCACTACCAGATACATCAGTTGGATCTCCAGCGTCAACTGCATTATGAACAAAAACTCACATCTGATCGTTTAACTCTCTTAGAACGAATGGCGTCATTTTTCTGTAGCACGGATAGACATGGGGTACACGAACCAATACCAATGCCACACCCTCCGTCTACATCTCGAAGTCCTAACTCATGGGACCGTAATTATGCGAGAAATGAAGGATCAAGAGAAAATTGGTCGTCATGGACGCCGAAAGTTTCGAATATTCAAGAAAAATCCGAAGACAAGTCATCTACCTCTCATTAAGTTATATCATTTTTAAAACGTTTATGTTGCATAATAATTTTTTTAGTTTTAATTCTTATTTCTGTATTTGTTTTCATAATATTCGTTCAAAATTCATGTTGAGTTGAAATAAATTAAAGTTCTCTATTTTCAAAATTTTCAGAAACCAGAAAAACAAGCATACACAGGAACGGTCGACCGTCTGGAATAGACCAGTCGACCGATAAAGGTCTCTGGAAATGTTTATTTTGTTGAACCGGTCGACCGCCTGAAAACTACCAGTCGACCGTTCAATTCTCTGGAATTTTTTTTTCAACTCAAAAGTACACCAGTCGACCGTTTATAATCCACCGGTCGACCGGTAATGTTCTCTGGAATTTATTACCCCCAGGAACCAGTCGACCGTTTTTAATCCAATAGTCGATCGGCAAATTTCCCTGGAACTTATTTACCTAGGAACCAGTCGACCGGTCCAAAAATAACGGTCGACCAATCATGCGTTTTTTTTCTTCAGTTTTCTCTGTCCAAATCAACATGTCGAATCATTTTTACTACATCCTTTCACTGATTATTTATTTATCTCCTTCTCTAACTTTTGAAAAACCAAAAACCCCCAAATCAATTTCTTTTTATTTTTCAATGGCATCTCCTCAAAAGAAATCCAAAAAATCATCCTCCACTCCACTTCAACCTATAGATGCTAACATCAAACAATGGCTCATGGATCCTATTGCAGTGAAATGAAGGAATGCTATGAAGGATTACACCATTCACGAAGGTTCTTTCATAGATTTATTTTCTTTTATCACCTATGATGTTGAAGAATTGACGGTTAAGGCTCGTATAAAATCACCACTTAATTTTGATAAGAACAACACAGAGATTAATCATATTATGATTAGGTTGTTTTAAGCTAACCTTACCCTACAGAAATTCAAACCAGAGAATGCTTCAAATTGTCTTTGGTCCATAGTTTGTGGTCATCATGTTTTCATTTCGAAGGAAAGAATGGCCATGGTTCTCAGTTCACCTAATAGTAGTCAAGAATTTTCTTCTGATTTCTGTACAGTTCACACTCGTGATAGAATCAGTCATCTTTTTATCGAGGATCATAAAACGAGTACCAAGGCGATTAATTTATGACCCACAGCTCGAGTTATACATCATGTTCTTACACGATCTTTATTGCCAAGGGTTGGTAATTTTGACGCGGTTTATAAAGAAAATTTCAAAGCACTTTATGCGATTTATGGAGATATCGAGATAAATTGGATAAACATGATTTTCGACGAGATCCTACTTGTGAATGACCGCACAAGGCCACATCTATTTTATAATGAATATATTATGCGGCTATTACTCGATTGTGGAGTAAAATCTTGCGAATCTAAAATCTCCAAGCCAAAGTGCATTAACAAAGCAACTCGAAAAAGGATGAAGCTTCCTGACCCTTGTATGAGTATTATTACTTTTGATCAACACCAACAACAATGTCCTCAATAGACCACTTCTTCTACGATTCCCAAACCTAAGCCCGAAGAAGTCAGGATTCTTGACCCTTCGTCGTCAACTAAGGACTCGCTTGCACAAATTGCACAAAACCAATTCCTTCTAGAAGCTAGACTTAAAAGAACCGACACCAAACTCGACCGTTTGGATAAAAGCTTGATAAACGGTTCTCCAAGCTTAATTCCTTCTTTGGTACTATTTGGGATGCAATTTCTTGTGCATCGTCATCCTCCTCTGCTCAAATACAAGATCCGGGAAAACGCCCCATGCCTCCTACATTTACATGGTCAACATTGGAGGAAAGCACATCCTCAGGAAACAATGCTGGACGTGGTCGCGGGACTTATGAGACCGAGGAGGAAGAAGAAGGAACCAACGATGACGACGAATTGGAAGGAGACAAGGATGAAGGACAAAGTAAAGCCATTGATTTGGAATCTACGGAATCCGATTCTCCACCTCACTAGCTTATTATCATTCGCATTTTATGATAGTATGTTTTAATTTTATGCAAAATTTAAACCGGCACTTGTATATAAATAGTGTCGTATTTATTTTGGGTGTGTACGTCTTAAAACTGTAACACCCCACCTCCGTCAGTGCCACTCTTGCAAGCACACTGGCTTTGGAGGGGCGTTTAAACAAGGTAAACATGCATGCAGATATCACAAGACAGAACATATAAGTAAAACAGAGTAGTAAAGCAGCGGATTAAACTAGCGTTTCAAAACCATAGTCATATTACAACAAAGTACTTGAGCATTATTTTCCAATAAACAAAGTCTAGACAAAAGCATAAACTGAAAAATTGAAATATATAAAGTACTATCCCCAAAGTGAAGTGATAAACCATAGCTAGCTCAATGTCCAAAACCGTACATGAGCAAATCCAGAAAGTAAGCTGTAAAGATCCAAGCTAAGCTCCAATGTTCCCACCCTGAGAACCTGAGGGGGGGGGAACGGAAGAAAAGAGGCAAAAGAAAATAGGTCAGTCAAAAAGACTGGTAAGCCCTACTACTATCTGTCTATGAACTAGTAAAGTTAACTGGCATGAGAAGCTGGGATGAACATAAGGATAACAACATACTGGCATGGTGATTAACTAACAAGGTAGATAAAGGTGTCATCGCATAATCAAGGTTAAGTTTTGCACCACGGGTGTACTAGCATTCTAACATGTCAAGTAAAAACAAGAATTGATCCCTTGGCCCAAGCTTGGCCCAATATAACGAGGTGACCTAAATCAAGGTCCAACTACACAGTCTAGTCGATCGGCTCCCTATAAGCCTAAATCGTCAAGTGTCAGTGTCATGCGGCTTAATCATGTAATGTAGTTGACTGTGCAGGGTCCACCCTAGGGTGTATCTGGCCCTACGGTGTAACCCTCTGACACCATACCATGATGCACAGTCCAAACCTACCATTGCCCGTGTTCAACTCCGGACTTGATGTGCACGACCATGGTCCGCCTGAACAACCGGGGCATCATTCAGCCGTCTCTTTTGGTCTCTTACAATCAGCCCAGTAATCGTGCCCCACCCTAGCCTAGTCCTAGGGTCTTATGATGCTACCTAGAAGGTTACTGCTGAAAAGGACCACGCAACTAGGGTTTCTTAACGGGTTAAATGTGGTTAACCCGATCCAAACGTGGATTAAATCGGTTAAGAGTACCCAAGGCTCCTGACTTAACCTCGATTAATCCATCAAGCCCAAATTGGTTAAGTATTAAGTGGACCATGACTTAAGCCTAATCAGGAGGCATTAATTAACTTAATGCGCTTTAACCTCTCACATTAGACTTTGTTGTGGTTACTAGTTAAGCCGGGCGGGTCCGGGTAGCTTTACACCACAACTAGGTCTAACCTCGGGTTCGAGCACAACATGACCAACTTCTCACATTGGGTCTTATTGTTTGTAGCCACTAGTTAAGCCGGGCGGGTCCGGGTAGATTTATGCTACAAACTCAACCTAACCTCGAGTTGGCCACACTCATATTTTCTAAGTGTCATGTCCATTATGTTTCCAAAACATAATTACAAGTTAACATATCACGTCATGTTACAAAAATCATGTTCATGTCATTATGTTACCCAACCCCAACGTAATCCCATCGTTTACATAATCGCAACAACGCATAAAGGATAAAATAAGGAACTTGGCATAACCATGACATAAAGGTGTTGAAGCGACAAGTTTAACATGGTGGCATATGAAATGTACATATGTTCGTATACTTGCATATTGCATTATTAGGCTTCAAAAGCATGCATAAAACCAAACTTAGCATATGAGTGATACATGGTGATAAATGACATGTAGAAGTTGCTAGAAGTTCGCATTTTGCCTCACATGCAAGTTATCATAAGGGATATGATAACTTTCATGTTGCCAAAATGCAACCTTTAATATAAAGCTTGGAGCTTTATGCTAAAAACCTCAAGTTTAACTTGCATAACATGATAACATGATCAACCCAAACTTGCAAAACATAGCAACATGTGTCATACATAATGATTAAACCAACTTGCATAATGATCATCCAAACTTGCATATAATGATCAACCAAACTTGCATATAATGATCAACCAAACTTGCATATAATGATCAACCAAACTTGCATATAATGATCAACCCCAAACTTGCATCATTCATTTAACTTTAGAGTTCAAAGAAAGAAAGTAGAAAAGGGCTTACAATGCTATGAAGACACAAATAATTATTTATTATAAAGATTGAGACGAAGCCCTTACGCAAGCACCAAAAACCCAAATATGCAAGCTCCAAATGAAAACCCTTGAGCCAAATCAATAAAAACTCTTGCTTTGAAATAGAAATGTTGCAACTTGACTTGAATGCAAACTAAGAATACTCATACAAGCTTGAAAATACTTGTATGCACTCAAAATCTCTCATAGAAATAAACTTAGGAATTTTAGCATGAGAGTGGAGGCCATGAGAGGAACAATTTTGGCATAGTTTAGTTGTAGGAATGAATAATGATGATTTAGGCTAGGCTTAGGGGTCTTTTTATAGAGTTTTAGGATAGTATTAGCCATAGGATTAACCCTAGATTCAATCCAAGCCATCAAAGCATGTCTTGGGGAAGAAGTCAAGTGTAGGAACCATCTAGGGCCTTTAGATTATTGTTGAACCATGAGAATCATTCAAATGCAAAATCTGCATTTGAGCGAATCGGCCCACGGGTTGATAGCCAAACACCCTGGATTAACCCCTAGTCGACCCAGCGGGCTTGGGTCGACCTCAAAAATCGGCCGGTTCGGTTATTCCCCTCTCCCAATTCGCTGTTTTGAACATTTTTGCATATTTATTTATTTAATTTTCAATTATATATATATATATATATATATCAATATATATATATTTCTCTACGCAACCCATTTCACTTAATTAAGTATACTTTAATTTGTGAATTTTTCGTGAAACATCGCGAGGCCATATCTTGGTCATACGTACTCCGACTTTCGAAAACTCGGACTCTATTTCGCGTATTTTTCCGAGACGAACGCAATGGCACAGCCCGTTTCCCTTGATTCAGATTTTACAGTTTAATTCTGCCTCCATTTATGTTATAACATGTTATTCAAAAATACGGGTTGTTACATTCTCCCCTCCTTAAAGGATTTCGTCCCCGAAATCTCCAAGTTAGGAAGAACGTATCCTACCATCCATCATCCATCTACTCAAAACATCATCCACGAGCAATCATTGTCCTTAAAAGGTTCTAAATGTTGTATGACCATATGCAAAGGTGTGTGTATATGTACTTATCTAATGCGAAAATCAAGAGGTTACTGATTCAGTAGTCCCCCTTAATGCAAAATATGTTAGTGAAATGAGTCCATATGTATGCAAATTCCTAACATAATTTATAATCGCCACATGAGTGCACATAACATTCATCCATATGCAACATCCACGTGATAGCATAACAAGTTTTTATCCATGAATAAGCGTAAACACTAATGCATATGCGGTATGAAAGTGTGTGAGCTGATCTTAGTGCCTAACGTGTATTATGCATCCACGAGTATCCACTTGCAAATACTTGCAACCACTTGCAAACATCAAACACAACATGTTTCAAATACATGTTTCAACCAACGGTTTCTACCTAAGGTTCTCATGACAATATTTACGAAACAAGATAAACTAGATAAGCATGGATAGCAAAGGGAAGATATACCAATCTAGGAAAAGATATTGAAAATGTATCCTCCAAGAGAAATGGATAAAGCACGCGCCTCTTCTCCTTGGTTTCCCAAGTTGTGTCTCCCTCTGTTTCACTCCATTGCGCCTTAACAAGCTTAACTTCTTTGCTTCTTAGCTTCTTTGTCTTCATTTCCATGATACGAATCGGAGCTCGTCTCAGGGTTGCTTCATCCTCTACCTCCATGTCTTCAAGAATACTTGGTTCAACCACTTTGGCGGGTCTGTGCAAACACTTCCGGAGATGCGAGATATGAAAGACATTATGCACTCCGGCCAGCTTCTCGGCAATTCCACCTTATAAGTCATCTTCTCGACTCTTTCTATAGTAGGGAAGGGTCCTACGATCCTTGGTGTCAGCGAACCATATTTCGCAAAGGAGAATCTTCACAAAGACCATATCTCCAATTTTAAATTCCAAGTCTGTCCTTCGCTTGTCTGCATAGGATTTCTGTCTGTCTTGGGCCGTTCTTATCCGTCTTCGAATCAATTCAACCCTCTCGGATGTGTCCCTTATCATGTCGGGCTCAATTATAAGCTTATCCATCGTCTTCCCACTAACATGTTAGTGGCTTGCACGGCCTCCCATACGAAGCTTCAAATGGTGCCATCCCTATGCTGGCTTGATAGTTATTATTATAAGCAAACTCTACAAGAGGAAGGTGGTCTTCCCAAGTACCACTGAAGTCGAGAACACAAAACCTCAAAAGATCTTCTAGCACTCTATTCACCCTTTCGGTTTGGCCATCCGTCCGGGGGTGATAGGCTGTACTCAGATTCAATCGTGTACCCATTGCTTCTTGCAAACTGTTCCAGAACTGGCTAGTGAAAATTGGGTCACGATCGCTAACTATGCTAGAAGGAACTCCATGCAGCCGCACTATCTTTTGAAGATAAACAGATGCTAGCCGTGATACGGTCCCCTTGCTTTTCACCGGAATAAAATGGGCTCTCTTTGTAAATCTATCAATTATTACCCATATCCCATAAAGCCCAAGTAGTTTGGTGGCGAACTTCTTCACCCCAACCATATACCACAAATAGGCTAGCCATACTCCTTAGGGGGTTTGTAACAGAACTAAGATTGAGGATAGGACTGAGAGGATATACTTAAAAGGTAGCATGCGAGTAAGCTCTACGGAACAATAGGGATCAAGGATATACTCTTAGAAAGAGATTAAATGCGCGTATCTTGACTTCAATCTTCTAAGCCGCTTTTTCTTGTGCTTAATCCCATCGCGCCCTGACCGTCTTTTATCTTCGCAATTCCGTAGTTCTTAATTCTTGTTCCCAAAATATGAGTTAGAACTCATTTCACCATTGTTTCTCGTTCCACTTCCACTTATTCCTTGCCTAAAATACTTGGCTTAAACATAACTGCGTGCTCATGGTTCGTGCAAGCTTTCCAAGATTCGTTAGTGAATCTTGGATCTCATTTACATACTATACGGTATCCCACGCAGAAAACTATCTCTTGAAAAAAGTTCCAATCCACGTTGCCAAACTGGAGCTGAGGTAAGGGCTCTCTTGAGCCTTTGAAAAGCAAGCTCACACTCCAAGTCCCATGCACAGAATAAGTTCTTCTTCGTCAACTTAGTAAGAGGGGCTGAAATCTTAGCGAAGTCTCTGATGAACTTCCTATAGTAGCCCGCCAAACCGAGAAAGCTTCTTACTTCGGTTGCACTCCTAGGAGTCTTCCACAACCACTTTCGCGGGATCCACCGCTATGCCTTGCTTAGAAACTATATGTCCAAGAAACCGAACTTCCCTTCTCCAAAAACGACATTTGGAGAACTTGGCTTTCAACTGATGCGCTCTAAGCGTATTCATCACTTCCTTGAGATGCCTAGCATGCTCTTCCTCATCCTTTGAGAAGATCAGAATATCATCCACAAAGACAACAACAAACTTGTTAATGAGCTCCCTGAATACCCTACTCATCAAATATACGAAGTAGGCGGGTGCATTAGTCAAACCGAATGGCATGACAAGCCATTCAAAGAATCCATCTGGAGTCCTAAACGCAGTTTTATCAATGCTATCCTCAGCCACTCTAAGCTGATGGAATCCGGTGGCTAGATCGAGCTGAGAGAAAACAGAAGCACCTACAAGCTGGATCATCAATTCTCGGTAACGGGTGCCTATTCTTCTTTATCAGCTTGTTCAACTCTCGATAATCAACACATAGACGAAGCAAACCATCCGCCTTAGTAGCGAATACCACCGGAGCACCCCATTCAGAAATGCTTTGCCTAATAAAATTCTTCTCAAGCAACTCCTTGATTTGCTTACTGAGCTCCCTTCTTTCACGAGGGGCCATGTGCCTAACGGGCAATGATACTGGCTTGGCATTATCAACTAGATAAATTCGGAAATCTATCTCTCGTTTAGGGGGTAACCCCTTAACTTCTTCAAAGACATCAGGATAGTCTCGGACCACCCTTACAGATCGCAGATCATCGATGGACGAGTCGAGAGATTCAAGATAACATAACATGACGGGACCTCTAGGGTTACAAGAAATTTCTAGGGTATTACCTAGGTGACTCATGATCCTCACCACCCTAGGTTCACAATCGAGAATGGCTCCATAACTGGACAACCAATCCACCTCCAAAATCAACCCGTATCCCATAAACCCAAGAACCTAAACATTACACATGAATTCTATGCTTAAGATAGAGATTTTCAAATCCACACAAATCACAGGTAGATGGGCGGAACCTCCAATTGGATTTGAAACACAAACGGGATCCTTAACTAAGCTAGTACTTAGGTGCAAACTTTCAACAATATCAGAAGAGATAAAGCTATGCGATGCGCCAGAATCAAATAAGGTGCGAACAAGAAAATCAGAAATGTAAACATGAATTTCTATAAAAACTCTACCTCGATCAAAAGCTGGAAGAGCGAGGAGAGCCTGCAATTGCCCTCCAGAGGGTCCTACTTGCTGAGTTTGTCCTTGCCCTTGTCCATGCTTCTTGGGACAATCCTTGCTAAAATGTCCAGATTCTCCGCAATGAAAACACTTGCCTAACTTCCTCTTCTTCTTCCTGCAATCCTTGGCTATGTGCCCAGTGATCCTACAGAAGTTGCACTTTCTTGCCTTGTTGTTGTTCTTATCTCTTTTCTCGGTATCTTCCTTCTTGCCTTGGGACTCATTTTCCTTGACCTCCTTCTTGCCACTCTTATCTTCCTCTTGAAGTAGGGCCATATTCACCAAACCCTCGAAGGTCGCCCCCAGGGGTATATGAGATATGGCCAAACCGCGCAATGGCTCATTTAATCCTAGAGCAAAGCGTAGGGCCTTCTTCCGAGCGGTGTTAACCCATTCTAGACCGAACTGAGCAAGTTGATTAAACTTATCCACGTATTCTCTAACGGTCATGTCCCCTTGCTTAGTGATAGGTACCTCTCTAGCTGAAGGTTCTCTTCTGTCGATGATAGAAACTTTAGTCCAAACCTTCTCCTAAAGTCATCCCAAGTCTCAATGGGTCTAGTAGTGGTGGTGACTACCCACCAATAAGCAGCTTCCCCTTTCAATAGCCATACCGGCAACAGAAATTTCCTATGATCTTCCATATCAAAGATAGCAAAGAGGTCTTCAGTTTCCTTTAACCAGTTTCTTGCCTCCACGGGAGACTCCGTTCCGACAAAATTCTTGCAACCCATCGCCTTAAAGTCTTTGCAAAGCTTTGCGAAATCCTCTTGCGGATGCTGAGGGGGAGGAGGAACCTCAGCTACGGGAGGAGGAGAGATGTTAGCGACGGGGGAAGGAGGAGGAATGTTCGCGGGGCCGACTTCATTCGCCCTTGCCTCCATAAATCTCCAGAACCAGACGGGTACTTGTACGCCTTCCGGGATGTTAAAGCGATCGGCCATACTAAAACGAAGAAAAAGATAGATTCAGAATGAAGAAACAAAGGATAGTGCTATGGCTTTTGGGGAATAGCCTTTTTAAAATAACTAGACTTTTCTTGGAAAATACTTAATTGGTTTTGAAAATAGTTTCTCAAAAGGTAAGTTTCAAAAACACTTTTGCTCAAATCTTGTAAACCTTATGCTCTGATACCAAATGTAACACCCCACCTCCGTCAGTGCCACTCTTGCAAGCACACTGGCTTTGGAGGGGCGTTTAAACAAGGTAAACATGCATGCAGATATCACAAGACAGAACATATAAGTAAAACAGAGTAGTAAAGCAGCGGATTAAACTAGCGTTTCAAAACCATAGTCATATTACAACAAAGTACTTGAGCATTATTTTCCAATAAACAAAGTCTAGACAAAAGCATAAACTGAAAAACTGAAATAGATAAAGTACTATCCCCAAAGTGAAGTGATAAACCATAGCTAGCTCAATGTCCAAAATCGTACATGAGCAAATCCAGAAAGTAAGCTGTAAAGATCCAAGCTAAGCTCCAATGTTCCCACCCTGAGAACCTGAGGGGGGGAACGGAAGAAAAGAGGCAAAAGAAAATAGGTCAGTCAAAAAGACTGGTAAGCCCTACTACTATCTGTCTATGAACTAGTAAAGTTAACTGGCATGAGAAGCTGAGATGAACATAAGGATAACAACATACTGGCATGGTGATTAACTAACAAGGTAGATAAAGGTGTCATCGCATAATCAAGGTTAAGTTTTGCACCACGGGTGTACTAGCATTCTAACATGTCAAGTAAAAACAAGAATTGATCCCTTGGCCCAAGCTTGGCCCAATATAACGAGGTGACCTAAATCAAGGTCCAACTACACAGTCTAGTCGATCGGCTCCCTATAAGCCTAAATCGTCAAGTGTCAGTGTCATGCGGCTTAATCATGTAATGTAGTTGACTGTGCAGGGTCCACCCTAGGGTGTATCTGGCCCTACGGTGTAACCCTCTGACACCATACCATGATGCACAGTCCAAACCTACCATTGCCCGTGTTCAACTCCGGACTTGATGTGCACGACCATGGTCCGCCTGAACAACCGGGGCATCATTCAGCCGTCTCTTTTGGTCTCTTACAATCAGCCCAGTAATCGTGCCCCACCCTAGCCTAGTCCTAGGGTCTTATGATACTACCTAGAAGGTTACTGCTGAAAAGGACCACGCAACTAGGGTTTCTTAACGGGTTAAATGTGGTTAACCCGATCCAAACGTGGATTAAATCGGTTAAGAGTACCCAAGGCTCCTGACTTAACCTCGATTAATCCATCAAGCCCAAATTGGTTAAGTATTAAGTGGACCATGACTTAACCCTAATCAGGAGGCATTAATTAACTTAATGCACTTTAACCTCTCACATTAGACTTTGTTGTGGTTACTAGTTAAGCCGGGCGGGTCCGGGTAGCTTTACACCACAACTAGGTCTAACCTCGGGTTCGAGCACAACATGACCAACTTCTCACATTGGGTCTTATTGTTTGTAGCCACTAGTTAAGCCGGGCGGGTCCGGGTAGATTTATGCTACAAACTCAACCCAACCTCGAGTTGGCCACACTCATATTTTCTAAGTGTCATGTCCATTATGTTTCCAAAACATAATTACAAGTTAACATATCACGTCATGTTACAAAAATCATGTTCATGTCATTATGTTACCCAACCCCAACGTAATCCCATCGTTTACATAATCGCAACAACGCATAAAGGATAAAATAGGGAACTTGGCATAACCATGACATAAAGGTGTTGAAGCCACAAGTTTAACATGGTGGCATATGAAATGTAAATATGTTCGTATACTTGCATATTGCATTATTAGGCTTCAAAAGCATGCATAAAACCAAACTTAGCATATGAGTGATACATGGTGATAAATGACATGTAGAAGTTGCTAGAAGTTCGCATTTTGCCTCACATGCAAGTTATCATAAGGGATATGATAACTTTCATGTTGCCAAAATGCAACCTTTAATATAAAGCTTGGAGCTTTATGCTCAAAACCTCAAGTTTAACTTGCATAACATGATAACATGATCAACCCAAACTTGCATAACATAGCAACATGTGTCATACATAATGATTAAACCAACTTGCATAATGATCATCCAAACTCGCATATAATGATCAACCAAACTTGCATATAATGATCGACCAAACTTGCATATAATGACCAACCAAACTTGCATATAATGATCAACCAAACTTGCATATAACGATTAACCACAAACTTGCATCATTCATTTAACTTTAGAGTTCAAAGAAAGAATGTAGAAAAGGGCTTACAATGCTATGAAGACACAAATAATTATTTATTATAAAGATTGAGACGAAGCCCTTATGCAAGCACTGAAAACCCAAATTTGCAAGCTCCAAATGAAAACCCTTGAGCCAAATCAATAAAAACTCTTGCTTTGAAATAGAAATGTTGCAACTTGACTTGAATGCAAACTAAGAATACTCATACAAGCTTGAAAATACTTGTATGCACTCAAAATCTCTCATAGAAATAAACTTAGGAATTTTAGCATGAGAGTGGAGGCCATGAGAGGAATAATTTTGGCATAGTTTAGTTGTAGGAATGAATAATGATGATTTAGGCTAGGCTTAGGGGTCTTTTTATAGAGTTTTAGGATAGTATTAGCCATAGGATTAACCCTAGATTCAATCCAAGCCATCAAAGCATGTCTTGGGGAAGAAGTCAAGTGTAGGAACCATCTAGGGCCTATAGATTAAAGCTGAACCACGAGAACCATTCAAATGCAAAATCTGCATTTGAGCGAATCGGCCCACGGGTTGACAGCCAAACACCCTGGATTAACCCCTAGTCGACCCAGCGGGCTTGGGTCGACCTCAAAAATCGGCCGGTTCGGTTATTCCCCTCTCCCAATTCGCTGTTTTGAACATTTTTGCATATTTATTTATTTAATTTTCAATTATATATATATATATATATCAATATATATATATTTCTCTGCGCAACCCATTTCACTTAATTAAGTATACTTTAATTTGTGAATTTTTCGTGAAACTTCACGAGGCCATATCTTGGTCATACGGACTCCGATTTTCGAAAACTCGGACTCTATTTCGCGTATTTTTCCAAGGCGAACGCAACGGCACAGCCCGTTTCCCTTGATTCAGATTTTACAGTTTAATTCTGCCTCCATTTATGTTATAACATGTTATTCAAAAATACGGGTTGTTACAAAAACTTTAGGTACTTAACTTGCTTTTGGTATGCTTGGGTTGTATTATATGCTACAATATTGAATGCTTATTGTGCTTTTATAATTTGTGTGATCTCTATTCCTTTTTGTGAATGACAAAGGGGGAGATAAATGATACTAACAATGTGTTTTGCAGACATTTTTTTTTAAGTATGTATTTCAGGGAGAGTATACATTCAGGGGGAGTAATAAATTCTTTCAGATCTATATTGTCATCAATCAGAAAGGGGGAGAATGTTGAGTCAAGGATTCAAGATATTTTGATCAATGACAAGGCGAAATTCAAGATCAACAAAAAAGAAGAGATTTGATGGTATTCAATATTAGAGGTTGATTATTTAGTGTTTAGTTGAGTTATATTTGTTAAAATCTATCCTCAAATAATCATATACCTCAATGTTTTTTTTAATATATATGTGAATATATGTATGCACATTCATTGTGCATACTGCCTGAAACCGGTCGACCGGTTTCATTCTGGACGGTTGACCATTTCTGGGCAAAATGCACAATGAACGTGCACACATGTATATAATGTATATATATTCAAATACCAGTCTACTGGTCATTTTTTACCAGTCCACTGGTCTACGAACTGAAGCCATCTTTTCGAATAGACACCCTATTTCATCAACGGTTATGATCCTTTCTTTTCACCAAAAAATCATCTCTATTCATTGCTTCTCTTCACCAATGATTACATCTCTCCATCCTCTATAAAAGAAACATGAAATCATCATTTTAATTACAACAATTCTTTCTATTCTTGCTATCTAAGTGTTGATTTCATTCTTACTCTTTAAAAGCATTCAAAAGCTCACTATTCTCATATATCATTATTTGAATCATTGAATCTATATATTATTCTTTAGATTCAAACAACGATATCATTTTCCAAATCTTCATAATATCAAAATCATATTTGAGGATAAGATTATAGGAAGTTTGTACAAGAATTGACAAATTCGTGTTATTAAGAACACACATTGTCAAACTACAAGTTTATATCTTGTTTGAAGTCCTCGGTGTTGTAAGAGGCGAGTTGTGAAGTCCTCGTGTTGATAGAGGCGCGAAATCCCGTTCGGCTGCTCGGTTGTTGTGAACCTGTTTTCCTCAGGGTTAAGTGAGGATAGTGTTTAGTGAAATTCTAGATAGGAGATTTGGGACTGGACGTAGGACAGTGCTCCGAACCAGTATAAAAATCCCTGGTGTGATTTTTCTATTACTACATTTACTTATCTATGATATTGCTACTGTGAGATCGTTCTTAGTATATATCATATATTCCGCATATCCATATTAGTGATCCTACCTAAAGTCGTCTATCAACACTTTCAATGTTAATTGGAATGATTAATGTTCTGTGCCAAATCTACATGACATGTGTTTGTATTATGTATGTTCCTTTCTTTTACCTCTTGATTATAAATTAGGCCAATTTGCGGGCCTAATAACTTATTGTAATTGATGCGAACGTAAACGGGGGGTAACGTTGGGATAGACATTAAATTAAAACATCTTAATGATGTATGTGGGCACATAACCGTGTAAATGGCTAAGGCCATGAATTGGTATAATTTATATACCATTAGGCTTGAACATAATTAAAATATGTGGCTTGAAAACTTGAAGAAAAATTTACATATGTACTTGACATAAATGACAAATATGTAAATTTAGTAAAAGACGAATATGCCTAACCGGAGGTTAGACTGAGTTATGGTGTAAAACTTCCCAGAATCAATCGGCACATTCAGTGACTATAACAATACCTGTCTAATGTGGGTGGTTAGTGCATCAAGCCCAGAAAGACCCGAGGTTAGACTGGGTTATGGTGTAAACCTGCCCGGAACCGACCGACACGTCCAGTAAACACAACAATATCTGTCTAATGTGAGTGGTTGGTGCTTTAATTAATTAATTAAAGCTCATGAACAACCAATCTAGAATAGTAAGGTTGAGTAATTAAGGAAACACTTAACCAACTTAACATGTTAATAAGACAAGTGGGTAAGGTTAAGTAAATGTTCAACCGTTATAACATGTTAACTTGACTAGAAGGTGGGGTTAAGTAAATTTAGAACACTTAAACGATCTAACATGTTAACCAAACCAGAAGATGAGGTTAAGTACACATAGAACACTTAAATGTTATAGCATGAATAGGGTTAAGTTAATGAGAAACACTAAACCAATATAACCTTATAACCAGATAAATGAGTAAGGTGAAGGAACACTTAACCAATTTAACTTGATATATGGGTTGGTTAAGTCAACGAGAACCGCTAGTTAACACTTAACCAATTAGACTTGATATATGGGTTGGTTAAGTCAACATAAACTGTTAGATAACACTTAACCAATTCAACATGACAAGTGAATGGATTAAGTTAACTTGAATTAACTAATGACACTTAACCAATCCAACATGACAAGAAAGAGAACTAAGTAGTAAACCTTAGTTTAGAGGACTAAGTTGTAAACCTTAGTTAAGAAAACGAACGATTCAGGAAACTAAGTAGTAAACCTTAGTTAAGAGAACTAAGTAGTAAACCTTAGTCAAGAAAGCCATGTAGAACACGAGAAGGGGCGAACGTCCATCTGATCAGGAAGAAGGCTCCAATGGTCTGGGTTACGAAGCACGCGGCTTCGAGGGGACGTGAGGGTACTCTTGGTATCCCTCTATGAGGTTGCAGATGATGCTCCTGGGCTCACAGAGGTTAAGGTCTGCGTTAGAAGAACCAAGAGTATGCCTTGGTTACAATATAAGGCAAGCTAAAGACTAGGATGGACCAGCATGAGACGGCGATATCTAGATTAGCCCTGTGATAGCATGTCATCGTCTACCTACCATCTTGATTCAATTGAGCACGTGAAGCGGAAAGGCGCAGAACTCCAACAGACCATATACTTGCTATCTAGTTATGGGTGAGGTTGGCCCATAGGTTTGTGGGGGCATAGAGGGGCCTGCGTACAGTTCTCATTCTTGATTTTCTTAGGTGCCTTTCATTAGTTGAGGGAGTGGTCAAGTGGGACCATAGCCACACACAGATAAAAACAGACCTTAGCATCTGCCTCGGCAGATAACTTAAAGCTCCCGACCGAGATCCGTGTTTCTTGATTAGCCCTGCCACGGGACTCGGAACGCACATATAGAGGACATGTGCAACTAGACAGCGAGAACGATTCACGACACATACCTGGGGAAATTCTAGGAACATATACCGCTCTGGGTAGTGTGTCCTAGACTAGAGGGCATTGTTCGATAGGTAGCGTAAAACCTAATGGCCCTAGGTAGCATAAACCCTGGTCGAATCGAGAAAGCTTCTGAAGATTAAACCCTAGTCTGATCTAGGTAACGCTCGATAACAGAACCTAGTAAGACCTAGATTGGTTGTCTAAAACAATAGGAATCAAAGAAAGGACCGAAGCACAAGTACCTAAAAATCACGTGGGGCTGCATGACACCGGAAACACATGAATGCAAGTAGATACCGATCAATACAAGAAGTGGATCACTTTATCATGAACACACAATGCCAGTTGAATGGTTCTTAGTGGGTGCAGAGAAATATAAGTGGGTGCGATAGTTTATTCCGTTAAATCCTGCTTTGTCTCGTCTTAGGATTTCCTTATCCTTGTGGTATTATTCTAAGTTCAGTTTATTCATGTCATAGTCTTTTTCTTGTTTACATGCTATTAAATAACTGAGCTTACCAGACTTATGTATGACCTAGTTTGTTTCCGCTTCTTTTCTTCTGTTCCCTCCTCCCCAAGTAGTCAGGGAGGGAATAACTCAGCTTAGTTTGGACCGCTTCTCTTTCCAAGCCCGAAGATTAGTTGGACTGTTTCCTTGGACTCTCTTTTCCACTGTTATGGCTGGCTCATGCTTATTTGGGAAATATCATAGTCATTTTATGCTTCTTTATTTTGTTTAACAAGATAGATATTTTGTTGTACCGAGTATTGATGATTTGATGTTGGAAACAAATCTATGTACAAGTTGTTTTATCAATAAAGTATTTATTCTCCGCTGCTTTATTTGTCTGTCTTGTAACTTATTTGCGTCTTGTACCTAAAAATGCTCCACCAAAGTTTAGGCATTCCCTTTGTGAGTGACCTTAACGGAGGTGGGGTGTTCCACTTGGTATCAGAGCTGAAGGTTACCAAATCAGATAAAAGATTTGAAAAATTATTTTCAAAATAGTTTTAAAAGAAGCATTTTTCAAAAGAAAGGTTTTGTTTTAAAGGCATATTCCCCAAAGCCATATGCACTATCTTTTGATCCTCTCTTTGATTCCTTGTTTCCTTCTTTCCTGAGTTTCCGGGGCTCCTGGCTTTCTAGGAGGTAACCTCATCACGGCATGGTTCTGTAGGCTTGATAAGACTACGACACCTGACAAAGGGCGTAGAAGTGCCCAACTTACATATATAGCTGCAGTTGTTTCCCAGGATGGCAAAGATGAGAATGGGGGAGTTTGGCTAAGGAGCACCGCTTATCATCCTCTAACAGAAAAGGGTGTGTAGGATTTTGGAAGACCTTTTGAGGAAATGTTAGCATGGCACAGCAGAAGTTGTAGTGCCAAGTATACTAGAAGGAGAAGAGGTGGAACGAGAGGCGACAGTGAAATGAGTTCCAACTCATATTTTGGAAACAGAAATTAAGAAGCTACGCAATCGTGAAGTTAAGACAGTCAGAGCACAATGGAGTGAAGCTCAAGAAGATGCGACTTAGAAGACTGAAGATAAGACAAGCGCATCATACCCTTTTTCTTGAGGATATATCCTTGATCTTTTTCTAGGAATCTTATGCATACTTGTTTCTATCTTTTCAGGTATATCCTCTAGGTAATATCTTCGATCCTTAGGTAGGTATAAACCTATGGTTGAAAACATGTGTTTGAGACATGTTATGTTTGATGGATGCAAATGTTTGCTAGTGGCTGCTCGTGGATGCATTTACACACATTAGGCACTAGATCGGCTCAGTCACCTTTTCATATTGCATATGGATCCAAGTGCATATGTTTGTATATGGATTAAAACTTGATGTGTTATCATATGGATGTTGCATATGGACGAATGAATATGCACGCATATAGTATTTACATGGCTAGGGATGCTTGCATACATCTTGGACGCATGACACTCTCATGATTCGCATTAAGGAGGTCAACTAAATAAGTGGACCGCCTGATCTTTTCCATTAGTATTGGGACATATACACACACTCTGCATATGTTCATACGTCATTATAAACCTTTAAGGACAGTAAATGCTTGTGGATAATGGTTGAGTAGATGGGTGATTGGATGCTAGGACACATTCATCTTGACTTGAAGATTTCGGGGGCGAAATCCTTTAAGGAAGGGAGAATGTAACACCCCGTATTTTCTGTGAGCATAAAAATAACAAATTAAAGAATAATTAACTTGAAAAAAAAGAATTAGGTAAAAAGGTTTGCGCCATTGCATTCGTCTTGGAATTCTGCTTGAGATAGAGTCCGAGTTTGCGAAAATCGGACTCCGTATGAAGAAGATATCTTTAAATTAATTATTGCAGCAAAACATGAGAAAAGAATAATATTTAGTATTGTTCTAAGGATTGTAAGCAAAAGACTTAGTAGCTCATTTGGTTGGAACATGTGACTTTCATACAAGGGGTACATAGTTCGATCCCCGCCAGCACCATATTTTTGTTTTAGGGGAATGGCTAAAAAAATGGCTTAGTGTGAACGCAGTTCAAAAAGTGGTTTAGTGTGAAAATGGTTAATTGGAAAGATAGATAAAAGTAAATATATATATATATAGAATATATATATATATATGACGTGTATGCATCATGTGGCGTACGTGGCGCATTTTTGGTTGTCAAGGATTGTTTTTTTTTTCCGTGGCCTTCTCTGATAGGATTTGTGACAAATTAAAGGTAAGAAAGATTTATACATGTATAAATAGATATTTATATATATGGGTAATTAATGTATACAGTAAAGGGAGAATATGTAAAAATAATTTGTAGATGTGTTTTAGTATGGCATTGATTTGAAAAATTTGTGATTAACCTTGGTTTGTATATGTGTTTGTGCTAATTTGTCATTCATGTTAATTGATATTAATTAAAAAAGAATAAAAGATGAACATTTGGTACATTAATGTTAAAGTAGAAGGTTATTAATACATTTGCTGAGTCATTCCTGACCTGTTGTTGAGTCATTCCTGACCTGTTGCAGAGTCACTGGGATAACTCTATCTAGTCTAGACGGTTCTGATTGCTCCTGTGTGATCCAATGGCCTATATTAATCTAAATCTCTATAAAAACAACCTAATACCTCAACCCTAAATCATATTAAAAATCAAACCAAGAGCCGTCATGCTGCCATTGGACAACCTCGAGTAGCCGTCGTTCAACTTGAAGCAAATTAAAAGAGACAAACCAAATCAAATCAAAATTAAACTAAAATAACGATTGTCTACATCAAAGGCGAGCATTTCAACTTCAGAATACAGATTCCAGAATTCAAGATCGTCTTTTGATTGTAAGTTTTGTTATCTTTTAGATGTGAACAAATTTAAGACGTGATTTGAAATAAAATGAAATATAGGATTGTACCATGTTGTATAACAATGACGATGCTATTTCTTGTGATGATTTTGTCATGGATGTCTTGGAATGATTGTGGTTTATCGGATTTATCATGTTATGTTGAAATTGGTGTTGGATCTATTATGATTTGGGAATGAAACTATCATACCATATGCAAGTTTATCCTTTCATGATATGTTACATGCTAGTTTTTAGGCTAATTAATATTTATATATGCATAAATATTTAGATCTATATGACTACATGTTTAGATCTAAAAAACTTTATGTGCTTAGATCCATGCTAATTAGATCTAAGTCAAGATCTATATATATATATATATATATATATATATATGTGTGTGTGTGTGTGTGTGTGTGTTCATATGATTAATGCAAGTTATATGTTTTATGTTAGGTCCAAATCAAGATTTATATACATATGTTCATATGTAAGTTACTTGTTAGAACCAAAACTAGCTATATATTTATATGCATGTTTATAAAGTGGATTCATGCAAGTTCACATGTTCATTATTGTTAGTTCTAGTTCACACTTACATGTTAAAATAAAAAATTTACATGCTTTGGTAATGGACATGTCATGATTAGGTCATATGCTAGGTTATAAATAAAGTTATGTTGACACATGTCTAGATCTGCATATTAACATGTTTAGGCTTATGATTATTTATGCAAGTTCATGTGACATGTTAACTGAAATGATTAATGTTCTATGCCAAATCTACATGACATGTGTTTGTATTATGCATGTTCCTTTCTTTTACCTCTTGATTATAAATTAGGCCAATTTGCGGGCCTAATAACTTATTGTAATTGATGCGAACGTAAACGGGGGGTAACATTGGGATATACATTAAATTATAACACCTTAATGATGTATGTGGGCCCATAACCATGTAAATGGTTAAGGCCATGAATTGGTATAATTTATATACCATTAGGTTTGGACATAATTAAAATATGTGACTTGAAAACTTGAAGAAAAATTTACATATATACTTGACATAATTTACAAATATGTAAATTTAGTAAAAGATGAATATACCTAACCCGTGGTTAGACTGAGTTGTGGTGTAAAACTGCCCGGAACCGACCGGCACATCCAGTGACCACAACAATACCTATCTAATGTGGGTGGTTAGTGCATCAAGCCCAGAAAGACCCGAGGTTAGACTGAGTTGTGGTGTAAACCTGCCCGGAACCGACCGGCACATCCAGTAACCACAACAATATCTGTCTAATGTGAGTGGTTGGTGCTTTAATTAAATAATTAATTAAAGCTCCCGAACAATCAAGCTAGAACAGTAAGGTTGAGTAATTAAGGAAACACTTAACCAACTTCACATGTTAACAAGACAAGATTTGTGGAGGTTAAGTAACTAAGGAAACACTAGACCATCATAACATGTTAACTAGACAAGTGGGTAAGGTTAAGTAAATGTTTAACCGATATAACATGTCAACTAGACTAGAAGGTGGGGTTAAGTAAATTTAGAACACTTAACCGATCTAACATATTAACCAAACCAGAAGATGGGGTTAAGTACACTTAGAACACTTAACCGTTATAGCATGAATAGGGTTAAGTTAATGAGAAACACTTAACCAATATAACCTGATAAACGAGTAAGGTTAAGGAACACTTAACCAAATTAACTTGATATATGGGTGGGTTAAGTCAACGTGAACCGCTAGTTAACACTTAACCAATTTGACTTGATATATGGGTGGGTTAAGTCATCGTAAATTGCTGGATAACACTTAACCAATTCAACATGACAAGTGAATGGATTAAGTTAACTTGAATTAACTGATGACACTTAACCAATCCAACATGATGAGAAAGAGAACTAAGCAGTAAACCTTAGTTAAGAGGACTAGGTCGTAAACCTTAGTTATTAAAACGAACGATTTAGGAAATTAAGTAGTAAACCTTAGTTAAAAGAACTAAGTAGTAAACCTTAATCAAGAAATCCACGTAGAACACGAGAAGGAGCGAACGTCCGTCTGATCAGGAAGAAGGCTCTAACGGTCTGGGTTACGAAGCACGCGGCTTCGAGGGGACGTAATGGTACTCTTGGTATCCGTCTGTGAGGTTGCAGATGATCCTCTTGGGCTCACAGAGGTTAAGTTCTGTGTTAGAAGAACCAAGAGTATGCCTTGGTTGCAACATAAGGAAACCTTAAGACTAGGATTGACCAGCGTGAGACGGCGATATCTAGATTAGCCCTGTAATAGCATGTCGTCGTCTACCTACCATCTTGAGTCAATCGAGCACGTGAAGCGGAAAGGCGGAGAACTCCAACAGACCATATACTTGCTATCTAGTTATGAGTGAGGTTGGCCCATAGGTTTGTGGGGGTATAGAGGGGCCTGCGTACAGTTCTCATTCTTGATTTTCTTGGGTGCCTTTCATTAGTTGAAGGAGGGGTCAAGTGGGACCATAGCCACACACAGATAAAAGCAGAACTTAGCATCTGCCTCGGCAGATAACTTAAAGCTCCCGACCGAGTGCCGTGTTTCTTGATTAGCCCTGCCACGGGACTTGGGATGTACATATAGAGGACATATGCAACTAGACATCGAGAACGATTCACGACACATACGTGTGGAAATTCTAGGAACATATACCGCTCTGGGTAGTGTGTCCTAAACTAGAGGGCATTGTTCGATAGGTAGCGTAAAGCCTAGTGGCCTTGGGTAGCATAAACCATGGTCGAATCGAGAAAGTGTCTGAGGATTAAACCCTAGTCGGATCTAGGTAACGCTCAATAACAGAACCTAGTAAGACCTAGATTGGCTGTCCAAAACAATAGGAATCAAAGAAAGTACCGAAGCACAAGTACCTAAAAATCACGCGGGGCTGCATGACATCGGAACACATGAATGCGAGTAGGTTCCGATCAATATAAGAAGGGGATCACTTTATCATGAACACACAATGCCAGTTAAACGGTTCTTAGTGGGTGCAGAGAAATATAAGTGGGTGCGATAGTCTATTCCGCTAAATCCTGCTTTTGTCTCGTCTTAGGATTACCTTATCCTTGTGGTATTATTCTAAGTTCAGTTTATTCATGTCATAGTCTTTTTCTTGTTTACATGCTATTAAATAACTGAGCTTACCAGACTTATGTCTGACCTAGTTTGTTTCCACCCATTTTCTTCCGTTTCCCTCCTCCCAAGTAGTCAGGGAGGGAATAGCTCAGCTTAGTTTGGACCGCTTCTCTTTCCAAGCCCGAAGATTAGTTGGAGTGTTTCCTTGGACTCTCTTTTCCACTGCTATGGCTGGCTCATGCTTATTTGGGAAATATCATAGTCACTTTATGCTTCTTTATTTTGTTAAACAAGACAGATATTTTGTTGTACCGAGTATTGATGATTTGATGTTGGAAACAAATCTATGTACAAGTTGTTTTATCAATAAAGTATTTATTCTCCGCTGCTTTATTTGTCTGTCTTGTAAATTATTTGCATCTTGTACCTAAAAATGCTCCATCACAGTTAAGGCATTTCCTTTGTGGGTGACCTTAACGGAGGTGGGGTGCTACAGTCCCCCCCCTTCCAGGTAGGCAGGGAGGGAATAGCTCAGCTCATTTTGGACCATTGCTCTTTCCGAGCTTGAATATTCTTTGACGCATTGCTTTGAACTCCATTTTCTACTGCTATGGCTGGCTCATGCTTTATTGGGGAATATCTTTGTCAGTTTATGCTTCTTTATTTTAAACAACACAGATGCTTTGTTGTAATAAGTATTGGTGTTGTAAAACAGTTTTTGTACAAGCTGTTTTTAATCAATAAAGGTTATTTATTTTCCGCTGCTTTATTTGTCTATCTTGTAATTTTTCTGCATCTCGTACCAAAAATGCTCCACCGAAGTTAAGGCATTCCCTTTGCGAGTGACCTTAACGGAGGTAGGGTGTTTCAGGTGATCTCCTTTGGTTCCCAGCTGCAGCTGAACTCCCTTGCCCCCTACGATCCCGGTCATTCACAGGACGCGTGGACTGGGGAAGCTGCCCTTAAGTACGATTAATGATGTTTGGATCTCTAGGAAGGATGTGAGATCCTTGCTTCGGTAGTAGCATTGGCTCTATCAAACTCGGGTCATTCGATCCCAAAACACGGGCTGCATCTTCATGGGATCCCAATGATCCAAATGTTAACTGGTCCAAATTTTCGAGCCCCTCATATGGCCTTCTATAACGCGAACGTTCTTCATCTGACGAGGAGGAACTATCCGCAGCGAGTCGCTGAGTCGGGGAGGACGTTCTTTGTCTTCGAAGTCCACTTATTTCACTGCCCATAGTCTTCGTGCTTTCTCGCATAAGAACACTGTCTCGTTTATGGGCTTCTAAAGCATCCCTGGTGTTGTCTCGCATATCCAATAAGCGTGAAAATTCCATGTGTGTGACGACTGTAGAAGGAATGGGCTGATCACTAGTCGTTGTGCCTGGCATCGGAGCATCTGTAGGGGCTCGAGAAGAGGTTCCAGCCCCAGCTGCATTCGGTTCAGATCAGGCTACCACTGCCTCTTCGGTTCAGATCGAAGGGGAATTATACGAATGCCCAGGGTCTCAGTTTGGTTCGGGGTTGCATTCTCCATTCGATTCGGAGCTTTGACGTCGGCTCGGATCGGAGATGCTCTTCCAGATAGGTTCGGCCCTGAACTCTGTCCCCGCGACCTAGTTACAACCATAGCTTGTTGATCTTCATTCGCCTCGTTTTCCCGAACAACTTGCGACACTTTTCCATTTCCTTTGGTCATGATATCCAATCTTTTCGAGATTTCACCAAGGAAAATTTTAGAAATATTAAAAAGTGGAGTAGCTTCTTCAGATTTAAGAATCCAAATAGTATAACGATAGCTCAAAATATAGAGAATTCGACGATTCTCAGTGAAATCACCAAATGTTAGACCCAAAAATGGTCCTAACACCCAAACGAATGATAATTCAAAGAAAATTAAAAAGAAAAGCACTAAGAACACACGATTTATAGTGGTTCAGCGTTAAAGAGCCTATGTCCACTTTATACTTTGTTGATTGATGAAACGAGTACAAATACAATACTTAATTTCACTCAATCTCTCCAATACAATTGATAATTTCTCTCAATGTTCGATGAAATATGCTCCAAATGTTGATGAGGACTGAAATGAAGCAATGGAATTTGCTGGTATGAGAGTTAGAGTGAAGATTTTGCCAAAAGATCCTTGAAAATGGTGCATTATGGGGGTATTTTTAGGCTGAAATTCTACCCGGATTGGTGCAACGTGGGTTCCATCCCGTGTGATTTGGGATCGGATGCTCAGAGATATTGCCAGCACATTAGAAATGTGGGATATTGGGATGCAACCGCTCTAAGCTTATGGGAGAATGTGGGGCGCAACTACGGGATGCAACCGCTCCGAGCTTATGGGAGAATGTGGGGCGCAACTGCTGTGATGATGGTCCTTGATTCAGATCGGATGGATGTTGCAAGCTCTGGATCGGATATCCGTAGTACCGAACCGAATTGAATTCTAGCATCCAGAGCTTTATTTGAACACAACGAATCTTAAAGGAGACCCGCTTCGGTTAGGGGGGGTCTAATTCGATCCAAATAGATGTTGACTGCTTCTCTGACTTTTGAATACACTTATCACTTGATTCTTTAGCTTTGTGTATCCCAATCACGAAGTAGGCTAACATATATATAACAAACAATTACAAATATCACAACTTGTAAATTTTAAAGATAAATAGAGTATTTAACTGAAATTTAACGTATACTTGATAATTTAATTTAATTTCAAATGTATGTCTTTGACTCCCAAATATATATTCGAATTCGTACATCTGATTTTAAGAAAAATAAATATGATCATTAATTCATAATTTATTGGTTTGAACTAAATTAATATAGTATATCTTAATTTAAGCTAAATTAAAGTTTTGAATTTAAAATAATGAATTTGTAATGTTGCGTATTTAACATGACCAAATTTATCTAAATAATATTCCAAAAATTTGATTTCTAGTCGAACTTGGTTGGATTTTGTGTTCAATTTGAAATTTTAAAATTTTGAATTTTTTAATTTTTCTAGATTGAATTCTAAGTTGTTGTAATTTTTCATTTCGTTAAAATCCATTTTGTTTGTTCCAAAATTGAGATTTATAGTATGTAAAACACGCAGGGTTCATACTTGCATTCTATCATGTTCTTTACTAAGACTTTTACATGCTTCTTGGGAAAGTTTCCCCTACCATATCACACCTCGATATGAATTTTTAATAGACATTGTTTAAGATAATAACAGGCTCTTGTTTTCTCTAATTTCTCATTCTCTTTTCATCGAGACTTTCTTGTTGTTGAGCAGCTTTTGGGCAAAAGCTGTCACAACCCCATGGTCAAAGCTCGATGGCCGAATATCTGTCTATATTTATACTTCCAGGGTTGTCTTTGATCATTGGGTCGACCGATCGTTATTTCACTAGAGATGGTTCTACAGCAAGTAAAGGCTCTGCTATTCAAGACTGGCATTTTCCAAAGACAAAACCAAGTCGACCGATTAGATCATTAACTGATCGATCTAGTTGTTCCTAAAAAGTCGGATCGAGCCAGGAATATCGGAGTAGAAATATCCAATCAAATTATCTACTACTAGACGAAGTCCTACTCCCAAGGCTACAGAACCGGTCAGCTTTAATCAAAACACAACTTTTTATTCGCCAAGTTTCATGCTCCATGTAGGCCACGATTACCGAGAAGAACTTTTCACCAGTAGTAGAACGGGTCCCTCCGCCCACAACTACTTTAATGAGAATTACACATGTCCAAACCCGAAAAAGATATGTTCCACATCGGATACGAATTTGGCCCACCAGCTCGCCTATAAATACAACCTTTTCTAGAAGTGGAAAGACATCTGGAATCGGCTACTCAAAATCTTCTATATGGCATCCCAAAACAGTATGTCATATATTCTAAGTACAACAAGGATATTGTGTAAAGATTTCTTCTTTCTTTACTTTCTTCCACTGAAAAACTACTGGAACATGTAATCGATAGTATAAACAAAGATTATAGGTGGACGTAGGCTTCGATCAATCCGAACCACTATAAAAATATTGTGTCTTCTGTGTTTATTTACTTTTTGCTCATTTTTGTGTATCTTATTGTGTGTGGTTAACACATGTTGGGGGTTGATCGATCATTAGACCAACTTTTGACGTCAACACTTTGGCGCGCCAGGTAGGGGGGAACAAATATATCCTACAACCTTTGACAACTCTTAAAGAATCAATGGTTAAATGAAAAAAGGACTCAACACCTTCTCATGCTCAATCTCGACCTACTGGGGAAGCAGACGTAGCAGCAACGGAGGTAAGCCATGAGGCTTCCTTCCGTGAAGAATCGCCCCAATATTTAACTAGGTACGAGATGGATAAAGTTCTGGCCGAGCTTAGAGATCAAGTGGCGCATCAGGATGGAATTCTCGCGAGGTAGAAGGAGATGATGGAGGGTTTCCTCGCTCGGATGAAAGGAGGATCGAGCTACCAAGCATCAATTCCTGCACGAACCAAAGCTAGGGCAACCTCTAATATTCAATCTAATAAAATCCACGCCCCAGATATGTCTCCATCTATGCTTTCACCTGGTTCAACTTCACTTCCCGATCGGCCAATACTAAGATCATCACTTCTGACATTAAATGAAGTTGAGGTAGCTGCAGATTCTCAGGTCGGCCATGGCCAAGTTCCTGACAAGTCGTCCATTTTTCCTCCACTATAGGGTTTGACTCAACTTCTTGGACAAACAGCTCTTGAATTAGTGTAACCTTTGGGTAAGCCAGAACATGCGTCGATGCAACCTCTGGTTCGACCCAGTGTCTAACTACAAATCCGTCTTAAGCGACCTCCTCCACCACCTTCCCAACTTGCTGATCCAAGAAGGGATGGGGGCAACGACCCTCCGTGTCACCAAGACCACTCTACCATACCGGTTCCTAATGTGATGGAGGGAAACACTATAGTAAATCACTCTTGTGTCACCGTGGACAATGCCAATACCGAGCCCTGGATGGATACAACTAACCTAAAGAGGTCCCTTTCAGCCGTAGCGACCATGGTTCGGTCCAACCCTCAGTTTAACCAAGCGACTCTAGTTGCTACCAAATCAAGGCCAAGGGCTATGGACCACCTTCAATCAACTCTCATAGGTCGAACTCAACCGACCTCGAGGCCTCGAGATACGCTTCCACCACAAGCTAATGCTGGGATTCCCACCAATGTTCCCAATGTAGAATTAGATTCATGGCAACAACTCTTTGGGGACGTAAGTCATATTGCAAGTATCATCGAATGCTTCACCAGAGGCACTTCTTCTCAATAGGATGTGGATAACATTCATCGCATTCCATTCACATGGGAGATCAAAAACTCCCGAAATCCACTAGACTTCAAGCTTCCGGTCCTGGAGCCCTACAATGACAGGACCGACCCGACCATACATCTCATGTGATACATGCGTCACATGGAAGTGCTACCAGCATCGACCAAAGTCATGGCCAAGTGCTTCCCTCTATACCTCACCAAAATAGCTGACATGTGGTTTCGGCAGCTAACAAATGAATCGATCAATAGCTGGAATAATTTACTCACCCGCTTCATCGAACAGTTCAGAGTTCATATCTCATGACCGAAAAGAGTCATGTTTTTCGCATCCACCAAACAACGGTCCGACGAGACCCTACGCTCCTTCTTAAAAAGATTCAACACGGCCGTAGCATCAGTCGATCGAATTGAGCCATCAATGGAGCTTTTGGCCGCCATAGCCGGCGTTCAAATGCGATCTGTTTTCAGGATCTCCCTAACTAGAGATCCTCATAAAGATATCAAAGATTTCTGTGCTGAAGTAGATAGATTCCTCCGGTAAGAAGATGCTATTATTGAGATGGAAAATCTCGAAGTACTTGCTACCAAAGACTGAGGCCCATCCAATACTGTTGATACCAAAATGTGGTTCAACACCCAAAGAAAAGAGATTTGTAGAGAATAAATTAAGATTAATAATAATCAACGATGCACAAAAAATAAAAAATAAAATCACACATAGGGGTTTTATAGTGGTTCGGCAAAGATGGTGCCTACGTCCACTTTATATATTATTTCTCTTTTTGATTTGCTAGAATGATTACAGTGCCTTTTTCTGAATTGAAACACAGTTATTTATAGATGGTACAATGCTTGGCTGCCATCTACACATGTCATTGGATCCTACAAAATAGATACGGCTGAATGAATTGGTATCAACTAAAGAATCGGTCTTTCTTCCAAAAATCCAATGCGGATTCGATGCTTAATCCACCCGCCGTGGGCAATTTGAATGGAAAAAAATCTGGGATGAACTATTCTTTAGACTGACCCTTAGATGAGCACTTCGTAGCTGACTGGGCCGGGCTTCATCATACTCCTTTGGGGCCGCTCCCGATGGATAATCGTGGAATAGGATGATGGGCTTCTTTAATCGATTTACTTCAAGGACTTCGAAGGCGAATCTTTGACACTACCACGCCTTGATGGACAGTCCAAAAAGGCCCATCAACACTTTCTACTAGTCAGTCAGAATCCACTCCTAGCAATGATCCTCAAAGTCAATCGATGGATCAGCAAACCATCCCCCCGATATCGGTCGAGCTATCCGAGGCGACACCTATTCCTTTGGCGCCCGATATGCTTCCCGGTGCGGAGATCCTAAGGAACCATCCAGAAGCAGAAAAATCCAACATCACTCTCAAGCGATTAAAACATTTAACAGCGAAACAAAACATTCCTTTTGATGACGTTCAAGTCCCCACGTAGACCGACAGACCTCACAACCCCCCGGACGGCTATATGGCAATTTCTCTTCCGATGTGCAACGTGGGAGCCATTCCCCCTTTTCCTCCTTTCATCATTGATTTTTTATGTCGAATGAACTTGGCTCCAATGCAGTTTCATCTGATGGCTTATGGCAATCTGTTGTCGACTTGTTACTTGTTTCTAAAATTTCTGGGACATCTTCCGTCCTTTGATGACATAGCCTTCTTTTTCAACCTTAAACACAATGATAAGTCTCCTTCTTTATTTTTCTTTGAAGCTGTTCACGGTTGGAAGATTATTGAGGAGGTTCCAAGCAAGGCAGGCGATCCCAGGAGAGACTGGTTTTGGATTAAACAACAGCCGGGGTGCGCTCGATACTGGTTAAAATGCGGTAAGTTCTCCTTTATTGTTGGAGTCTATTTCCCCAATTGATCTCTCTTTCAATATGCAGAAGGCGAGCTAGCAAGACCTGATGGGGAGGTTTTTAAAGAACGCCATAGACGGCTGATCGGGATAGAAAAGAAGCATCGGGAGTTATGGGACTGCCTAACCGATGAGAACTTACATCGATATGCCCTCCTCGACCAACATAGGTCGAGGGGCTCAACGAAAGAAGGGCCTGACCCTGCAGTGCCGGCCCGAGATGATGTTCCCCCAGTTACAAAAAAGTCGGGTGATAAACAGGCAACTCTACAGGTCGGAGAGTCCTCTGTTCGTTCCTTGCCTGAGAAGAAAAAGAAATCTGGTTCAAAGAAGCCTATTTTCAAAAGGCAGGTTCAGAAGGTCAAGTTTCAGGAAGTTGTTCGCGATGGGGTCGGATGCCGATCAAAAAAGAAGGTTTCTGCTAAGAGGTCTCCCAAAGTGGCACCAAGGGATATAAACAAAGAAGAATCAATTGAGGTCCATCTGAAAAATTAGGGAGTTGAAGATGATTTTCCCTTGACTCACGACTTGCAGGCGGAGCTCGACGCAGCCCCTCTTCCGTGGTTGGAAAATCTTCAAATGCCCGATGTTATTCTCTCACCACAAAGCTAAAATCAAGATCGATTCTTTGTCCACCAATATGAGGGAATGTCCTTTCCAGACAAACAGAGCGGCATTGGAAGTATAATTTTGTCATAGCTATAAGGTTTTATTGCACGTTAAAACACAAAATGTTTATATGCAAATCGAAGACTGCTCACTTCATTTTGCTTCACCTACAGGTGTTGATGTCGAGTTTTATGGAGATTTGTTTCCTTCCTTCTCAAGGGACGTTGGGCCAAGGGAGGCTACTTTGCCCCATACTGAAAAAGATGTCAGCGAAAAAGACAATGATAACAGGAGGAGGGAAGCAGAAGCCGTGAAGAGAGACAGGAAGGAAGAAGAAAGAGAAGAATCGAGAGAAGAAAGAGGAGATCAACTGCCCAAGGACCAGGGTGGGCAGAAAAAGAGATGCTTGAAAAGAAATGATCGATCGCCGAAGGGTATGGACGAGTGGAGTAACACGCCCAAGAAGAGGAAAGTGGATAAATTTCCCAAGCCCAGGGAGAAAAAGGAAGCCGAGCCTTCTCGGGTGGTGACCCATTGCTCCAGTCCTATGGCTGGCACTTCTTCCGTCGACCGATTCCAAGAATTGGGACGAAATTTCCCCAATCTTTTTTTTCTGAGATCGGAACACTTCCCGAAATACAACCATTATCCCACAGCTTTCGTCACCGTATGCGCAGTAATTTGGAATACGCCTTGTCTCAATATGACGCTATGCTGGAATATGCCGAGCAGGTGAGTGGGGCATTAAAGGGAAAACTAGTCGAGCTCGCTAGTTTAAAAAGGGATGTCGACAGTGGTAAGAGGACCTTCGGGTTCCTTGAAAAGAGAATTAAAGACCAAGAGTTACAGGCAGCGGCAGACAGAGAGAAGCACCGAAAAGAGGTCGAGGAGTTGAAGATTCAGGCCCAACAGAAAGGCCAGGAATGCTCCTCCATGAGGGAGGAAATTGTAGCTTTGAAGAGGGATAGAGCTCAGCTAGACCTCGAAAATCAGAATTTAAAGGGTGCCCTTCATTCATCAGAGCTAGCTAAGGATCAGCCTGAAAAGAACACTGCTGCATCGGTTGAGTCTGCTGGTAATCTGAAGCTTCAGCATGACATTGAAGTCGAGACTCTCAAGGCCGAGCATGCCCGGGAGAAGGTTGAGATGAAGAAGGGGCATGCTCGCTAGGTTCTTCTATTTTGCGCGGATGTTCTTCGCCGCAGGGATTTATCCTGGATGCTTGGATATCCCAAGTCGTTGGTTGATGTGTGGAAGGTACTCTTATGGGAGGAAGAGAAGAAGGCAACACAGGGTCATCCAGTGAATGAGACGTCACTGATGACCCATATCTTGAATGACAGAGAGCGTGCCATTGTGGTGGAGGCACGAAATCAAGAAAAGAAAACGGCAGAGGCGGAGCGTCGTAAGGTAAAGGGAAAATCTGTCCTTCAGACTGAAGCTAGTGATAGTCATCCTTATGCTCTCGCGCCTTCTGCGCACAAGTTTACGGAGAGGGGTTCGCCTTCTACTTTTCCATCCGACAAAGTCAAGGCCGTGGAAGGACAGGTGGCTGGTTCGAATATGGAAGGTGAGCTTCTCCTCTCTCCTTTTTCTTTTTCAAATCCTTATCTTCCCCCAATTTACATGTATCTTTTCTCTTTTTTAGGGATTTCCATCGCTTCTGAGATGGCGAACGAAGGGTCTATTGCCGAGAAAAAGGACGTTACTGAAGAGGTGATCAAGGCCGCAGGAGCAGAAACGGTCGACTTAGTATCTCCTGATGTCAAGATTATTGAAGAATCCAAAAAAGTGGGTCGCCGATCTATGGCCGAGACCATGGATCAGGAAGACAAGGAAATTTCCGCTTTGAAGCCCGAGCCTACTGAAGATCCTGCACACACTGGAGTTCCTCAATTCAATCCCGAAACTATTATATCTGCAGCTCCATTCCCTACTATTTTGGCAAATCCACAGGCTTCTACTCCGACTTCTCGCTCCTTTGGTAGCACGCTTGGTGGGTCAAGACGCATGATGACCACTGAGGAGATGTTAGAGATGGTCAAACAGAAGGAGTTAGCTGAGATGGTGGAACAAGGATTGATGCCGCCTCCCTTTTAAACTTTCCATTTCTCTGTAATTTTTTGATGATGTAGCACTATCCGAATAGCACCTGTCAGGCAGTAATATTTTGTAATGATGTCAGTGTACTTTAATTGAAAATCAACTTATCTCGTGAATGATGATAACGTGTATATAAACATCGTATGAATTTCATGGCTATGTTTTTTTTAAAACATTAAGGGTAAGTCGCCCTTCATCCTAATCGGGGGCGATGGCTACGTCTTTTGCCCCCAATGTCAGGTAGTAATTTGAGTGGCGAACTCCCCCATCGAGTTTAAATTGTCTCATCCTTAATCAAAACCTGGATGTAACTAAACAGGGGCGCCTTGAGGCTTTTATACTTATCCTTTGATCAGTAAAGGGAAAAGTTCTACTGTTTGAGCGGTCTTTTGTCAAGGTGCACCATTCACGCTCGGGTGTCGTTTATGCTCTTCCTCAAGTCAATGAGTTCGAGAGTCGAGGTCTGATAGTCGATCAGTTTGTCTGGATAGGCGTCATTCATATCCTTGATCCATCCAAGGTAAAGATTATAAGGTTATTCGTTCAATCACAATTGCTGGTTCTTCTATAAATACAACAAATTAGAGCAGGAACGGAGACGCTTATTTAATATGCTAATGCGACCGATGATGGTCGCTTATTACAACGCCAGAAACAAATAAATCAGTAATCTAAATGCAGAAAGAAGTTAAAAACATTGAAATACAAATTCTAAGAAAGATAATGTCGTAAATGCTCCGTGTTCCATGCTCTTTGAAACAGCTCGCCATCCACAGTTACTAATCTGAAACTTCCATTATCGAGCTTTCTCTGAATGACGTAGGGTCCTTCCCAATTCGGGCCCATATGTACAGGAACTGGAAAGATTCGTTTCAAGACCAGATAGCCTACTTCGAAGGTTTTTGGTCGGACCTTCTTGTTATAATATCGAGCGAATCGTTGCCTATGAGCCTGGGCACGAAGATTTGCTTCTTCTCTTTTTTCGTCGATCATGTCCAAAGACGTCAAGAGAAGTGCCTTGTTAGTCAGGGGATCATAATATGTTGTTCGGTGAGTCGGAACTTCAAGCTCGATCGGAAGGACTGCTTCGGATCCGTATGACAAAGAAAAGGGGGTATGGCCCGTAGCGGTCTTATGGGTAGTACGATATGCCCATAGTGCCAAGGGTAATTCGTCGACCCATTTTCCTTTAGCGCGTTCCAGTCGTTTCTTCAAAATGGTCTTAATGATCTTATTGATCGCTTCGACTTGACCATTGGATTGGGGATGTGCGACTGCAGTGTACTTCTTTCCAACATGATATTTCTCACAAAATTATCGAAATTCTAAACTTTCGAACTGAGTTCCGTTATCTATGAAAATAGTTCGAGGAACTCCATATCGGCATATGATATTCCTAACGATGAAGTTGATAACTTTTTTCGTTGTGATTGTAGTCATCTGCTCAGCTTCCGCCCATTTTGTGAAGTAGTCTACCACCACAATTGCATATCTCGCACCCCCTTTCGAAATAGGCAATGTTCCTATGATGTCAATTCCCCACACAGCAAACGGCCAAGGACTAGTCATCGTGGTAATATTCGTCGGGGGTGCCCGTGGGATTTGCGCGAATCTCTAGCACTTATCACATTTTTTGGCATAGTTGGAAGCATCCCTATTGATGGTTGGCCAGAAATACCCATAGAGTAGTATTTTTTGGGCAAGGGCTTGCCCCCCGGTATGTGCTCCACAATCCCCCTCATGTACTTCCTGCAGTATCCTTTTAATGTCGTTGTTGGCTATACACCGGAACGTAGGAACAGAAAATCCTCTCCTATAGAGTTGGCCTTGCTGAATAAGGTACCTAGAGGCTCGTCGTACCAAAGCTCGTTTTTCGTTTTTCTTTTCGGGTAATTTCCCATGGAGAAGAAATTTTTTAATGGGAGTCATCCATGATTCCTCTTCGGGTTCTTCGTCTGTTTGATCGACATCCATTTGGTCGATGCTTGGCATCCTTAAGGCTTCCACGGGAACTATATCTGTTTTGCTCGGATGGTCCGAACCAGCCATTTTAGCTAGTCTATCCGCTTTCTGGTTTTCTATTCGAGGGACGTAGGAGATTCTGTATCGGTCGAAGCTCCGTAGCAGCTTCTCGACTTCTTTGAGATAAGAGGTCAGTCGCTCTCCTCGGGTTACGAATTCTTTTCTGACTTGGCAAACTACAAGCTGTGAGTCACAATAGATGTCGAGCGATGTTATCTTCAGGTCTTTCGCCTGTTTGAGTCCGTCAATCAGGGCTTCGTATTCAGAGTCGTTATTGGTTGCTAAAAATTCTAATCTCAGAGCATAATAGACCGACCGCCCCTCAGGGGACAAAAGTACAATGCCAGCTCCTGAACGTTGTCTATTTCGAGCCCCATCCGTGTAGAGCTTCCAATTAACTGGCTTCTGCTCGATATTCATGGGCTTAGGGTCCTCGTCTTGACATTCTTCCTCCGGGGTTGTGAACTCTGCTATGAAATCAGCCAAAGCTTGTCCTCGGATCGATTTCCGAGGAATAAAGGTTTAGTCAAAATGGCTTAATTCAGTATTCCATTTTAACAATCTCCGACTCGTTTCTGGCCTTTGTAAGATTTGTCGAAGAGGCTGATCAGTGAATATCTTAATTGGATGGGCCTGGAAGTAGTGTCGAAGCTTCCTCGATGTCATTATCAAACTATAGGCCAATTTTTCAATTTTAGGATAATTGCGTTCGGCCCCGGTTAATTTCTTACTCACATAGTAGACTGGTCGTTGTACTCGATCTTCTTCTCGGACAAGAACTGAGCTGAGTGTATGTGCTGATACTGCTAAGTAAACGAACAAGTCCTAATGATCGACAGGTTTGGAGAGAATAGGAGGCTTTTCAAGATGGTCGAGTAGATTACGAAAAGCTTCGACACAGTTAGGTGTCGAAGCAAAGTTTCGCTTTCCTCTTTTTATTAATT